>LPNX010421370.1:112739-181309 GCA_001517045.1 Pseudotsuga menziesii
ACATCAAAGACAGCTGAAACCCCATAATCTGATGTTTTCTTTGTTTCATCCAATTTTTTGATCTGATATCTACCTCCATTACAAACCATAGCCTTATGGTGTTTTACATGCAATAAGCAATACACAAAAATATTACACAACCATTCAGTCCTTATGCAACAATACATGGAAAATAAGAACATGTATGTTAAAAATTAATTTGCAAAATAAAAGATTTAGAGGGATATTTGATTAATTATATGCTTTCCATTTTATCTTTTACACCATATGCCAAATCAATTTCCCTTTCTGTTAGATTGTTATCTCCATTACGTTGTGTTGCTTTTACCAATGAAGCCACACCTTCCCATGATATTTCATGACCCGATTGTGTGCATCCTTCAATCCATACCTTCATCTAGTCAAGATTGTTTGCAATGTATAAATGAAATGCATCCCATTCTCGACCAACTGTTTAATGACAATAACCATTAAAATGAAAGAAAGGTGTAAATCTCCCGAACAAAGACGTATATGCTCTTAATTGAAGCAATTATGACTAGAAAATACAATTAGAATATGAAGGATATAATAAACATCCACTATATAATAATTACCTTTCAGCTTCCTCAATCTACCTTCCCCCTTCAGTTACTCCCCTTCAAATTTGTTAATGGAGTCTGGATCACAAATGTGATGTAAATTGAACTTTGACGCTAAAATAGGAAGATATTCACTAACATACAACGTGTTTTGGTATACCGTATATCCTCCCATCATATAACCATCTGCATGTGTTCATTGTCTCACCAAACCCTTCATAAAATTCAAGTTCCTCCAACCATCCACATGGACCTTGAGTGCACAGGTCCACACAACTCAATCTCCTCAACTTGGTGTATAAGGTAGTGTTCATGTGCATTGAAAAATGCCCATAGTAGATGCTTCTACATTTCACACATGGGAAGAGGAATTTTCCTCCTCCAATACTTTATATATTCTTTATGGATTTCTTTAGATGTCAACCATCTACAAGTGATGCAAACCAATAATGATATTTAACAAAAATAAACATCAAATTACAATATATGCTGAAATAGTGCACAAAAAAAACAAATATAAATTATTATACAGAGAATTAAAGAAACACTAAGCACATGCAAGCCTATCGCTAGTTACCTCATGTATTTACCAATATTATATATAACTTGTTTGACATTGTTGTCGAAGTTGTCTGGGAGAGAGAGAGGTAGAACATACTCTATCAATATAAAAACCACACCATTTATTAAACAAAGAGTATACAAACAAGAAAAAATTATATGGACATAAAAATAATAATTACCTTGATGAAGACATGCCAATCATGTGTTTTGACCCCCGCAAAATCACCTTTTTTAGTTATGGTATTCTTCAAGTTTGCACAAAATCCGGTGGGAAATTTAATTTTCCGCATTACTTCTTTGACAACATTGCTTTGTTGCTCCATAAACATCCATGGAATTGAGTTTATATTAACTTGTTCTCTGTTGGTATGAAATTGGATGACGTCTTTCATTGCATGGTTTCTTTCTTGAATGTCTTTGCACACTTTCACAACTTTATCTTTCTCCCTCCTTAGCTCTAGTATTCACCATAAGGTTTCAATAACATTCTTTCCAATATGCATTGTATCAAACAAATGATCAATTTGTAGGTGCTCATAGTAGGACAACATGTTGAATTGAATAGGATAACTTTTCATTCCTCATGGAAGACCATTAATTCCTTCATGATCACGATGGAAATCATGCATATTAGTTTATAATTAATAAATTACATCATAAATAAAATATGGCCACTACAACAAACAACTCACAATAAAAATTAAAATACATAAAAATTCATATACGATGATCCATACATACCATGATGATGATTTCGATTGTATTGCATCTTCCAAAGGTGAGGTGTCATTCTCCATGGTTTTAATGCAGTCTCATGCTTCCCATTTAAAATTTATCTTTCAGTTGTTCTATAACTGTGATTCTTAGAGAGGAAATGCCTATACTCATCACACACCTCCTTTCTTAAGCTTTTTGAACGACGATATTTTATCTTAGGACCACAAACTGGACATGCAAATTTACCCTTTGTCTGAAGACCTACAATATTTAGATATGGAATATCTATGTCAAATATATTCATATATAAAATATTCTAACTACTCCATATCATTAAATGAAATTAAAGTGGAACTTAAAATTACAAACCACAAAATGAAGTTAACCCAGGGGCATCATGTACTGTCCATACAACCATTGCATGGAGATGAAATTGCCTTTTTCGTATTGGTCCAGATATGTCATACATAGTTATGCCATTCCATAAATTTAGTAGGTCATCTATAATAGTTTCGATGTATGTTGAAATATTGTAACTTCGAAGAATATTCTATATGTATTTATTTGTGGTCCCCGATGGTCCTATGGGGAGAACCACTTGTATTACTTTGTACCCCGATGCTCCTAATCGAAATAACTAATAAGAGTCATGAGGAAGTCCCCTCTAATTGTAAAGGTGGGTCATTAGCACCCTAGTGTGGTTACTTGAGCCTACATGTGTAACTCAAGCCTACATGATTAACTCGATATTACATGATAGATGAGTTAACTTAAGTGAATGGATGAATATAAATAGAGGTGTAGTGCTCCTCATTTGTAACACACACTCTCACTTGAGTAGCGCACTTGTGGAGGAGAGAAGTAGCTGGAGAAGGAGGAGGATCAGGTTTTTGATCTCCTTGTTGGTTTTACCTTTTTACCTTTTTGGGGCATATATATTGAGGAAGCTTTTGCTAGGTTTTTCCCTTTAGGGTTTTCCCAGGATAAATTTGTGTTGTTCTTGTGATACTGTTTCTTTCACTGATCCTGTTTATATTATTTTGTTATGAAAAATGAAATGATATATTGATGTCTTAGCTAATCATATGAAAATTCAACATGGTATCAGAGCTAACCTGAATAGGACGGCTTTCACAAGATATAGAATCTAGGGCTTCTTAATTTTTGGTTCTCTCTCCACAATCAATTAACAAAAGAAGGCTAGGCCGACTCTCCATTGAAGGGTGCATCTTTCTGTTGAAGCAGAATTCAATTCCGAGCATTTTCAGTTTTCGGTGCGAGAAATTAGGGCTTCTTATTGAAAAGGAATATTTGAGTGAGCTTGGAATAGGATTTGTCTCCTCATAAAAATAAAATTTTAGAGACCTGGATCAAGATTTTTGGTTGGGTGAAACTCCGGGAAATTCAAACCCTAGTTTGACCCTGAGCTAGAAAAACCCTAAATACTAAAACTGCTACATTTTGGTACATTCATTATATCCCAATATTAGCGAAGGCTCAGGAGCTGAAAATTTCCGAGGCCGAAGATAAAATAATTATGTGCATTGTGTCAAAACTTCAGCCTTAGATTCACTATATTCTGGGAGATATGATCCGTCAAATTTAGGTTTCTAGCCTCCTTCAGAATTCATCCCTAAACAAGACACCTAGGGAAAATTTCTATAGCGTGGGCTACAGAGGTAGAAATTAAATTCCTGAATATTTTACAAAAAGAGGACAACTTTAATTTCTTTGGTCCTAATTTCAGAACCAGAACATGAAACAGTGACATGTGGCAGGCTGCACAACTTCACTGTTCTGAACAGTCCTGAAACCGGTCACCTTGGGAAAATGATCATAAATCCCAATCGGTGAAAGCAATTATGATGAAACCTATGGTGTCAGATCAAGGACATGTGAGGTTACCTCAGTGAGAAATTCCAGACATAGAGGAGCTATAATTTCATAGATATAATAGAATCAGTGACAAGAATTTCTGTAGAAGAAATTGGAAAACTAGGGCTTCCTATTCCGAGAGCTTTCCTCCACTGTTTTCAGAAAAGGAGTACATTGGACAGCTCCATTTGAAGAGATATATATTTCTATCCAATCAGATCTAAAATATTCCAATTTTTTAAAATTAGGGTTTCTCTGACAAACCCTAGATCAGCCAGCTCCAAAAGTAGGACAGACACCTCAAATCGGTAAGATCTAATCTTTTGCTATTTGAATTTGAGGTTCTCATTTCAAAGTGATATATCACATCAGCTTGTTGATAAGCTTGGTGAAGTTGACAACTTCCAAGCATGGAAGTATTTTATCTCTCTGAAGAAAATGAATTGGAAACCTACATGAGTAGAGAGGCCCCAGTTCCATACAGAGATGAGGCTCAAAGCCTTACATAAGAAGAACTTGATCAATGCCAAGAAGATCATTATTGATTCAATCATGGATCAACTTGTACCACAAGTGTCGTCCCTAAAGACACCGAAGATGTTTGATTCCTTGATCAAGATATTTGAAGATAAGAACATAAATCAGAAGATGGATTTAAGAAAACAGTTGAAGAATGTGAAGATCCAGAATGTAGAACATATTGAAGTAGTAGAAGAAGAAGCGGAGAATGCAGAAGTGGTGATAGCCACCTTGAATGGTCTCCTAGGATCATGGGATTCACTCATTTGAAGAATGTATGCCAGAAGGAAGTGATTACTTTCAGTTGACTTCGGGAAGAAGAAGAAGCTCGACTCATAAGAAAAGAAGAAGTAGATGGGAGAAATTGAAGATCAAGCTCTCACCATTCAAAGAAGATCCCTCAAGCAATGAGGAATGTGAAGAACTCAATTCTTAAAGAACCTCTTATCCATCTTATCATTTAAATAAGAAATGATGATGTCATGAATGAAGAAGATGATGAAGCAGAATGATCAAGATGGATTTTACCCACGAAACAAATAAAAGATAAGTATTCAATTGTCACTTCATGATATTGTTTTGTTATACATTTGATTATATTCAGTTGATGCGTTATGCATGATAGATTGTTTGCATAATGATTGTATACTACTAATATGCATGTGATGGGTAAGTATCTCATGGTGCTCTCCATTTCTACTTATCTAGAATGAATCCTCCTTGATGTTGATAATGATCTTCAATTACATCATTGACATGATCATCTTGTTCAATATGATCATTCACTTGTTCTCCATTAAACATACACGCTCCATGATCCTGATCCTAAACTTGTTCTGAAACCACCTCCTCTGGATGAAATGTTGTAGGGTTTCTTTCCTTTAATATAAATACATGGAAACATCAATAGATATACATTAATATATGAAAAAAAAATAATGCATACAATTAACAAGAAAAATGAATATAATAAACCTTATAATGCTAAACCTACAAATGGACGATATTCATTCCCCCCCTCAGCGTGTCCATGTTCCCTACAATGTTTTGTGGCTGTTGAGATCAAGATTATTCTCCTCTTAAATCCCCTGCATTGAGTACATGGACAATAACATTTTCCATCACCCCTTTGTTTCGTTGCATCCCATAGTCTAGCAAGCAATTGTCGGTTGTCTTCATTTGGATCTGGAATATTTAATTTATTTGACATTTTGTCACAAACTTCATTAATGAATATAACCAGTTGTCTTAAAAAATCAAGTTCCACACATAAAAATTTTGTCAAATGGAGAGAAGTCGAAGAATAAAAAATTCCCGACAAAATGTCTATCGATGAAAAAAAAAATTCCCACAACCACCCGTTGAAGAATAAAACAATTCCTGAAATGTCCATTAAGGAACAAATAATTTTTGCAAATCGTCCATTGCTTCTACAACAAACATGTAGAAATGTTTAAAACAATTTATATTTATAATGGGCATGCATCGAATATTCGACACCTTGAACATAGTTACCGTTGAAAATATGGGACCATAAATTTAAAATCATGTATACCTTACAATTTAAAAAAAAAAAACTACACAGAGTGTCGGTTATCTGACGCATTGGCATCCAATATCTGACACCCAACCGTGGGATATCCGATGCCAGTGTGTTGAATGTCCGACGCCAGTGTGTCGGATATTCGACGCAAGGGTGTCAGATATTCGACGAATATATAAATCTTTTTTGATCGGCAATCTTTTCAGTAATTGTTGTCTGACACATCCGTGCGAAATGTCAAATGACGTCAGATTCTAATGTCAGATTTTGGGTTCAAATCCTATTGTGTAATAGACAATAATTCATAAAGAAAAGAACTATGTTCTATTGTTTTGAAAAAATATAGAAGAAAACCCTAGTGCATCGGTGCCCACCATCTCTACTATTCAACAAAGTGCTAGAGAAAAGATATGAAAACTTACCAATTCCATTAGATCCTTGGTCATCTATGATGAGGAAATGTAGTTGATTCCCATAGTTAAGAATACCTAGGTCACCTGCATACAATTCCAATGAGTCGCAATTGAGGCATTTCCACACATAGTCTTATCACATAAATTGTAGAAACAAACCAGAGATAGCGTCCATGTTAATTATCCCGCCTTCAAACTATGTGAGCATTAAAATTGGAATACCTTTCCATTACAACATGATTTTAGGTGATTTGGGAGGAAAAATGAAGCATGAGAGGGATTCAATCCCTCACCTCCCTTGGAGTTTCCCCCTTTGACACTTGTCATTCCGCTTTGAGTTCATTGCATGCAAAATTGAGTAGTTGATATTCCTTTAGTTAGGTGCTATTGTATTCATCCTTTTGGTCATTAGGGTATCCAAAATAATTCATGGAAACCCCATTTTTGTTACCTAACCATTTTTCAATAGAGCAGCTTAGTTCATCAAACAGTTTTTATGACTATTATTTGATTTGTGGATAGGAAATAGATTGTATGAGTCAAAAGAGTCAAGCATTCATTGATATGTCTTTGGATTTCGATTGAGGGTTGATTCTTTGTCATTCTTCCTTTTTTATGACTATATCTATGATCAAAGATGAATCCACAAATATGAGGGTTGAAAAGAATGGTATTGGCACTTACCTCCTCCAAGCGGTTTGAGAAATAGTGGAACATAGCACCAGAAATCACCGAGAGAAGCTTTCCTTCTTTTGCTCCAACTCCAATTTCTTCAAATAGTAAAAACAACAATGGTAAGAAATTTTTACTATTAGCTCCTATTTATAACATTTTTGGTCGTTTTAATTAGAAATTATTTTTAATTCCAAAATTACTTTAATAATGCAGGCTTTTATTATTTGTTTTATATAGTTTATAATGAAGTTGGATTTAATGTGTTTTTTAAGCTTCCAAGTTAAATCTATATAGCTCATGGCTATGATTTAAGCTCTTTTGGTATTTTCCAGGCTTAGAGTGGAAATGAAAAAGTACCGAGCATCTTTTACACTTTTCACATGCTCATTAAACAACCAGTAAAAGAGTGTAGAGTCCACTTTTGCTGCTTTTTCAGACTCGTAAAAAATGGCTTATGAAAAAGAGAACCCGTTACGGAGTTATATTTAAGCTCTTTTCAGTCTCCTTAAAAACATAAAAATATTTCCAAGTGAGCTTGTTACGTTAACACTTGTAAAAGTATCAGAACGGTCGACTAGTCGGTGATAGATTATCTCTTTTTCAGACCGATTAGGACTATTTACGAAAAAAGACCTTTTGAAGTCTCCTTGTGTCTTCATTCAGACTCTATAAAGATGAATGATACTAAGTTCACTTTCATTGAACTAATGAAATAAAAAGATGAAGGACCCTATATGGGAACGAACCCCCTCTTTTCTTAGGTTCATAAAACATGTGAGAATGGACTCATCACTTGATGAGCTACAATGAGTGCTTGTTACCCTCTTTGAAATCATTAAAATGAAAAGAGGCACCCATACTTCAAGATGTGAAAATTAAGGGAAAGGGGAATGTTTTTCATTTGTATTTATGGAATTTTACAGTCCATCTTTTAACATGGCACCTGTTTGCATTTGCATATCACAACAGTTGGGTATTCAGCTTGTCTCCAAGTCGATCCACTTTTGTGAGTCACCTGACTCCTTTGAGTCAATTCAAAGAATGCCTTGTCATATTCCTTGCATTACACCTTAGTTTCAGTCTCATCAATTCAATGGTTCCAAGTCATGTGTCATGACGTAAATTGTTCAAAGGATGTCTTTTCTGAAATTCAACTCATTAGTAACTTTACCTTCTTACTGAGTCGGTCATGTCTGAGTCAGTTTCATGATTTTCCCATCACTTCAAAAATCACATTTTGTTCCGTGTTTCGTGTTGATGATGGGGGAAACATCGTGTCCCTCCTTCGATGAGTTTATTCTTGTCTCTTTAAGCTCATCATCCAGGAATTAGACTTAGAAACCTAGTCAAGTACCTTGAAGCCTGCATGCCTCAATGGTGGGTTTCCTTTCTTTCAACAATAGGTTTTCATCAATGACCTATGATTGAAATTCTATATCAAGTGTTCGACTTCAAAACATCTATTCACACTTGGTAGAATGTACTGAGATACCTTGGGAATCATTGACATTAATTGTGATTTCTCTCACACTTGTTAACAGTTTACATCAATGACTGGTAAGTAGGTAGTTTCTACCATGTTCAATGTCAAAACATCTATTCACATGGTTAGAATCGTATCGATTGGGGGTTGGAATGAAGACCCTGAGCAGTTAGGCTTCATCACCATAATTTCCTATCCTCGGGTTGCAATGGAAAATTATTTGGAGTCGTGACATGGATCCACATTGTATGTTTGGTGGCTATGTACATATTGGGTTCATATAACATGGATCTACTTTGTATGTTCTATAGCCATGTTGCGCTCTCTATGTCATTTGATCATGGATCTACAATGTATTCTTGGTAGCCATGACATGATCATCATCATGGATCTACAGTGTATTGGTCCGTAGCCATGATTGAGTCAGACAAGTCAGTTATTGGTTGTATGTCAGTTGTGAAGCTCATCTCTTATTTCCTCTGATACCGGATTGATGTCTAGCAAAGTATTTCATCTATCACTTCCTTATAGCCTCATACTTTGGAGGGCATTCTGTTGCACTTGAAAATTCCACAGTTGTCTGTTTTCCTTTCAGAAATCCTAGGCTGATATTCCTTTGGCAACTTTTTTCCATCCTTAGGAAGGATGATTCTTTTCCCTAGTTATAGTAGAGCACCATCTGTGCTCTATCCAGTGGAGTAAAGTGTGTTGGATCTTCTTTGTCTTTTGGGAGTAGGTACCATCAGCACTTCTCCTTGTTGATCAAAAAGTGTTCGCACTTCTTCACCTTAATCCAAGTGTGCCGATCAACCTAAAACATGAAAAAAAGAACATTCTATAAGCTTCCTTGCAAAATCATCCATGGAGTTGGTTCCTACTAGTTAGGGAGAGGTGGAATTCCCCTTCCTCACCTACGGGGATCACCTGTTATCCATTCCCCAAGTGAATCTCATCATATTTGGCCTATAAATGAAGCCTTCATGGAGTGAGTGAGGGGAGGACAAAGAAAGCACCCTTATGTTGTTGGACTAAGATCTGGTTTAGAAGCTAGAGAGAGAAAGCTTAAGTGTGAAGAGATTGTTGTAAGTGTGAAGGATTGTAAATCTGTTGTAGAGGATAAAGCTATCAACATCAAGGATTTTTTGTTGTAACTTTACTCTCTTATTATTAATAAAAAAGTGTTCCCCTTTCCCGTATTTAATGTGTGTTAATATCAATTAAATGTTGTTAGACTCCTTGATCACTAATGTATATGATTAATCTGCCATGATACTCTCATCTTGTGTTTTTGTCTTTTGATCTCTTTTGCAGGTATTGAAGATTGCAATAAGGAATTTGGAATGAGGAAAAACAACAATCAGATCTGAGGTATGAGTTTAGTTTCATGTTGATTAAATTGATTATCTAGGGAAAGGATATGTTGTTGTGTTTCTTTTGTTCTACACTTGCATCATGCAGGGTAGAGGAACAAGTGGTGTCTGCACTGGTTGCAGAATTCCTTGAAACGGGAAGATCGAGATCCACAACCAACAAAACAACCATGATCAAAAGATAAATAATGATTGAACTCAATTTGTGTGTTCAATTCTCCATTTCCTATCCATTTTCCAAAATAAAAAATGTCAATAACATAATTAATAAATTATTTGTGCATATATATATTATTATTAGTAAAATGAATTGAATAGTTAATAGCTTTAGATTTTGTGTTTTTTTTTCTTTATCCATTTTCCAAAATAAAAATGCTAATCAACATAGTTAATAAATTATTTGAGTACATAGATAGTCTTAATGTAAACTCACTTGAATAATTAATTTCCTTAAATTTTGTGTGTTTAGTGTATATTTTCCTCAATATTTAATAAAAATTATAGCATTTCCTCCTTTTTGAGGTTGGAAATATTTATTATCATTATATTAATTTCCCCTTATTATTCCCTTCCTAGCAAGGAATTACGTATTTGGCTAGATTTTCGCATGTGTGCCACTACAATTGTGATATTTTATTTTATGGTCTTACACAAAAATCAACCAATTTTCCAAAAAAAAATTCATCCATGGTATTATTGCAAAATTACCTTTTCATTTTCCATGGGCTCTGACACCCTGATAAAACCACAACTTGCACTGACACCCTGGCAATCGCTGCATTCAATGAAACCATGCAATCCATGACCTGCATGAAGGGGGGGTTGTTAGAAAAAAAGACCGCATAGCAATAACAATAAACAATGAACAATATACAAAATATTGAAACACATTACAAGAGAGACACATATATAACATGTTTCATCCAAGATGGGCTACGTCGACACAAAAATTGCCAGTCCTTTATTATTATACCATCCATCAAAATGAAGGGATACAACATGCAGAAACCCCACTACACTTCCTCTTCACTCTCTCGCAGTCTCTCACACACAATCACAGATATTGTTTTTACATTGCTACAATACAATACATAGTCGTATTACAATGCTTTTCTTTTATAAGGGAATTACCATGGGAAAATATCACGGGGCACCCAATACCATGGGCCCACAAACTATTGTCCAACAAACATCCCAAAAATTTCTTTTGGGGGCATTGGCCCCCACACCCCCCTACTGGGATGACTGTACAGTAAAACTAGAGTACAAACATGGCTAAAGAATAACATATCTGAATATGGAAGATCACACTCCATAACTAGCAATCTCCCAATTGGATACCGATAAAAAAAACTCCACCATTGTTGCACTTGTTGGACTATGCTATGAACCTTAGCCCTAGAAAATTTCTCATCTTCACCTTCACACTTGAAGGAAAACTAATACCGAATAGGAACTCATTTTCTCTCTGGTTACTACCTTTGTCAACATGTCTGCAGGATTCTGGCTAGTATGTATATTTTCCAAGTTTAACAATTCATCTTCCAAAATAGATCTATTGAAATGGTACTTGATTTGTATATGTTTAGTATTCGAATGAAAGGTTGAGTTATTTACAAGAATAATGGCACTTTGGTGTTCATTGTACAACCTATTATTCTCATTCTTCTTACCAAATTCCTCCATGAACCTCTGCAACCAAATCATCTCTTTACTAGCGTCTATGGAAACAACATACTCCGCTTCCGTTGTTGAAAGTGCAACAACCTTTTGCAATTTTAAAATCCAACTTACTATTGTTACACCCATAGTAAATACATACCCTATGGTGCTCCTCCTATCGTCTTTATCACCTACCATATATGCATCAACATATCCCTGTAGAAGAGTGTATGAGCCTCCGAAACATAATGCATGAGAACTGGTACCTCTCAAATTCCTGAGAATCCAATGTACTGCTTTCCAATGATCTTTACCTAGATTTTTCATATACCTTCTCACAACTCCCACTGCATGTACAATATTTGGTATTGTGTACACCATTACATACATCAAGATGCCAACTGCTGATGAATAGGTAACCTTGGACATGTATTCTATCTCTTCCTGTGTCTTGGGATACATCTCCTTAATTAGTTTGAAATCGTTAGCCAAGGGTGTACTAACTAGCTTTTCATTCTGCATTCTAAACCTCTCCAAAACCCTTTCTATGTACTCACCTTAAGACGATGTCAATTTGTTATTTTTCTTGTCTCTTGTTATTCTCATACCAAGGATTTGCTTTGCAAAACCCAAATCCTTCATCGCAAATGATTTAGCTAGTTTCATTTTGAGCACATTTATATCTTTCATGTTATACCCTGCAACAAGCATGTCATGCACATACAATAACAAGATAATATATTTTACATTATCTATCATCTTAAAAAAAACACAATGGTCAAAATTGCATCTACTATAACTCGGTTCTATCATAAACTTATCAAATTTTAAATACCACTTCCTTGGAGCTTGCTTCAAGCCATACAAACTCTTATTGAACCTGTAAACCAAAATCTCCTTCCCTTTGACCTCATACCCATGTGGTTGCAACATATAAATATCTTCCTCCAAATCCCCATGGGGAAAGGTTGTATATACATCTAATTGCTCAAGATGCAAATTATCTACTACCACTATACTTAAAATAGTCCTAATTGACGTCATTTTAACAACAGGAGAAAGTATTTCATCAAAATCTATACCTTTCTTTTGTGCAAGCCCCTTTACCACAAGTCTATCCTTATACTGCTTCTTGCCTCCTTCTTCTTCCTTCAACTTGTAAACCCATTTATTCTACAAATCTCTCTTTTCTATGGGAAACTCAACCAAATCACAAGTTTGGTTTATTACTAATGATTGCATCTCCTCATTCATGCCTTGCTCCCACTTCTTTCTAGTTTATACCTGCATTGCCTCTTCATAATAGTCTAGGTCACCAGAATTAGCCATTAATAAATAATACCGTGAAGGAGAGAATTGTTCAAGGGGTCTACTTAACCTAGTAGATATTCTTACATTTTCAATAGTTTGAGGTACCTATTGTTGCTCTTTATTTTCTGGTGCCTTTGGAACTTCATTTTCTTTTATTTCATCAAGCATTGTGTACTCTATGTTTTCCTTTTCCTCTTTCTTTCCCTACAACTGATCTTTGTAAATAACATTTTAATTGAATACTACATCTATACTCCTAATGATTTTGTGATTTTCATAATTCGATAAGTGATAACCAAAATCATTAACCCCTTATCTAATAAAGGTACATTTATTGGATTTAACCTCAAGCTTTGTTCTATTTTCTTTATCAATATGGAAAAATGCTTCACAACCAAAAGTTTTGACAAATGAGTAGTTTACCTTTTTACCTATCCATGCCTCCTCTAGAATTCCACCATCCAAAGCACCTGAAGGCCCTCTGTTTATTAAATAAACACGATATCAACAACACCAACCCAGAACTGCAAGGGAAGCCATGCATGTAATATTATACACCTTGCACGCTCCATGATCGTTATGTTCATTCTTTTTGACACACCATTTTCTTGTGGTGTTCCTGGGACTGTCTTCTCTCTACAGATCCCATGGTGTGAAAAGTAACTATCAAACTCCTTGTTGCAGTATTCATCTCCATTATCGAATTTCATACATTTCAATGTTTTCCCTCTCTCATTCTCAACCAAAGTTTTCCACTTCTTAAAATTAGCAAACACATCAGATTATGTATAATGAAATAAACCCAAGTTTTTTTAGTTGCAACATCAATAAAAGTAACATAATAATGAGAACCACTTAGAGAATTTACTTGAGTCGGTCCCCATACATATGTATGCATAATCTCTGACTTTTCACTCTTCTTCTGTTTCCTAACCTTGAAAAATCTAACTCTCTTATGTTTTCCATAAACAAATTTCTCACAGAATTCCAAACTTACTTGCTTCATATCTGGAAGTCGCATTTCCTTTAGTGGAGAATTTGCATCCCCTTCTCAGTCATGTGGACAAGCCTATGATTCCACAACATTGCACTTGTTTCTGTGGAAGTTACAGAGATATAATAATCAATATTATGAGGACATAAATATACCATACCTATCCTATCTCCTTTTTCTATTACCAGTGCTCCTTTAGTGATCCTCCATCATATTTTTCCAAATGTAGACAAACAACCGTTATCTCCCAACTTCCCTGTTGAGATCATATTTTTTTCATAGGAGGAATATGCCTTACATCTTTCAACAACCATTCATTTCCATTATTTAACTTAATTCGTACCTTACTCATTCCAACAATTTCACATGGTTCATCAACCCCCAATAAAACATGTCCAAAATCACCTGGAACATAATCACGAAAGAATTTCCTATGGGCTGTAGCATGACATGAATCTCCTAAATCTACTACCCAGTAATCACTAGTATTATCTAATGCAAGAATCAAAGCATCTTGTAACACACCACCTACTACATTTGCTTCCTTTGTAGTCTTATGTTTCCCGTCTCCTTTCTTCTTTGGAGCTCTGCAGTCTTTTTGCAAATGTCCGCTCTTGTCATAGTCCCAACACTCTACATTTCCAAACATGGACTTGGATCTGCGCTTTCTAGAATTATTGTTATTACTCGAGATCCTTCCTCTCTCCCTTTGTATTCCTCTGCTTTCCATGGTCATTACATTACCTGATATCTCACATGTTCTTTTTCTTTACATTTCATCGCTAAGAAGAACACCTACAACATCATCAAATTTCAACGTGCTTGAACTAGGGACAAAGTTACTTATAGCCATGACCAAGTTGTTCCATCTTTCTGGCAATGAGCACAAGAATAGAAGATCCCTAACCTCATCATCAAATTTCACTTTTATATAACTTAGATGACTAGTAATCATATTAAATTCATTTAAATGGTCAACAATAGATCAACCTTTTGATATCTTCATACTAAATAAAGGCTTCATTAAAAATACCTTGTTGGAAGTCGAGGGTTTTCATAGATCTTAGCAATGCGCTCATCACACCCTCCGTTATATTTTCTTTCAAAATATTGAAAGCCACTGATGAATCCAAGAATAGTTGTATTGTTCCCAGTTAATTTCTATCAAGAACCTCCCATTCTTCGTCCTTCATAGTCATCAAATTTTTTTTCCTCCCAATGGTAGGTATAGATCCTTGTGGTACAGATAGTCTTCCATTTGCATCTTCCATAAAAAATTTATTTGTTGTCGTTAAATTTCTCGACCCTAAACTTTCCTTCTTCTACCATTTCTCCCACTCAAACCAAGATCCCTTCTTTCTTGCGAGATTACCAGCCAAATAGGCCTTTTGGCTCTGATACTAGTTGTTAGAAAAATAGGATCATAGAGAAATAACAATCAACAATAAACAAGATACAAAATATTGAAACACTTTACAAGAGAGACACGGATATAACGTGGTTCACCCAATATGGGCTACATCCACATAGAAATTGCCAGTCCTTTATTATTATATTATTAAGAAAAATGAAGGGATACAACCTGCAACAAACCCACTGCACTTCCTCTTCACTCTCTCACACAATCACGTATATTTTTTTTACAATGCTACAATACAATACATATTTGTATTACAATGATTTCCTTTTATAGGGGAATTACCATGGGAAAATACTACAAGTCAGACAATACCATGGGCCCACAAACTGTTGGCCAACAAACATCCTAAAAAATTATTTCGGGGGTGCTGCCCCTGGACCCCCCTGTTGGGATGAGTGTATAGTAAAATTGGGGTAAAAACATAGATGAATAATAACATATAGAATTTGGAAGATCATGCTCCACAACCAACAGGAGTGCGATTACGTGGTTCAGTGTAACATGGCAAGATGCATGGGCTTAAAATTATCCCAAAGAGAGGCTAATGTTATGTCCCACGGGGTCTTCTTCCAAACAAAGGCGTCCTTGTCTGGATCATCAAAGAATGTTCTATCTCCACCACCTCCCCCTTCTCACTTGAGCACAGGATTGCAACAACAATTGAACCTGGAATACTTTAGCAATCGAGTCGCTTAGGAGCTCATCAACGTGACCATGAGCTTCACTATGCAACTAATGATCCACATAGATGCATTACAAACCACCATTCCAGCATCTAGGACAATGATGGCATACATTATCTCTCAACCTATTATGGGGTAATTATTTATTCTTCTACATATTGACTTCAATACATCTATAATTTGTGGATTAATCTTTTATATGTTAAAATTCATGATTCATTAATATCTGTAAGGTAACATTATATTGTATTGTAATCAGGCACCAGCATATCATGAATTGGTCGAAACTTTTATTGAAGCGATCAAGCTTTTACTTTTGAGTGACATGGAAGATACCTGCAGTGATAGTGATTATTTAATCAAGCATCTTCAAATTGTGGATAATATTGAATGTCTAGAAATTGATCGAAATTTTCAAGATGAGGTTCAATTGCTTATCAGGTTCAATCTTCTTCATCACGGCTAATAGTCCTTGCACCTACATTCTGTATCCCTTTAATCTTGGCTTGTTTTGCAACCAATATTCTAGTCCAAGATAACTTTTAACTATTTTCCAGGTTGAAGGAGCTGAAGGAAACTCCATGCATCGACGAAGAGACGAGGACGTGACTACATTTATATGACACAAATTAATGAACTTTGATATCTCTCTGCATGGGTAAAAGTCAGATTCCTTTTCTCTATAGTTTTTCTCTACTGGAAAGATTTGGAAACTACAAAAAGAATTATTGAATCACCATAACAATGTATTTTGTATCCTATTTTGTGTACTTCTTATGTGGGTTTTTTGTGTAAAAAAGCAGTCCTATACACTTATTTATTGTTGAGTCTATATCAAAAAATAGCTTGATACAATTATAGATTACACAACCACTATGAATAATCTAATGTAAGTTGATGTTAAGTTTGAGTGAAGCATTGAAGTTTACAACATAATCATTCTGACCTTGTAATCTAGTTTACATCCTTATCTGTCTCTTAACAATACTAGACATACGACACCCATTGGTTTTCTATAGGGCTTCATGTCCACTGGAACCACCTAAAATGTTTCAAATTCACAACATTATCTATTGATAATTTTTATTGTACAATATGAATAATATTGATGAAACTAGCTAAGAGAAATTTGTCTAGTTTATAAATAATAGTTATTTTTAAAATGAAGTTTTACTAATAAATATGTACGGAATTTCAAAGATCAATTCCATGGTGTCCCCGTTACAGTTGCGATTGAATCAACTATGAGATAATGCTTTATTAATTAGTTTTTTTTTCCATTTTATTTCTAGAAGTTTTGGCATAGGGTTCTATATCTATTGATTTTTTGTTGGTTCCTTCCACCCCATGGAATCTAATATCAAGGAGCTTCACGAGTTCCTCTTTTACAAGGAAATCTACCTTTTGATGCATTTTCTTAAGTCTCACCCAGTTTCGATCTTGGTTTAGCTACAAGATTATGAATGACTAATAATGAGTCTAGGTCGAGCATTTAAGTAGAAGACCAAGAAATACATAAGTATATTACTGGTATAGGAGCAATGTGATCAAGTATTACAACAACATCTATGGAAATTGAAAAACAAGGGCAGATAATGTTTCAAAAACCCAAGGAAGATAGATAATCGATTCTCTTTTATTTTTCAAAGTAAGTAAACAAAATTTTTAAAAATTCATTAATATGGATTTCTACACGGAATTGAATTTAACTTAGTGATTTCCATATTTATCACTTATAAAGCTTACATATTTAAACTTTATGAATTAATTATTGATTTAAACTTCACCATAATTTACAACTTCAAAGAATAAGTTGATAACAATACTTAACTTTATACTCTTAACTTAAAAAAAAGATTTTAATTTTATAAAATTTCCTACATGAAAAAAGCATTTCCAAACTACTTCAAATTAGAAAATTACACATTTTAACTTCAAAGTCTTCTAATACCCGAAGAGAAATTAGCAATTAAGTAAATATATGAATTTGGTGATCAAATTTTCTTTCAAGCAAAAGTTTTTCAAGGTGGTCAATATCCCAAACATAGCACCACCAAAATTCGCTTAGGTTTCATTTGACAAATCCTTTGTTAGAGCTATAGATGTGCATCTTTGATTTCAAGAAAATTAAGTCCGGTCTCGCGAACAATCTTGTGTCACATTCTTTGGGCATTCAAGAAACTTTTTCAAAATCTATTCTCTCCTTAAAACCACCTATAAATAATGAAGAAAAAGTATTTAAATTCAATCACTTAAAAGAATTTTTTTAAGAATGCATGTAACTAAACTACACAGATATTCCACATAAACATATAAAATCAATCACTAAAAATAATGTTTTTAAAATGCATGTAAAGAAACAACACAAAAGTGCCACACATTAGAGTCGAGATGGGAGCTTTAAAAATTATCCATTGGTAATATGTGCTATAAAAGCATTTTAAACGAGAATCAAAATTAAATAACTGCATCACTACTCACTTTTGCACATGTTAACCTAACATTAATAGTTTTTGTAAATTTTCCTATGGCATTGGATAGATGGCAACCATTATATGTTTAAAGTGCAATAATAAACGAGAATCAAAATTAAATAAATGCACCACTTCTCACTTTTGCACATGTTACCATAACATTAATAGTTTTTGCAATTTTTCCTATGGGATTGGATCATGGGTAACCATTATATGTTTCAAATGAAATAACAAACATCATATATGCTATATATAGTTAAATTTTAAATGCTTTAAAATCATATTGTATATATTCCAGTGTCTCTTTTTGCATCTTTTTTTTCATTTAGACCATCTTTCAGTGTATTTTTCTTCATTTTTTGGACAAAATGGCGCAATTTCATGGGTTGGTGCTATTTTAGGCATTTTTTGCATCCTTATTCTAAATCTGGCGTAATTTGCACCGGGTTTTACACCAGGTTTTGCATCAGGTTTTGCGACAGGTTTTGAGCCTAGTTTTGCACTTAATTTTGCACCTAGTTTGTACATCTACTCTTGTTGTGCCCCCTTTTACGTCCATGTTTTCCTCAACTTTTATGCCCTTGTTTTCATCCACTTTTGCATCCTTTTTTACATCCACTTTTGCATCCACTTCTGCTTCTTTTTTTGCATCCACTTTTGCATCCTTTTTTACATCCACTTTTGCATCCACTTCTGCTTCTTTTTTTGCATCCCTTCGTGCGCCAAGTTTTGCATCAAATTTTACATCATGTTTTGAGTCTAGTTTTGCATCTCATTTTGTTTCAGCCATTTTTGCATCCACTTTTGCATCCATTTTTTCGTCCACTTTTGCACCCACATTTTCATCCCTTTTTGCATCCCATTTTGCATCCATGTTTACGTCTTTTTTTGCATCCACTTTGTCACGTCCCAATTCCCACCCATTTTTGTGCCTACTTTTACACCCACTTTTGCTTCAACTTTTGCATCCACGTTTGCATATTTTTTTGCATCCAATTTTACATCAGTTATTGCATCCACTTTTGCATCGGATTTTGAGTTGGGTGTTACGACTACTTTTACATCTAGTTTTGCATCTACTTTTGTTGCATCCACTTTCACATCCAATTTTTTATTCAATTTTACATCCATGGTTGTATCCATTTTTGCGCCACTTTTTTCATTATGTTTTGCTTCCACGATTGCATCATTTTTTGCATCCACTTTTGCATCACCTTTTGCATCCATTTTTGGTGCACCCCATTATGCGCCCATTTTTGTGCCTACTTTTGGTGCATCCTTTTTTGCATCCATGTTTTTATCCACTTTTGCATCTCATTTTACACCCAGATGTTGAAGATAACAATGAGGATAATGATTATGATATTGAGGATGGCTACGATGATGATGATAATGTTGTTGATAATGAGGAGAATGATGACAATGATGATGATGAGGATAATTACAGTGACGACATTAACAATGATTATGATGGAAATGAAATGAATGATGATGATGGTGATGATGACAATGACAATGATGATGAATACAATGAGAATGATGATGTTGATCATCTTAAAAAATAAGTTGTTATTTGTCATGCATAAAGTGTATGTGTCCTCCATGACCCTTTTCCACTAATCACTTATTTTGGATAGATGTTATTTCGTATGCCAAAGGTAATGATGAATAACTGATGAAAATGTCAATAATCACGATGATGATGATGTCAATGACAATGGTGATGATGATGACATGATTGATGATTATGCCGATGAAGATGAATATTGTGATAATCATGGTGACAATGACAAAGATGACGACGATGATGATCATCATCATCATTTCCATCATCGTCATCATCAAAAACATCATCACTATCATTGTCATCTAGTTCATCATCGTCATCATTTAAAGCATATGGGATATGTTTACCATTTAAAGCATGCATAACAAGTGGGATACGGTTACAATTTTAAGCATGCATAACTTATAACTATGATTGAGCACACTTTAATCTTGGAGCTTGTAGTGAAACTGGGTTTATTTACCTCTACCAACACTTTCTCATAAGGATCATCATCATCATCATCATCATCATTTCTCATGTTATTCTCATTGTCATTTTCATCATTACTATCATCATCGCCATCACCATATAATCACATCATTGTCAACTTCATCATCATTGCCATATTTTTCATCATCATCATCATCATTTTCATTGTCATCATCAACATCAACATTGTCATGATCATTATCATATAATCACATAATTATGAATGTCATTATCGTCAAATAAATTACATTTATTATGTCCACTTTAGCATCCCAAATCAATTACATTTATATTCTCCTTATGCTAGGTTGTATAGGTGCAAAACTATGTGGTTTATATCATTATTGTTAACTTCATCATCATTTCCATCGACTTCATCATCATTATCTATATCATCATTCATCTCATCATCATCGTCATCATTTTCATCATTGTCATTGTCGTCATCAACAAAAACATTGTCATCATCATCATATAATCACATCATTGAGAATGTCATTATCATCAAATCAAATACATTTATTGTGTCCACTTTAGAACCCCAAATCAGTTAGATTTATATTCTCCTTATGTTAGGTTGTCTAGGTACAAAACTAGGTGGAGGAATGAAAATTATTGAAACTCTTTGGCATCATTTCTCATGGATTTCTTAGAAGTTTGGATTTGTTAAGGACTAAAATATATTCATTCACTTATGCTATTGTTTTATATTATATTTCATAGAATCCCTAATGATGAAAATTCATATGGTTAAGATTTGAGAAACCTATAGTTAAAAGGGTGATGAAATGTCTTTTTTCTTTAAAATCCATTTTTCCATTTTAAATTTCTGCATTACTCACTTGGAAAATTACTTATGTAGGGATTGTGGGTTTCCCTTGGGTTGTGGCTGATGTAGGCCAGTGTCACATGACCTCAAGAGTCGAGACAAACTTTAAAGACACTCAAGTTCAAGAAAGGATTGGGTAGGTTGTATGGATGTGACACTTAGTATCTAGGGATAGCCATGACCCTTACTATCTCATGACATGTATAAACCCATCCATCTTTAGTATTTAGGATATCGAAACATTCATTTCCCAAGTTGTACAAATGTTTTACCTATATTTAATTTTTTTGTTACAATTATTATCACATAAATAACCACATGTTCAAGAACATTAATACGGATAAATTAACTAACCCTTTACTATGAGTTTTTTTCCTTCTAATTCAAAAAAAATATTTTCACATAACTCACCATATATTCAACAATTTTAGCAACAATAAAATAACTTACACTTACAATGACTTATTTTCCTTTTTCCTTATATTAAAAAAAACTAATCAATATAAAACAACTCAAAATTCTTTCTTAAACACTCCACTCCAATAATATAGTAAAAATAATAAAAACATTTAGATCTCTTCAACATTAACCCTAAACAATTACATTTAACATAGCTAAAACTTATAAAGAATGTTGTTTTTAATGTAAATAAAAAAAACATTACTTCAATGTAAAGCATTACCACTTGATCTTTATTAATTAATCATATTACACTCTCAGGATTAAAGCAATCTTACATAGTGGTGGCGCACATGTTTATAAATATTACAAGTAACTATCTCTATGTTGGACTATGAAAAAACATAATTCAATATAAGTTAAAACTTAATATATGTTATAGATTTTAGTTTAGCTATATATAAAACATGAAAAATATAAGATTTATGTAATAAACTTAAATGTAAGTAAAAAAATGGCGTTAAAGTGGGAAATATATTCCTGACAAGTCCCTAGAAGAGGGACCCCTTTTAATCCAATGGCAAACACAACGTCCAAAAGCTTGCGCTTCCAAGACAAGCCTAGAAAGTTGGTTTAAATCAAGGGTGTAAGGCTTGACCTACTTTACTATCCACAAATAAAGAAACAAATGTGGGCACCACCTCCACATGCAATGTAAATAATGCATGCTTCTTAATGAAGAACATACTTTAAAATATAAACTTTATAAACTTTGGCATTAATGCCAAACAATTCCATTTACGGATACAGCTTCAAAACCATCGATACCAGTAGCAAACAAAAATATTAATATTCAGAATCCATCATCATTGTTGTTCAAGGAAAACCCTTTGAAAACTCCATGACACCAAAAATTCCATGGAGATGGGAGAAGGCATTGCACATTTTGAATCTTCTCAACCAACGATGCTTTGTAGAAGACTCCATTACTTATTGCAGGATTTTAGAGATTTTCATCGAGGTGAGAGCATTGACAGAAGGAAAATGCGTCCATGGTCACATGGTAAAAATTGGGTTCTAACTTGATGTTTGTTTGGGTGCTAAGCTTGTTAGTATGTATGCCAAGTTTGGTTGTATTGAGGATGCACGTCAAATGTTTGACAAAATGCATGCGCACAATTTGGTTTCATGGACTTCTATGATAGAAGGATATGCGCAACATTATTATGGCGGAAAAGATTGGGTACTCTTTTGCTTGATGATGGAAGAGGGAAAAAGGATAAATCAGTTTACCATTGTCAACATTCTATGGGCATGTGCGAGCTTGAAATAGCGGAAACAGGTGCATTCCTACTGCTTTAAAACTATATTTGATAAAATTTATCTATTTGTTGTGGGATTATTGCTATGTATGCAAAATGAGAAGATTTATAGAGTGCCCAACAGATGTTACAGAATGCATGAACCAAATGTCTCTATCAGGGAATGCAATGATACCCAGTTATGTGAGGCATTGGTTTTTGTAACTGGCATTTAATATCTTTAGACAAATGCAACCAATGATTTAGAGAGTGCCCAACAGATGTTACAGAATGCATGAACCAAATTTCCCTATCTGGGAATGCAATGATACCCAGTTATGTGAAGCATAGGTTTGCATAACATGCGTTTAAAATATTTAGACAAATGAAACCAATGGGATTGAAACCAAACCAAGCCGCCTTTATAGTGTTCTAGATGCTTGCCCTGGGATGACCTCATTGGCATATGGCAAGCAAATCCACGCCCACATTTTGAGAAGAGGATTTGACTCTAAAATTGTTGTGGGAAATTCCATTGTTGACAAGTATACTAAATGTGGGAATATGGATTATGTACACCAGTTGTTTGATAAAATGCATGAACAAGAAATAGTTTCTTGGAGCAATATGACGGTAGACTATCGTAGGTTTGGGAGAGGCAGGGATGCAATAGAGGTATTTCAAAAAATGCAGTAGGCTGGTATGAAGCAAAATCATATTAATTTTATTGGGGTTCTTGTTGCTTGCAGCCACGCAAGCCTAGTTGATGAAGGTTTGCATTACTTTGATTTTATGAGACACCATCATTACATTACCCCACAAGCTGAGCATTATTCCTGCATGATGTATCTACTTGGTCATGCTGGGCACCTTGATAAGGAAATTGATGTGATAAGAAAAATGCCATTTGAACTAGATGTTGCTTTGCTCAGTGCTTGTAGAGTGTATTCCAATATTGAAATAGGAAAAATTGCAGTTGAACTGGTTTTTAAGCTCGACCCTCAATGTGTTGGAAATAATGTCCTGATGTCAAACATCTATGTTATTTCAAGTAGGTGGGAAGATGTAGACAAGGTAGGAACAATGATGAAAGATAAAATTGTGAAAAGAAGCCATGGTACAGCTGGATTGAGGTCAATACTAGAGTGCATCCATTTCTTGTAGGAGATCGAACACACCCACAAACTGAGTTGATCTATGCAATGTTGGGTAGCTTGGCTCTGTAGATGCAAGAAACAGGTTATGAACACTATGAAATTCATTTAATTCTCATTTGTACTGCAAAAAGATAGGGATCATTATGAGGTTATTCCCCAAAATAGTAAACTCGTATACCAACAAAGTGGATAGTTGATTGACACCAAGAAAGCGAGTGTAGACTAACGCTGGATATTTGTAATGAGCATGTCAAAAAGATATATGTTGGAAAGGTATTTCAATATCAACTAGATTAATCAACAATTCCATGACGGTGTTTTAATTTTCAGCATAAGGTCTTCTTTATATTTATAATGGAATTGATAAATGTATTCTTAGCTTTTGAATCATACCTAGAAGGATCTATGTTTTCAATCATGTTGTTTTCTAACATGCTCAGTTTTCTTGTTGTGGGTGCAAAAAAAGAGGGGTGTGTTCCAACCTTCTAGCTTCTGCATTGGAGGGGCTACATCTGCAGCTGGAAAACTTACTATATATAATATAAGATGAAGATATGAAGGTAATCTATCAGGTTCTTTGAAGAGATTTAATATTTTTTTGGAAAGATAAATATCAGGTTTTGTCCAATGCATTAACAGAACTTATTTGTGAAATTATTCATTTATCTTTTTGATGCACTCAATTAGGGCTTGTCGCAACTCTAAATGATTATCCATCTATATAGAATTTCTAATGGGATTGTAGTTGCACAAACACTATGATCAAGGTTTGGAATTTGTGTATGGAGGTTTCCACAATAGTCACGTTGTAGAAAATTTATGGGGTTAAACTCTATTGAATTTTAAAACTTCTTGAGGTTTCTAATGGACACTCCATGGTCCACTCATCATTAGGGAATTCAAATTAAGCTTTGATATTTTAAGCATTTCATCTTTCCTCCTATTAAATAATAATTTTAATCATATGTTAGAATTTTTTTCAAAACGGTTAACCTACTTGTCCCCTATTTATTTCCTCTATAGGATCACTCGAGAGTTGGTTCTATCTATCAAAGATTTATTTGAATCCCTGATGATGGGTGGAGTGTCCCATATTGTCCTATTTTTAGGTGGTTGTTGATCACATATTGTTCGATTTTGAGGTATTTGTTGACCATATGCACTAGCTAGTGAAGAAAAGTGCACTTACTTGGAGTTATTATTGGCTTTCTAAAATCATATTTATCTAGTAAAAAGAGCACTCTACACGGAAGATATTTTTGGTATCGTGTTTGTCTAAGGAAACTCCTCTTTATCCAATCATAGAGGGTGCACTAGTTTGGGAGCATCTTTTCCACTCAAACTCATCTTTATCCATTCAAAAAGACCTATTTGTTGATAGTCTTGTTTTTGGCATGCTTTATTTTTATTTCGGAAGCAAAAGGAGGGTGCACTTGTTGATGGAATGAACTGAGTTTCTTTTTATGCATGCTTTATATCCATGTTATCTCAAGTAGGATGCACCACTTAGGTTATGATTAGGCCGATTTTATCCTCTTTTAGTCATCTTTAATCAACACTTGATAGTTAGGAGGAGGGAATATTTTTAGGTTTCCCACATTATGTTCATGTTTTTAAGGAATATTTTTAGGTTTCCCTGTACAAATAAGTAGTTGATGGATGCATTTTGTGGCTTTCTAATTATGCTTGGATCTATTTTTAATCAGCTTAAGGGAGGTGCCATTATGATTGGTATTATCAGTATGTTTTAACTACTGAACTAAGAGTGAAAGGCACAAATATGGCTTGATAAAAGAAGAATCAGGTTCACTATCTATCAAAGTTTTATCCGAATTCCCTAATGATGGGTGTTGTGTGACGTAATGTCCCCAATTTTGGGTTCTATTGATCTGCAAGTGGAGATGACTTTTGGGGTAATTTGATGTTACTAGTGAGCTCATAGCATTAAGAGGAGTTTAGAGGATCACTCTTGCCCTGTCAGTTTTTTATTTTGATGCAATTTGACCATTCCCTTAATTTGGGAGTAATATTTAACATAATTTAATTAAAGTCTCTAAGGTTGTTATTTTATCTAAATTATCTAATCGAGCGCCTTAGTGCAATAGCTGGTTGGAATTGGGATGGAAAGATTTAAATGTTGGGATGATGAAAAGTGACTTCCATTTCTCGAAAATGCTTTAAAGCAAATAAATCACTTTTTGGAGTAAAAAGAATAAATTATTAAAGTGAATTTTGAGGAAATATTGCAGAAAGAATTATATAGTCACTTTTTGATTAATTATTGAGTGGGAAACATGAAAAGGGGATAAATGAGAAATTGGGGTTCATTCTCTCATGATTCATGAATTATTTTCAAAAAACGATTTTTGGAGAGTTCTGGTGGCTTTTGGCTCTTTGGATGGAAACCCTCACCCTAATTGATTGTGAGAGGGATAAGGTGATTGTGAGAGGGAAGATCGATCAGATATTTCATTGTACTTCATTGCAGTGGAAATGAAACATGCATACTTGCAGACTTACCGAAGATTCTCAAATTTATTGGTGATTTTGTGGAGGGTGCACTTGAACGTGGGCATTTTCAGCTTCATATATCTTGTGACCACCTATAGCTCTGATGAAAAAGGGTCAATTTACTTTACCTTTGTTGAGTGTACTATCATAAATGAAGGTGCTACATTTGGTAGGAAATGTAGGGCTGTTGTTGTGAAATAGGCTGCTTTCCTTGGGAGGGCAATTTGGAGAAAGAAAAACGAAAAACCATCTTCTAGAGAGAAGGCAGCTGCCTAGAAGGACGCAGACATTTTCAGCTTCATATATCTCATGAACACCTACAGCCGTGATGAAAAAGGATTGATTTACTTTACCTTTGCTGAGTATACTATCATAAATGAAGGTGCTACACTTGGTAGGAAATGTGGGGCTGTTGTGAAAGAGGGCGCTTGGGAGGGCGACTTGGAGAAAGAAAAGGGGAAAACCATCTTCTAGAGAGAAGGAAGTTGATGTTCATCGCTATTTTATGCTTGTGGGAGGACTGTTTGCACTACCCACATCACCACACAGTTCAGTTGTGACTTTGGAGAGCTGTTCACTAGCAAAAAAAGTCTGTAAGCTAAATACAACCTACAGGTCAGGGAAACAGTGATATTCATATTTGATTTGATGTGAATAGATTGCTCTTACTTGCTAATGTATTTTCATGTTATCCAAATAAGAAATACTTTACATATTTTCCCTTGATGTTAATGCAAAATATCTTATATTCGTGTTCAATTTTTTCTATGGATAACCATTATATTGAAATTTGAGAGCTGAAACTTGCAAACAAATACCCAACTCTATATTCAAACATATCAGAAGTAAAATAAGCATAAAATCAGCCCAGATTTGGATAGGGACATTTCAGTGGTGGGAACTATTGCCAAACTATTTGATGAAAGTTCGAACCAAAAAAGGCCTCAACATAATAGTCGTAAACTCCATTATATGTCAGTAGTCTAGTGAAGGGATACTACATTAGTCCACATGTCAGTTTCTGTTTGGATGCTGCTGAGGTAGCATTGTGTGGGTATTGTCACTTTCACCTTGATCTCCAATAGGTTATCTCACTCGTGATGTAATTCAAAATTTTGAGACTCAATGATTGAATTTACTTTCAAGTTAGAAACAATTGCATCTGTCAGCCATTTCTTGATATCTTAATCCATTAGTTCCTTCTTGTTGTTATATTTCTTTGCAAAATATTTTTCTATTCTTGAAATCATAGAATCAGGAGTATTTTTTTTTAATAACTGGGCCTCCTTCCCCAATAGAGCTTCCTGATGTGATACGCTCTCATACATTTCAGTCATTAGATTGATTCTCTTCTCAATAGGGTCACAATCAGTTACTAGTTCTATCAGCAATTTTATTTTGTAATTCCAAGCTTTCTGCATTCTGATCGAGTGCATATCAATGGGTAATCAATATCATTGGGCATGTCTTATTGGTTCTCCAATTCCAACAATGGATTCTGAACATAATTTAACATAATTTGCTTCAAAGCTAGTATGACCCTGTAGTTTCAAGACCAATTATCTTTGTCATCGCAATACTTATGCCCAAGTTCTGAGACCTTTAAGTTAACTGCCAAGCATATTTAAGCAACTTATCTTTTTTATTGAGGTTGTCCATAATTACTCTTCCACATGCTCCTCGAGGCTATTCTATCCTGTTAGGTTTTATTTTTATTTTTATTTTTTTTCAATCGGTTGCGGAGTAGGTTCTGTAGGGACGTTGGGTGAGGTGGGACATATATACAAAAGGTCTGAAAATAATGCTTTCGAATTATTTGAACTTAGAATCCTAGGTTTTCTAATTAATTTTTAAAGTTTTCAGCTAATGCAATCCATTTTTCCTCTTGTTTTGACAAGATGTGTGGTTGCCTCATTTAACTTGACTACATCTGTAGCATGATATCTCCATTTTCTTCCTGTCCTTCCCCTGGGATCAGGTTAATATCAGTACTAATGGAAATTTTTTATCATCTTATTTAGAATCATGGAGATTCAGCAACTAATCATCAAATGTTGGTTGTGGGGTTTTGTGCTTTCTTTTCATTTTTTTCCCTCTTTTGCAATGGTGTCCACTTGAAACATGGAGAAGTTTTAAACATGGACACAGTTTAACTCCAAAAAAAATTTACAATTACGATCAAGTCCCTGTCAACTTGAACAATCTGTTCAATAGTTCAAGCAAATTATGTCAGAAGTAAATGTTATGAATGGTGACATTCGTTATGACATATCTTAGCACAAGAATAATAACATACTACATTCAAGAATCAAGATATAGGTCAACAAGTTCTTATCTTATTATGTACGGTGAACTTGAAATAGCCTGTCCACTTACTGATGCCCTTGGGACAATCCAACTAGTTCCAGTAGTGGTATATAGCTTGATAATGTTAGAGATGAGCTGATAAAGGGAGCCAAGTCTGATCAGAACTTCCTACACATCTAGCATGCAAATAAAGTGTTGTTTTCTGAGGTAGCTAGGCCAATTTGAATCCCAGGTCGAGTTTCTAACCCATACCTCCTTGTGCCACAAAATAGAACCACACCTTGCTTCACACTACGAATATATACCTTCTTGTGCCGGGCGAAGGAATACTCATCAGGATTTATTGGGAAGCGAATTGAAGCCAAAGATTACATAGTAAACCGATCCGGTCCACATTGCAAGGATACAATCCGGGATTGTGGCTCCCAAGTAAAACACCATCCAACCCTTGGTCTCCAAGAGATGCACATCTTCATAAAAGGAGGGGGGATCTCCAATGGAATGATAAGAAACTAAAAAAGTTCCATAGCATACATATAACAGCAATGAGCCCCCACGAATTGTTTGGCTTCAACGCCTCCAAAGGATGATGTCAGTGATGCTAGTCCAAAGACTGAATCGATTTCCTGTGTAATATTTATTAATACCTTTTGCAAGACGAATGAAAATATAATTATATCTTGTTGCTATGATATGTTTGGCATGAGGGATAGTTGACAATGGACATAGTAGTCCATGTCAAAGGAAGTAATTTAAATGTTCTGTTCATCACCCAGGTCAGTAAACATAGTAAAATCTACCATGCTACTTTACCAAATAAACCTTTAAAGTAAGTTGGTATACAACTAACATAAGAGTGAAGCCAAATTATGAAGTTGATTGCTGGTGTATGATAATTTCTCCCTACACCCTAATGGACATATACGTCATCTCAATCTAGAAGACAACACTACCATGCTACTTTACCAAATAAACCTTTAAAGTCAACTGGAATACAACTAGCATAAGAGTGAATCCGAATTATGAAGTTGATTGTTGGTGTATGATAAGTTCTCCCTACTCCCGAATGGACATATACCCCATCTCAGTCTAGAAGAAAACACTCCACAAAGGCACCATGTGTCAACTATGAAAGGCACTCCACAAACCGTCAATATTGCTTCAATTGGATGACTAACCATTCCACCCCATACAAACCGTTAATGTTGAACTGTGAACTCTGTAACACTACGCTCACTCCGGATGATATCCATGAATATGTATGATTAACACTCAGATGTATTATTTCAAATCTGGCGTTACTATAACATACATATTCAAAATGCTAAGTTACGATTAAACAAAGAATGAACAACACATGCATCCACAGGTTTCCAGATTTTTTTTGTTAAGGTGTAATGCCCATTTTGTCCAGATTCCCTACCATTCATAGTTAATAGTAAGGTTAAGTCTAGGAATGTTGACAAATATAGAGGGAAAAATCCATTTTTAGGTTAGCGTAATTTTGTCTAGAGGATGATATTAATCCTCAACTGTCCATTTTGGGGTCAGATTTTGTTACAACTATATATACATCTGCATTCTTAATATTATATGCACCCTTGCTATATACATGAGAAAAAAATTCATATTTGTATCTAATTGTTTGGATTCACATGGACGCACATGAATATTATTTTTCCATCAAAATTTGAATATTTTATGTATTATTCGATCAAGTAGTTTTTGTGTTTGGTTTAAAACCAAGCGATGGATGCAATTTTTTTGTTTTTTAAGGTGGAAATTGCCTTGTATCTAGCTCCAAGAGAATTACAATTGGCCCAAATTTGTTAGGCCCACAAGCGGCCTGTTTTTACCAATACAATGGCCCTTAAAAATATGAATCAGTTATTACAACTATTTTTCATTTGGCTAAGTCCATACTCTTATGTCATTATCACCCAGGACTTGCACCTGGAATTTAACCTGATGAGTAGACTGATATTTCACTGCTGAAATACAACAAAGTAGAAATGTCAAAAGCATCTGTTAACAGAAGAAAAAAATAAAAATAAAAATAAATTGCAAGTGTTAGATGAGATACACAACTAGATTGAGAAACCATCAAATATCAATTGATGGCTCATCTCTTACTTCAAAATTCAAGATCATTTTGAAAATATCTTAAAATGTATCAATCAATTGACATCTCACAATCATTTCACTTCAATTTCACTTGACAAATTGGTGCATCCTACATAACTAGCAATAATCTTGGCTGAGAACCACCTTCAAAATACCTCTCGCTGCACTAGTTCTCTGAGAAGATGAGACCATCCATAGAATCCAATCAAAATGATCACGACTTCCTTTACAATGATGGCATATAAGGTTGTGGCCTTAATATTCTAAATTAGTAATCATGTATCTCTGGTAGTAAGCGTTCTACAAGGGAAGGGTAGCTGCACAGAAAATTGATTATAAAAATTTAGATAGATCCTGAAAAGTGCCTGGCTCTCACTGTAACTGTTCATATTCTGCAATCAAAGAATAATCCTAAAAATACCTAGGTAGTGATAAATCTAGAAACCTATCTAAACAGCAACAATCTTCAAATCCTAGAATCTACAAAAACATAGTACAGAAAAATAAAAACAACAAGTACAAAGATCTCTGCAAATCCAATCAAAAACATCTTACCTCCACCTTTTTCGTGGTCCAACTCCAGGCCTTCTTTTACAGAGAGAATTACCTGTAGGGAATCTTCACTTCAATCCCAACAAGTAAGTATATATAAGCACTTTTCTCTATTTCTACTCTGCGAAAAAATTAGTAGGTGTCTTAATAATGCAACAAAGGATATAAAATTATTTTGTCATAGCTGCCTGCAATGAAGGATATGTATTAGTTAATGGTGATACCAATGAAGGATATGTATCAGTTAATGGTGATACCAATTAGTATGCCCCAGTTGATTATGATGGACTGTAATTTTAAATATTTTGTCCTTCGTATACCCTCTCCAGTATTTTCTGTAGCCCATGCACTTATTTCATTCATATATATATATATACAGACATGCTTGTGTTGTTTGTTGTACTTGTGAGCTTTTGATGTAACTATATTATACACTTGAACGTGTTTCATATATACACACACACACACTTTTGTTGTTTACTGTACTTGTGAGATTTGGATGTAACTATAGTATATACTTGAATTTGTTTCTTGATTGGTATTTAGAATGCATATAAGTTTATTGATTTTTAACTATTTTATGAATCATGATTTACATTCTAGGAAGTAACGGGTGCTGGCATACTCTATGATCCTTGCAAGGGGAAAGGATGGGTGGTCTGTGACTTCTGTGAAGGTCAGAACATAAATGTGCAAACGCAGAGCAAGCAATTTTATCAGCGTTGTCTCTCTTGCAGAGCCGTGAGTCTGTTCGCATGACTATGTATCTCTGTTTTTGTATGCCTGCTTTTAGATATTTGGATTAATGAACATGCATTTTGAAAGCCTCTTCTTGCAATGGATATTCCCATTTTGTTGTCATGTGAGTGGTCTTTAATATGCCTGGATTCGATTTTTTCTCTTCTATGTGGAAAATTAGCTAATCTTTCATTCAACCAGAAATAATGCCTTAGTAATTAAATGAAATTATAAATGTGTAGAGTGATGCTTAATTGTCTTGCAAATATGCATTGAGATTGTTTGGAAGATGTGTTAAATGCCATTTCACGTAGGGATTTGCAACTCAAGGAAAGACCAGTTTTAAATTTTGGTGAATAGAGTAAAGTATGGATGCTCTAAAGCACTTGAGGCTTAAAGTAAGGAATACTATTGCCAGGAAAATACCAAGACTATCCAAGGTACACCTCTGATGGTGGGCATTTTCTCGTTTGAGCTAGGAGTGTGGCTCAACTGTCGGATATTTATTCACACTGTAGTTACACAGCATATTTGCGTGGTTTGAATAGTAAAAATTCCTCTCATCATTTTAACCACAAATCGTGAAATTGAAATATCACTAGCAACAAGCCAATGCATACCCCAGAATCTCCAAAGAAAAAACAAATTCTGGTTACTTGAGAATCTGAGATACCAAGTTTCCTATCCCAAAATTAGAAGCAATATTTACAAAATCTCGGTAAAGAGAATATAAGATGCGTTTTGATAAGACGTATTTTTGATAAAATTCAATTTACCCCCAATGCTATTTTTGGATAGCAGACACCTAATTGCTGGTGTAGATGTCTAGGAGAGATCATTGATTCAATAGAGATGGGTTTTCTCTGGAGAAGTGGAAGGGTTTAATGAAAGTAAAAGTAAAATTCCAAAAAAGGGGGTAGTGTTCTATTTATTTTAGTTGGATGATTGGGTATGCAATAAATGTTCATGATCACCTGGAACTTAAACAAACATGGAATCATATTTTATGTTTTTTTCTTCATGGGAAAATATTGCAGCACTAACAGCAATGTAGACATGATCTATAAATATGGGACTTATAGCCCTCAGGTCTCACCAACACGGCTTTTCTGCAGAATTGAAATTTGGTCTCTACTCTTAGAATAATGCAGGGTTCTCTGTTTTCAGAGTTGATTCCAAGGATTCTGTTCTAGATTGGTTCCCTGCTTTAGGTCACGTTTCGAGCTGTTGAAATTCAAAACCAATGCTAATCACCAATGCCAATGCACTCTCTGCAATGGGACATTCAATTTTCCAAAGCTAAGGTCAAAGTCTCCTTGTGCATAAGTGGGTAGTATGTATGGAAGGGTTCAGTTCTGTTTACAATACTTTGTTTCCAGGTCAATTACATCACATATTGTGTATTGTAATGCATAATCACAGGATTTGGTTGTGGCTCAACTATATCTCCCCATTAAATATACATTCAAGCAATAAATCCAGCACAGATTTGGCTCAGTCTTCATTTAAATTGCTACCACCAACATTACTCCAAGTCCATCAAGGACCTTACATCTAGCTAAGAAATGGGTTTTCTTCATCATTTGAACTGGATTATTGTTGTATTCATATTGGAATCACTAATAATTTCACAATCTCCTTTGAATTGAATTCCATTTGTTAGCACATGAAGAATGCATGATAATTCCATTTTTCTGCTAATAAAGTAGACCGTGTTCATTTCTCTCGGCTGCTCTTGGACTATTAACTTGGGCATCATTCCTCTGTGGTTTATAAACCTTATTTGTGAATGTGCATACCCTCTCCTAACAGGCCATGACTAAGGTATGATCTATTCTAGCTGGGATGTGAATGTGTTGTCTCTATTCTATAGATAGTGGTTGATTTTGAAGCTGTAGTAGGTACAAATTTTGTAGATGGTAGGTATGATGGAGTTATATGTACTTCTTGGCAGATTTAAGAAATATTCCCTAAGTTTCTCTTTAGTTTGTAGCACTATTTAGTCTGTTGGATGTATCTAGAGTTTTTTGTGAGAGGTTGAATAAGTTTTCATTTTTATACTACAATATAATCTTAAATAGATGTGGAGGGGTCCACTTACAATACATAAATTTTCAACTAATGACCCAAAGGAAACTTCCAATGGACAATTCCAACACTATTTGGATGTCTACAATCAAATATTATTGGTCTTGGCTAGCCACCCTACTCCTCAAAGTTTGTTTGCTGCAAAATGCTTGAAAACGGCTTGTAAACAACTTGTAACTCTGACATTAAGCTTCCTTCTCTGTTGGTTGTCCAAATTCCTATAGTATTCTGAGACTTGTTGTATTAATGGTTTTCTAACAACACTTTTCCTACTTTTAAGATAAATTCCATGCATTTATTGCCATGATCTACTCATTCGTATGTCTTTCTTTCTCTGCTCTACAATATTAAAATGATGAAAATATAGTGAAATTTACCTCTTTTTTGTGTGACAGTCCTCTTTTTTGTTGTTTACTTGCTTTGTTGTTGGGAAAACTTTTATAATGCTTCCATCTATTCTCAAGTGATTATGTGAATATTAGTACCACTCCATTAAAACAAATTTAGTGTAGTTATTTGAGCACTGAATGGTAAGTTAAAATGGTGAACCTTGTCAATTTTAAGAAGTACAACACTACATGGGATCAGATATTTGCATTGAATCCTCTAACTTTCAAGGTTAGGTGGAAAGAAAACAATTGAAATGCTATTGCATTATTTCTGATGTCAGTTGTTAGGATGATAGCATGTTAGTCATTAACAAGTTGGGCCTTAAGGTGGCATGTTGGACCCCTAGATAACAATTATTATTTATACTAAGCTGGGGAATTATTTGTTAAAGAACATGCCTTTTGTTTGCATAGCACAACTACATTTTACTTTGATATTTTTCATTTTTACTACTCAGATGGTTATCCAAGAATACATTTTCCTAAAATTTCCAACTGATGATAATGTTTAATAGAATTCGGTTTGACTTTTTTAATATTGTGTTATCTAACAAATTGATGTCAATTTTTCAGAGCTGTCGAAAGTGCAGAAGCTTGTTCTTACAAGGAAGGAAGTGGAAGGAGAAATATTGACTACTGTGGAGGTCATCCCTAAGAGTGAGTCGCAACAAAGCATTTGGGAGAAGTACAAAAAAGATGTTAAATATCAATGGTATGTCATAGATATTTTATTGTTACTTCTATTTAGATTATTAGTGTTCTTGTCATGTCTACCCATGTTAGGGGTTCATGAGTTTCCTTCTAATGGGGATGTTACAATCATCTATCTAGAGTTGCATAGACTTTTGATCCCTTTCTTTTACAATGCTCATGCTCATACAAAGTGCGTCTAGAGGATGTTGGATGTTTCTTACGGATTTTGGATAGTTTGTTGTATTTCTTTGCCTACAGATCTAGAATTAGATTAAATGCATAGAATAAAGAACACATGCATATTCGCATGGCTTAATACAAATAAATTTTGTAAGAGACGCTTATAATATGGAAGACCATTACTTTCAAGGATTTTAAGTTTTCTCCTAACTCATACACTTACGTACATCCATACATGCACACACAACAATTTTGTTGTTGAGTTAGAATCTCAAAACACATAGAACTTGTATTTTTAAAGTCCATGACCTATTGATTCTTTATTCAAATATTGTTGTGATTCTTTTCTATATTCCACTATGTGGTCTTGTGGCCTTTGTATTATTGTGGAACTCGGATTTTTTCAGCTGTGTTTCAGGTATTCTAATTCTTGCAAAATTATGTTCACTTATGGAACATTGGTTTTGGAAACTTAGTGTGACAGGTTTCAAATTGTGTTGACCACTTTGTTGTGTGTACGACCTTGCAATTTTGGAGGTTTTCTTCTTGTGTCCTTTCATCCCCACAACTTTTCTATTTTAGATTCTTGTAGTTTTGCAAGATGATGAACTTGCACAATAAAATTCTCTCATTTTGACCTAGATTAGTCCTCCCCTATCTAAACCCCATGTGATCCCCAAATGTAAAGTTGAATGTTGTATTATTTAATACTAATTGAAAAATTGAACTATCTCCAAAACCCCCAACTCCCTTCGTTCTGTAAGGTTCAATTTTATACAATGGTCTTTGAATTTAAATTGGCACATCTAATTCCAATGGGAAAGAAATTGAATTGTCCATTATTAAAACTGTTGGTATTTAGAACCCCATAAATCAAATTAGTCTTCATCATCACAAATATGGAACTCATGAATTGTTCATTAACGTGGCTGAGATAAATTTCAATTTGAGATTGTTTGTTGATAAACCCCTTTTGAAATTTTGAATAGTTCAAGCAAACATTTGTTCTTTTCTATGTAAAGTTTCCTTTTTTCATTCCTTCTCCATGTCTCTTCACTAATTTTTACTCTGAATTGTTAGGATATTTAGACACTTAGGAGTTAGTTAAGATCAACTTGTGTAATATATCCGTTAGGTAAAATTGTGTTTCTTTAGTATGCATTTGTAAATATTCTAATCCGACGGTCACGATATGTTCTAGACATAGAGTGATCTGATGGTTCAACTTCTCTTAGATCATACCTACCATTGATCTATGGATTAACACCCGATTGGTATATGATCTCTATTTAAAGAGAATAGAGGGTCCTTGGCTAGTTGATCGATTATGAGAAGCTCATGTAACTTTCTTTCTTGTGCATAATAAATTGCTCCAAGTAGCTATTTGGCAGGGCCATGGACTGTTTCTCTGTCGAAGGTTTTAACCACATGATAAACATCAGTGTGTTGATTTGTGATCTATTTGTGTGAAGCGGTATGTGAAGGTGTTCGGTATTTTGGGAGTACCCTATGAACCTGAACATGGTATCAGAGCTTTTATGAAGAGTCGCTTTCAGTTTTGATCAAGATCTGGAACCGATGTTGCGGAAAGTTTGAAAGGGTTTTTGTTTCTGGATTTTCTATGCATTTTTTGCCTATGGGAGCTATTCCATTGCATCTGGAGCACTATTTCCATTAGGAAATAGTTTTCGTTTCACCAAAACAATTTATGTTTTCTCTAAAAACACCCATTTCGGCAAATCTGAAGGTATAATGTTACAGTGATGGATTTTTTTTAAATCTCTCATATTTTATCAGTTTATTATTAGATCTTTTCTATTTTAGTCTCGGACTGTTGCCTTCCCTAGCTGCGTATGCTCTTTGTCATGCACCTTGTGCGATCGCGGCGAATCAGAAACAGAAAGGGAAAGTTTTTTTTTCTTGTCTTCTTGGCTACGTATTCTCTTTGTCATGCACCTTGTGCGATCACGGCAAATCAGAAACAGCGAGAAAACTTGAAAACGTAGACTTTTTGGGTAAGCTAACCAAGATCTAACCCCATTGTGTGGAAAAAGTTTTTCTTTTTTGTTTGTTTTTTGTTTTCCATTTTTTTTTTTTTTGTAGGAAAAGAAAGCAAGCATGGAGAACGAGAGAGAAGAGTAAAAAAAACCCCTTCCTCTTTCCATTATTTTGCGTACCTTTTAAACTTAGCTCACTTGGTCCAAAGTTGCTTTATTACTTAATAGGTCTTGAGTTCAAGTCTTATTAAACTACTTTTTAGTGCATGCAATTTCTATTTTAAAGTTATTTTATTGTAAAAGTGCATCTCACATACATTATTGTAAAAGTGAACATTACTTATTCTATAAAAGTGATTCACTTCAAAGCAACTTTATTGTAAAAGTGATTGTCAAATGTTGATCTTGGGAAGAGGAAGCTTCTTCTTTTTATTTGGTCAAGTTAATGTCTGCCACGTCACTATTGGGGACATCTTCAACATTTTCTTTGATCAATCATAACTTCATCATCCAGAATTAGTTTTAAGTGCCGTTTTTTTTAAAACCGCATATTTTTTCAAGCTCTTTGCAACTAGATAGTTAGTTTTTATTTTTTTATCCATTATTTTATAGTATGGCTGCCCCTTGTGATATTATACTTACAAGTTCTAACTATTTCTCATGGAAATCTCGTATGGAGGATGTTCTACGAAGTAGAAGAATTTTCAGGATAAACTCGAGGAAAAAAACAGAACCCACTAATGATGATAAGAAAATTAAATGGAAAAATAGATTTGATGAAGCTCGTGGATTGATTGGGATATCAATCTCTACTGATTTGTGATTCCACATATCTGGAATTGATGAACCTAATCTCGCTTGGGAAAAGTTGGAATCTGTGTTTGGTAAACACAATGAAATTCGAGGTCATCAACTTGAGAATGAGTTGCTTTCCTTGAATACAAATGATTTTTCATGCATTCAACACTATTTATCTAAGTATAAAACTCTTAGACTATTATGTGCAGAATGCAATATTAAGAAAGAAGACAAGCAATGTATTTATCATATTCTTTCAAAACTTGGACCTGCATATTCTGTTTTTGTATCTACATTCTATTCCATGAAACAATCATTGACTGCAGCTAGCTATCAAGAGCCTAGCCTTAAATCCTTTTGCGATTCCTTAATTAGAGAGCAAGATAAGCTCATTCATCTTGGAATAATTAACAATGCAAATACATCTAGGAAAGCCTTATTGTCCCAATAGAAAGAAAAGTCCAAGCCTCCCAAGAAACAGAATTTTTGCAATAATAAGCAAAACAACAAGGGTCCCAAACCCTCTCAGTCAGCTCCTTCTTTAAAAAATGACAAAGGATCCAAGCAAAAAGGAAAGAAGATTGACCGTCATTGCAATTTTTGTGGGAAAGATAATCATGATGAATCTAAGTGTTTTAAGAAGATGACAGCCTTGGAAGCAGCAATGAAGAAGCACCACATCAGCCTAGATTCGTCTTCAGAATATACCACGCATGGACATGCACTTTGTGCTTCTGGTTACTCTTATACTGCATCTTCTTCTTCTACTTCAATTGAATGGCTCATTGATTCTGGGGCATCTTATCATATGGCTAAGGATAAAGCCATCTTTTCTACTATGCATGAATGCAACACCAAACAAATATTTGTTGGTGATGATAGATCTCTAAGTGTTATAGGATGTGGAACAGTCCCAGTATAAAATGGTCATTTCAGTGATGTACTATGTGTTCCAAAAATTTCCTGCAATTTGTTATCAGTCTATCAAATTACTCATTCAGGTGAAGGTAAAACTGTGACGTTTACACCTCACCAAGTTGTAATCAAGGATTTTAAAAATCCTCAAAATATCCTTACTACTGGAACTGTTGATGATATTACCAGGTTGTACAAATTTAACAACTTTGGGTCATCACCTTTTCCTTCAATTTTTGTTGCTTATAGTGATAACTTGAACAAACTTTGGCATGAGCGATTTAGTCACTTAAATTATCGCTCATTGCAACAACTATGTAAAGAAAATATGGTGACTGGTCTTCCGTTGGTATCTTGCAAGGATGGTGTTTGTTCCAGTTGTGTACTTGAAAAAAATCGTCGAGACAATTTTGACAAACGTGCCTCTTGGCACGCCTCGGTTCCCTTGGAGCTTGTGCACAGTGACTTGTGTGGCCCTCTTCCATCTACTTCCTTTTCTAATTTCAAATATTTCTTAACTTTCATTGATGACTACTCTAGACACACTTGGGTTTACTTCCTAAAACTTAAGAGCAAAGTATTTAACATGTTTTTGGCCTATAAGGCCCTTGTTGAAAAACAATCTGGTCATCAAATTATTAAGTTAAGATCTGACAATGGAGGAGAATATGTTAACAACAAGTTCACTACTTTTTGCACTGAACAAGGAATCCAACAACAACATACTGTTCCATATACACCACAACAAACTAGTGTAGCTGAATGGAAGAACCGCACTTTAAAAGAAATGGCTAATTGTATGATCCAATCTAAGGGACTAAGTCTTCAATATTGTTCTGAGGCCATAAATTGTGCAAATTACATAGTTAATCACACACCCACTAAATTTTTACAGGGTATAACACCGAAAGAAGCATGAAGTAAAATTAAACCAAATGTAGGTCACTTTCGTGTGTTTGGTTGTGAAGCATGGGCTCACATTCCGGATGAAAAACACAAACCATTGCATCCTAAAAGTGAAAAGTGCATAATTTTTGGATATTCTGAAGATGTAAAAGGTTATAGACTTCTTCAGCCACATTCTCATGATATAATCATTAGAAGAGATGTTAAATTTGATGAAAATCTCTTGGCCTGCGAGCCTAACTTGGTAAGTGTGCCATCTTTGGCCTACGAGCCTGATTCAGTGATTGTGCCTTCTTCTTCTTCTTCTTCTTCTTCTTCCAACTTCCTTGACAGGTTTTCAACTCCAATTTCTGATGATGACAGTGAGGATGAAAATCCACCTCCGCCTGCTCATGTTCCTCTAATTGCACCAACACCAATGCCTCCTTGATGGGTCCATTCAACATGTGAAGCAGCTGGTGATCTTGTCGGTGATCCTAGAGATCAACATCGAACACATTCTCAGTTTCAGCAATCCTCTTCCCTTTTGGCTCAAGTTTTCGAGAATCATGACCCAGAAACTTTTGGAGAAGCTTCAGGAAATCCAGATTGGGATGCAACTATGGATGAAGAATATCGTTCCTTAATGGCGAACGATACTTGGGATCTTGTTCCTCTTCCAAAAGGAAGAAAACTTGTCAGATGTAAATGGGTCTACAGAACTAAGTATGCATCAGATGGAAGTGTTGAAATACTTAAGGCAAGGTTAGTTGCCAAAGGATTTTCCCAAGTTGAATGGATTGACCACAATGAAACCTTTGCCCTTGTAGAAAAAATTAACTCCATCCGCCTTGTTCTTTCCATTGTAGCCTTACATAACTAGGAAGTCCATCAAATGGATGTCAAGTATGCCTTCTTACATGGTGATTTACATGGAACAACCTCCTGGATATGTTCAGAATAACTCTAGCCTTGTTTGTCTCCTTAAGAAATCCTTATATGGCCTTAAGCAAGCTCCTAGAGCTTGGTATGCCAAAATGGATAGCTTTCTCCTTGACACTAGTTTTTCTAGATGCCATTCTGACCCCAATGTCTATACCAAGAAAGTAGGAAACCATCTCAACATACTTGTTCTTTATGTTGATGATCTTATCCTTACTGGTAGTGACCCTAAACTTATAACCCATGTGCAATCCAATCTTAAGCAAAATTTTGAAATGTCAGACTTAGGACATTTGCATTATTTTCTTGGTCTCCAAGTCTTGCAAACCAAAGAAGGAGTCTTTCTTTCCCAGTCTAAGTATTCTTGTGACCTTCTTTGTCTCTTCCACATGGAAGATTGTAAACTAGCCCCTTCTCCCTTCCAGTTTGGAGTCAAACTTTATGCCACTTGTACTTCCCCTGAAGTAGATGCCACCTTGTATCGTCAACTTGTTGGTAGTCTTTTATACTTGACTCATTCCTATCCTGACCTTTCCTTTTTCGTTGGTCGTGTTGCCCGTTATATGCAAACTCCTCATGAAAGTCACTGGAAAGCAGCAAAAAGAATACTTTGATATATTCAAGGTACAATTCAGTTTGGGATTCATTACAGTACAGGGGGGAAACCTTTGTTGGTTGGTTTCACTGACTCAGATTGGGCTGGTGATCCTGATGATCGAAATTCTACTGCAAGTTATGTTTTCAGTCTAGGATCTGGACCTATCACTTGGGCTTGTAAGAAACAACAAGCTCTTGTTCTTTCTTCAGTAGAAGCATAATATCAAGCCGTAGTTAATTCCAATCAGGAAGCTTTATGGCTTCGACAGATCCTTTCAGAGTTTGGATTCGAGCAGCAACAGCCTACTCCACTTTGGTGCGAAAATCAAAGTGCCACCAAGCTTGCCAAATATCTAGTTCTACATCAGCACAACAAACACATTGAGCTACACATGCACTTCATCAGAAATCTTGTTCATGATCATGTTATTGAACTGCTCTATTGCCCTACAGATGATCAAGTTGCAGACATCTTCACCAAGTCCCTTACAGAAGCGAAGTTTTCTAAACTTCGGTCTATGTTAGAAGTTCAGGAATGTGTCCTTAAGGGGGGATAGGCTCTAATACCTCTTTCCTTCTCCTAATAGTGTTTCTTTTGTAAATCCTTCAATCCTATCCCAAGTTGTTCTTAAGGGGGGATGTTAGGATATTTAGACACTTAAGAGTTAGTTAAGATCAACTTGTGTAATATATCCATTAGGTAAAAGTGTGTTTCTTTAGTATGCATTAGTATGCATTTGTAAATATTCTAATCCGACGGTCATGATATGTTCTAGACATAGAGTGATCCGATGGTTCAACTTCTCTTATATCATACCTACCATCGATCCGTGGCTTAACACTCGATTGGTCTATGATCTCTATTTAAAGAGCATAGAGTGTCCTTGGCTAGTTGATTGATTATGAGAAGCTCATGTAACTTTCTTTCTTGTGCATAATAAATTGCTCCAAGTAGCTATTTGGCTGGGGCCATGGACTATTTCCCTCTCGAGGGTTTTAACCACGTGACAAACATCGGTGTGTTGATCTGTGATCTATTTGTGTGAAGCGGTATCTGAAGGTGTTCGGTCTTTTGGGAGTACCCTGTGAACCCGAACATGAATCCCATTATTCTGTTTTTCTTTTTGTGTTGTTTTTGTTAGTTCTTATTTCACATTCTCTTCGTTAGCTATTATTAAATGGATTCATGAAGCTATGTTGCGTGGAGGCGCCCCCCTCACCGCCCCTACTCCCGAAATTCACAGGATTCTTGAAGCTAAAGGATTCATGAAGCTATGTTGATGAAGTGATGGAATGCCCCTTCAGAATATCTTGATGGAACAATCGTTAGTAAGATGAGAAACCTCTGAACTTCATCTACCTCCTTGTGGCCTTATCAATTGTGGAAACCGATATGATCCTTTTTCCTGTTGACATCTTACTAATTTTTAGATTATAAATAATGCACATAATATAAATCAACTTTGTTGGTGTTTATTGTTAAAATATTCATTATATCATAAATGTTGCACATAGTAGACATCTTCTTTAAGTAACCATTCATGAGTTCTTCTCTTACCATCCCATTACTAAACAAAATCACCTCATCAATGAATAACAACATGTATGTAGAAACACACACATCCTCAATTGGTTTCTACAACTATTTCTTAAACACATCCCTGATTCTTTGTCCATATCAAGTTTAGGTTATTAGGTATGCATGAATACATTATGTTGTTCTCTAAGACTCTTTTGCGGACCACTTTAATAGATTGCATAACTGTTTAGGATATTTTGTTGCCTAAGCATGGTATATTTTTGTGCTTATTAGTGTGGTTGAAAAAATAAATTGGATTTTAAGCATGAATGTCTTTGGATCTCATTGTCTTTTATTAGAATTACAAATGATGAAATATATGTGCTAATATTTCTCCTCTTCCCGGTTCTTAAAGGGTGCTAGCTCAATGGAAGAGCGCCTGCTTTAAAAGCAAGAGGTTGGTGGTTCGATTCCTCCATGCCCTAATGATATTGGAATGTATTTCTAAAGGTAAAAAATGTAGTAGTGCAAGATGGATGCAATATTAGACGCAACACTAAATGTAAAACAAGATGTAAAAGTGGACATCACGCTAAACACAAAAGTGGATGCAAAAGTCGAACTTATGTCAGACGCAAATATGGACACAAAAATGGATGTCATACTAAACGCAAAATTGGATGCAAAAAGAGACTCAACACTAGACACAATTAATGACTCAAAACTAGATGCAATACTAGGTCCAAAACTAGATGCAAAAGTGGACTCCTAATTAGACGTAAAATTGGACATTATATTGAGCACAAAATATGGTGTATCGATGGACATAAAACTAGGCGTAACACCAAGTACAAAAATGGAAGGAACACTTGGCGCAAACAAAAACTTAAAATGAGACACAATATTGGATGCAAGATGGGACAAAACATTGGATATAAAACTAGACATAATATTGAATGCAAGATGGGATGCAACATTGGACACAAAACTAGATGCAATATTAGATACAAACATGGGTGCAAAACTAGGCACAACACTAGGCGCAACACTAGGTGCAACATTGGGCTCAAACATAGATGCAAAAAAAGACATCAACCAGGATGCAAAACTAGGTGCAAACCTAGATGTAAAATACAACGTAAAACAAGATGAAACATTAGGCACAAACATGGATACAAAAAAAGACGTAAAACAAGATACAAAATTAGATGCAAATGGGGATGCAACATTATAAGTAAAATTGGATGCAAAACTAGATGCAACATTGGGCTGAAAATTGGATGCAAACCTAGATCTAACGTTAGATGCAAAATTGGACACATAATTTTATGCAAAACATACTGCAAAATTGGGTGCAAGACTCGATGAAAAACTAGGAGCAAAATAAGATGCAACATTGGATGCAAAACTGAGCATGCAACTGGGTGCAAACAAGGATGTAACAAAGGACGCAAAAAAAGATGCAATAGAAGTTGCAAAATTGGGTGGAAATAAAGGCGTAACAAAAGATGCAAAAAATTGGGTGCAAAAATGGACACAAAAATGGATGTTAAAAAGGACCAAAAAAAAGATGCAATAGACGGGGTTTTACTAAAATGTACAATAGCGCCAGATTGTTCACCACAATTGAGAAAAAATTACACTAAAATATGGCGCTAAATTTGATGCTAAATCTAGTTTTTTTTGTAGTGGTGGGTCTTCAAATTGAAGAAAGGAGTTGATGGTAAGGTTGGAAGATACAAATCCATATTGGTCACAAAAGGGTACTCACAGATGGAAGGTATAGACTATCATGAGATTTTTTCACCAATTTTCAAGCTTGTATCTATTCGTATTGTGTTAGTATTAGTTGCATTGTTTGATTTGGAGTTAGAGAAACTAGATGTTATAGCAACTTTCTTGCATGGAGATTTAGATGAGGAGATCTTTATGGAACAACCAAAAGGTTTTGTACAACATCATAAAGGTAGATTAGTTTGCAAGCTCAAGAAATCATTGTATGGCCTTAAACAATCACCTAGGAAATGGTACAAGAATTTGGATTCTTTCATGGTGAGCCAAGGTTATACTAGAAGTGAATATCAGCATTGTTTAAACTTCAAAAGGTTGAATGACATATTCATTACCTTAGTATGTATGTTGATGATATGCTTATTGTGAGCAAAGCATGGATGAGATTAACAGATTGAAGGCTCATATTGGCTAGGACTTTTGATATGAAGATATTGGAGCTACAAAACAAATTTTGGGTATTGAGATATACAAAGACGGAAGAAATGGTAAGCTTAGTATTTCACAAAATAAGTATGTTGAGAAAATACGTGAAAGATTCGAAATGAATAAGGCAAATCCTGTGAATGTTCCTTTCGCTTCCCATTTTAAAATTTCTTTAGTTTTATGTCCTAGTAGTGTTGAAGAAAATGATTATATGTCTTGTGTACCATATGCCAATACAGTAGGATGTTTAATGTATGCAATGGTGTGTACTAGACTTGATATTTCACATGCAGTAGGTGTTGTTAGTAAGTAAATGGAAAATATGAGAAAAGAAAACTGGAATGCAATGAAATGGGCGCTTCGATACCTAAGTGGCACAAGTGACTATTGTATCACCTTTAATAATAACAGTGATTTTGTATGTGGTTTTGTTGATTCAGATTTTGCAAGTGATTTGGACAAGAGAAGTTCTACTTCACGTTATGTCTTTACTCTTGCAGGTTGAGCTATAAGTTGGATGTAAAAGCTTCATTAAACAGTTGCTTTATCCACTACATAGGTTGGATACATTGATGCCTCGCATGCTTGCAAAGAGGCAATTTGGCTGAGAGGTTTGCTTAGAGAAATTGGAAGGTTGCAGAACAGTGTGAATGTATTTTGTGACAATCAAAGTGCTAATCATTTGGATACAAATCATGTTTATCATAGTAAGACTAAACATATTGATGTAAAATATTATTTTGTAAGACAAGCCATTAGTGAAAGTGGAGTAGATATGAAAAAAAGTTCATACTCAAAAAAATTGTGCAGATATGTTCACAAAACCAGTATTGTTAGAGAAGTTACGATGGTGTGTTGCTTCTCTTGGTTTGAAAAAAAGGTGATAAATAGTCTTGGGAAAAGTATTAGTAAATTTTGTTGTCAAGGTGGAGATTGTTAAATTACAACTAAACTAATGTGTTTATGGGAGGTTTCTCAAAACGGGCATAATCAACAATGGTTTACTCATGTAACTTATTTCATGAAGTATATAGTTAATGTTTGGGATACGTGATGTAATATGAGTTTTTTTTCTGAGAGGTCGAGGCTCATCATGTAATCTCTCCTTCATTAATGAGCTTCAATACTTTGCCTGTGTGGATGTTTTCCCTCTGGGATTTTACCACATTAAATATTGGTGCTTAATGATGTTTCTTCATTCAATTTGATCCTGTTATTTAACAAATCAATTATCAAGGAGCTACACGAGTTCCTCTTTTACAAGGAAATCTACCTTTCGATGCATTTTATTAAGTCTCACACGGTTTCAATCTTGGTTTAGCTACAAGATTATGAATGACTAATTATGAGTCTAAGTCGGGCATATAAGTAAAAGACTAGGAAAATACACAAGTATATTACTGGTGTAGGAGAAATAGGATCAAGTATTACAACAAAATCTATTGCAATTGAATAACAAGGGAAAATAATGTTTCGAAAACCCAAAGAAGATAAAAAGTTGGTTCTCTTTTATTTTTCAAAGCAAGTGAACAAATTTAAAGAAAAATACAGGATTTCTACACAAAATTGAATTTAACTTAGTAATTTCCATATTTATCACTTTTAAAGCTTACATATTTAAACTTTATGAATTACTTACTCATTTAAACTTCATCATAGTTTACAACTTCAAAGAATAAGTTGATAACAATACTTAACTTGATACTGTTAACTAAAGAAAATTTAATATTTTAATTTCATAAAATTTCCTTAATGAAAAAAGCATCTTCATACAACTTCAAATTAGGAAATTACACATTTTAACTTCATACTCTTATAATACCCAGAGAGTAATTAGCATTTAAGTAAATATGTAGAATTGGTGATATTTTTTCCTTCAAACAAAAGTTTTTCAAGGTGGTCAATATCTCAAACATAGCACCATCAAAATTGGTTGAGGTTTCATTGATAAATCCTTTGTTAGAGCTATGAATGTACATCTTTGATATCAAAAAAATCAAGTCCAATCCAGTAAACAATCTTGTGTCACATTCTCTCAAAAAAATCCCTTAAGATGTAGGGATTGTGAAACTTTTTCAAAAGCCATTCTTTCCTTAAAATCACCAATAAACCAAGAAAAAGCATTTAAATTCAATCACTAAAAATAATGTTTTTAGAATGCATGTAATTAATCAACATAGACGTGCCACATAAACATATAAAATCAATCACTAAAAATAATGTTTCTAGAATGCATGTAATTAATCAACATAGACGTGCCACATAAACATATAAAATCAATCACTTAAAATAATGTTTCTAGAATGCATGTAATTAATTAAAGAACAACATAAAAGTGCCACATAATATAGTCGATATTGGAGATGGGAAGCTTTAAAAAAATGATCCATTGGTGACAGGTGCGATAAAAGAATTTTAAACGACAATCCAAATTAAATAAGTGCACCACTAATCAGTTACCATAACATTAATAGTTTTTGCAAATTTTCTTACGGCATTGGATGGAGGGTAACCATGATAGGTTTTCAATTGCAATAATAATAAATATCATATATGTTAGTCAATGAAGTGGATCCCACACGGTAGGGGAAGGTGGTTTTCACCCAGCCCACCACGGATCAAATTCCACCGAGACATGGCCTGCTGTGATAAGGCTCAAAGGGTAGGCGCCCTCTGAATAGACTACCGTCCCTGGTAAGGATTGGAGTGGAGTCGGGACGTCTTGGGCCAGGCAAGTTTGACAAGTTACCAATTCCCCTACTCTAAAAAAAAAAAATATCATATATGTTGTATTTTGCAAATGTTACCATAACATTAATAGTTTTTGCAAATTTTCCTACTGCATTGGATAGCGGGTAAACCATTATATGTTTTCAAATGCAATAATAAATATCATATATGTTATATATACTTAAATTTTAATTGTTTTAAAATCAGATTGTATGTATTTCAATATATAATATGTATCTATTTCATCATACATAACATTTAGTGCACTACTAACTAATGTTAATGGATGGTAAGATTGAGGACTAGATCACTTTGCTGAAAAAAAAGATAACACATTTAGAGATCATCTTATTTTTTGTATTAGCTAATGGCTATTCATGTTCATAACTACGCTAACTAGGTTTAGATAGTGGATTGAGAAATGTAGCATAAAGTGGGGTATGAGATCACTTGCAATGGCCATGGAAATAGTTAGTTAACCATATCTATCAATTAAATCAACATGCACAACCTATGCTTTGCTAAGTGAATTTGTGTCCTTGTTTTGGATCGAATTTTCCTTGAAGGAAGATGTTTTTGAGTAACAGATATTTAAAGGGCCAACTGAACTCTTCCATGCAAGAGCAGGATGGGTTTGGCAGTTTGTTTTTTGAGGAGCAAGTTGGGCTTGGCAGTTTGTTTCTTTTTTTGAAGTTGATGTCTTTTTATACTCTCATATTTTTACAAACTCAATGGCGGGGAATATGCAGCTTTGCTGCTCATTGATATTGTTATACATGAAATTTTTTAGGATATAAAAGACTCGAGTGGACTAAAACAAATATGTTTAAGACTTTTTTATAATTTAAATTAAAGGTAAAGAAGATTCAGATTTTTGGTGATTCCCAAATCATCATAAAATGGATTTCAGGTCAGAACATGATTCAAAATGTTCTCTTGGTTCCTTTGCTAGAAGAGGTTCACAAACTCATTCATCGAATGGAAAAAGTTGAGATAAAGCACATATATAGGGAACGAAATACAAAGTCTGGGGAACTTGCAAATGATGAAGTATTAATACAGGATCGAACATGGTTTATAATTGAACATAAAAACTCCATTTCAAATGGAACTTGACATGATATGTTTTTGTTAGTTTTCCATTTTTGAAGTACTGTTGTGTGTAAAGTAAATATGGCTAAGACAACTTTGGCATTTTTTTTAAAGAATTTTGAAGTTATATGCCATGTTACCATAAATGTTACCATAAACAGAACAAAAATGGCCATTTTCTACGATCGTTTTCGTTTCTAGAGTGAAGAAACTGTTTCAAGCAAAACGATTCGTTTTGCAGAACGATTTTAAAAGAAAAGATTTCCCGTTTCCGATGGAACTCCTTCCATTGCCAATGGTTTTGGGTATATTCCTAAAAACATTTGAGCCATTAATGTGGTGGGTGGCAAGTCATCTATGCGGTAAATGCAAAATTCAGTGAGGATTGAGTGTTGAGGAAGGCTCCCTGCTGCCGGTTAGCCTCTAGTGAGGATTGGAGATCTTGGTTTGGCTACAATTCTTCATCAATGTCACGCAGCTCATAATGTTATAGGCACCCCATAATTCATGGCTCCTGAACTCTACGAAGAGAATTACAATGAATTATTAGACATCTATGATTTTGGGATGTGTTTGTTGGAAATGCTTACCTGCGAGTATCTTTATAGTGAATGCTCGAACCCATCTCAAATTTACAAGAAATTCTTAGGTTTTGCTTTTACTTTTCATTGAGTGCTTTGGCTGAGCTTTTAGGAAGTGTTTGTTGGAAATGCTTACTTGCGAGTATCCTTATAGTGAATGCTCGAACCCATCTCAAATTTACAAGAAATTCTTAGGTTCTTCTCTTCACTTTTCACTGGGTGCTTTGGCTGAGCTCCTTGTTAAGCAAAAAAAGAGGAGAGCAATTGGGATACAAGGCTACAGTTTTCATGTTATGCTTTGGATGTTCACTCGGTGCCTTGGCTGAGCTCACTGCCAAGCAAAAAACCAGTAGAGAAATTGAGAAAAGTGCTGGAGTGGTTATACCAGTTTGAAGAGCCGACAGATTGCTAGTTTAACAGGTATCCACTTTTTCCTTACTTGTTAATATGTACAAATTGATTTTGGATCTAATTTCTAAATTAATTTAAATGATTAAAACTTATGAATTGTAAATAGAAGATCACGAATGGAATCCATGATCTTAATTGCTATGTATTTAGTAAATTACCAAAACTATTTGCTATTTCCAGTGGTTTATAAAGGTATATTAACATAAACTATTACAGATCTAAGGAGACAACAGAGAGCATATGCATGATTCCAACTCTGATAATTTCTTAGTTTTTTAAATGTAAATCTTGTTAACCGTCCTCCAGAATTTATGCTCTATGTTATGTAATCCTATGTATCCTATTGACAATCCTCCACACTAACTTCAAACCTCAACACACAACTTGCAGGTTGCAAATCCTCATCCACATTTTTGTACGAGACCCCTCTTTCATGTCCTCTCATTTGTGCTTCTTTGCCATGTTGCAAGTGGGAAGTTTTAGGTTTTACGGGGTTCTCAGCCGATTTGGATAACCAAAACCTTTGGGACACGCTGGAACAATCTGCAAGATTGTGATCCGGATGAAACCATGGTCCATGATTCTGCCAAAATATTACGACAATCCATCACCTGAAAATGGTGCTTTCTCATTAATATTTAGCCTACGCTGTGTTGGAGCATATGTTTCAGATTTCGGTTTAAAATGATGCCAGAGACCATAGGTTACAACAGCTGAGGCAGAATGTTCCTGGGGAAATTGTTGAGTGTGTCAGTGTTTTATATGTTTTCACTTGTTGGTGCTCCATTGGATTAATTGTTCCCTATTCATCTTCGTGTGGTCATTATATAATACAGCGTTCTTAGGAGAGGCCACGCTATTAAAGGCAAGTCAAATACACCATCTGCTTTTAAGTTATATGACTTCAATTTATCATTGATTGCATCTCTTCTAAACTTAAATTTTAGTTTTTTTTTTTTTTTTTAACAAAGAAACACTCTTGATTGTATCGTTTCTGAACTTAAATTTTAGTTTAAAATATATATATTTTTTACAAAGAAACACCAATTTATTTGACAAGGTATATGGAAAAATATATTTGTTAATTATAACTGAATATATCTAGGAAAGTTCATTTTTGTTATATCTCTCCTCTTTTCTTGGAATGCTAAACCTCTAAATTTTATTTCTCCTACCTTTCTCATTTCTAGTTTCATTTCCTGTTTGGTAACATAGGTTTAATGTAGATGAATATATGATAAGTATTATGGTTGGAACCTAATATAATGTTGATAATTTTTCAATGAAAATATGTCCTTTTAGAAAAGTTTATTTTTATGATAAAGATGAGAAGATTTTTATAGAGTATTATAAACTGTTTTATGGCAATACATAAAGAAATATCATAAAAACATTTGAAAAATGTAAATTTTTAATGATTTGGAATTTCTAATAGTTTTTTCTTCTATGGAAAAAAAACTCAAATGACCTGTGCCACTGAACTATATATTATAAAATATTAAAATAATATGTTTAGGACTGATAAGTTGAACGAGCTGTCCCCTAAACCATATGTTAATAGGTAAGTAGGTCCTACTGTTAAATGGACAGAGGAAATGCTTCTAAAAGTGTGCATGCTTCCTAGTTTTTTTTTATGACGGTTTTTTTTTCACACGGTTTTTTTAATGACATAGTTAACTTTGTGTTTTTTTAACTTAATTAATTGTTGCTCAGGAGAGCATGCTTGTCATAATTCATTTTTCTGATAATTGTCTTATTCAACTGCGATCGCCTGATCTTATTCATCTAGTGGATCCGTAATGGTCATCTTATGTTATTTACAATCTAAGGGGAAGGGTTTCTTGATTATTCAATGCCTGACCTCGCAGTTGTCATGTACAAATAGATCACTTTTTGAATAGAAAATGGACAAAGTATGGTGGCAAAGATCTTTACTCCTAGGATACTGTGATCTAGATTTTGACAGTTGTTTTTGTTTGTTCTATAGAGGTTGTCTGTTTATATTGCAGTATTGGTGCAAACAGGACTTCTATGAATGGTACTGGCACTCACATTGAAACATTCCCCTTGAATGAGGTAATAGATCACTTTTTGAATAGAAAATGGACAAAGTATGGTGGCAAAGATATTTACTCCTAGGATACTGTGATCTAGATTTTGACATTTGTTTTTGTTTTTCTATAGAGTTTGTCTGTTTATATTGCAGTATTGGTGCAAACAGGACTTCTGTGAATGGTACCTACTGGCAGTCACATTGAAACATTCCCCTTGAAAGAGGTAAGGATTTATTATTATTTAAAAATTTATGTATTCCACTATCAATCTAAGCCCATACCATACCCATTCTGCTTTGAAATTTACAAACTTTGTTTGGCACCAAAAATAATACTCTAGCTCGGATGGATCTTTAGGAAGAGCAAGGCAATCTTCATTCCTTTCTTTTGCAAAATAATACTTTACCATGGGTGGATCCAGTCCTTAGAAAGAACAAGGAAGGATTGACACTGATGGATCCTTAGAAAGAACAAGGCAGGATTCATTTCTTTGTTTTGCAAAACAAACTGTAAATGCAGAAGCTGATAGAATATTTTGAAACAGGCTGTTGAATTATGGAAATTTTGATCCGCAATAAATTTGGGAGTTTATATCATAACCAACAGAGAGTTAAAAGCACTTAGGTATATCATAAGCAACAGAGGAATGCTATCCTGACACAGATATTCTGCCTGTATCATGCTGTGTCACTGGCTATCGGTATCATTGACAATTTTATTGGTCAAGATGATATTTTTTCCCATTTGTGTCTATGCCATTTTAAAACTGAATTTTACATGTATGATGCCTGTGTGTATATTTGCATGTGATGAGCTGGTTGTCAGAAAATTTAGTAGTGAAATATTTAATGCTTATCATTGTCTTTTGTGTGCAGGGTAATATGTACCTCCCACTAGGATAATAAATGCTGTATTGTTTGGACAGGTTATTTTAGTAATTTTTTTCAGGAATCGCAAAATCAAAATGGTTAAAAAATTTTAGGGTTTCTGAAGAAGGTAAATTCATTTAAATAAAGTTTTTTTAAATGAAATTCCAAATAATATTAAAAAAAAAAATTGAACTCTGCAGCATCGTCATACAGAAGATTTAAAAAAAAAAAACTAAAACTTAGAATGATTAGCAACTGCCATGTTATAATTTCAAACCAAGTATGATATCTCTAAGTAGACTCCATTATCGCAACTACGTTATAGATCCTTTTCTTTGTAGTAGAAGATCGTCACTTTTATATCAAACTCCACTGAAGCGTCTCCTCGTAGCACCCGAGTGATCCTTATTGCTCCAGATTTGACCGCATTTGAATCTTTCACCGTGTCGTTGCTCATACTTCCTGCGTCTTCCATAATTTGTCCTGTGGACATCAGAATGAAGAAAGTTTGATAAAACCCTTTAGCCACAATATATCCTCTGGAAATAAGGTGCCCTCCATACCAAAAGTCCATGGCAGTATTGCACATACTGAGGCATTGTGATAATCCCAGAACTAATCCTGCAATCAAAGATTGTTTGAAACTGAAACTGTCTTTGAAGAGAAGGCACTAATAGTACGATGGTTAGCTATAGCCTATGCAGCAAATTCACTTCCTTGATCTTGAAAAAAGCACTAATAGTACGATGGTTAGCTACAGCCTATGCACCAAATTGACTTCCTTGATCTTGAACTTTCTAGTGAGCGCCTTGACAAAACCTTTTTGCTACACTAACACAATATTATCAGCAGCAAATGGACTTCCTTGATCTTGAACTTTTATAGCTTTTTTAGAGTGAGCACTTGACAAAACCTTTTTGCTATGGTAACACAATATTATTAGCTGTTAGGGCTTATTGAAGAATGTAATCTCATCTGTGAGTTAGTTAGTTGAGTAATCCATAATATTTTTCTGGCCTATGCTATTCAGCTATTGTTCTGTTGTTTTACTATATAAATACTGCTGCTTAATATTGAGAATATTGAGAAGGCAATTCAGTTGCCCATGCAATCAATAGCATGCACACTGGGAAGAAGTGGCTGAACACAAAATGGGAAGATTGATTTTCCTAGGCAATGGAATTTTCTTCTCAATATTAAGGCAACTATTTATAAGACTACATAACAGCAAAAGCAAATTAGTAAATACCATGGGTCACTAATATTTATAAGACTACATAACAGCAAAAGCATTAGTAAATACTATGGGTCACTAATTGTATTTAATGTGACTAAGTCAACTACTCAACTAACTAACTAATTAATACACTATTGATAATAATATTAAGACAAGTATTTATAAAACTACATAACAGCAAAACCATAAGTAAATAATATAGGTCACATAATACTATGGGTCTCTAATTCTATTTAATGTGACTAAGTCAACTACTTAATTAACTAATTAATACACTATTAATAATAATCAATTGAAATTACAATTCCTCACGTATCTACCATTATTACAATGACAAGATACCATGCTATAATCAAACCCATTGTGAAAGCTATTGCCACAGCGGACATAGTTTGTACAACTAAGGACGCACGATCTCCCACCAGAGATCTCACCTATATCACTGATCGCACATTTAAATCTTCAGAAGCTCAATAATTGAAACATAAAATATTCAGGTTAGCGACTTTCGTCATTAGCCTCTGTCGCGAGTCTGGAGCAAACAGCTCAGCTTGAATTTTTCTCTTTGTTGAATCAACCAACTTCAAAAGTAAGGATTTTCGAACGCACACGCTCTCGAACTCTCTTTCTGAGATATTCCCCCATGGATTGGAAATTGTAATGCTGCACAATCACTATGTACGATATTAGACCCAAGGCCACGAAAATGATGGAGTATTATTGGTTTTGGATTTGATCTCTTTATAGTCGTCGACAATGTCCAAACCTACTTACACACTATATTGGTATTAAGTTGCTATGTTGGTTGATCTGAGTTGTAATTTCTTGTAGCACAACGATTAAGTCATGGTTGGTGAATATCAACAGGAAATAAAGAGGTGATGAGCAATAAAAACCGGTTGATGAGTAACACCGCTGAGTATAAGAGATAAAGAGTTGGCGAGTAATAACATCTAGTTGACCAGAAAGAGGAAATTACAGATTGTAGGGCCAACAATGGATGGGATGAAGACATAACAAGTGCTGGAGAGTAAATATTAAGGATTGAAAGTATTAGAAAAAAGGCATCATGGGGCAATAACAATTAAACAAGATACAAATATTAAACATATTACAAGAGAGACACATAAATAAAGTGGTTCACCCAAGATGGGCTAGGTCCACACAAAAGTCCTTTATTTTTATAACGTCTAGCAAAATTACCATGGGAAAATACCACTGGTTACCCAATACCATGGGCCCGTAAAGTGTTGTCCAACAAATATCCCAAAACTTTCTTTCGGGAGCATGTTGTCCCTCGAAAACCCCAGCCAAGGGGATGGTTCCCGACACACCCCCCTCCTCGGACAAGTGTACAATAAAACTAGGGTACAAACACAACAATAACATCTCTGAATCTGGAAGATAGGCTCCACAACCAACAATCTCCCACTTGGAGACTAATCACAACAACTCCATTGCTATTGCACTTGCTAGACTATGCTCCGAGCCTTAGACATGGAAAATTTATATCTTCACCTTTGTGCTTGAAGGCCAATAGAAACCAAGTAGGAACTCAATTTCTTTCTAGTTACTACCTTTGTCAACATGTCTGCAGGATTTTGGCTAGTGTGTATCTCTTCCAACTTCAACAATTCATCTTCTAAAACAGATCGTATGAAATGGTACTTGAGCTGTATCTGTTTAGTCTTCTAATGAAAGGCTGAGTTTTTTGCAAGATAAATGGCACTCTAGATGTCACCGTACAACCCGAGATTCTTCTGATTCTTACCCAATTCCTCCATGAACCCCTGCAACCAAATCATCTCTTTACTAGCCTCTGTAGTAGCAACAAAATTTGTTTCCGTTGTTGCAAGTGCAACAACATTTTGCAGTTTCAAAATCCAACTTATTGTTGTTCTACCTATAGTAAAAACATACATTTTGTTGCTCATGTTGTATTTATCGCCTTCCATATCTGCATAAACATATCTATGTAGAACAGTGTCTGGACCTCCAAAACATAATGTATGAGAAGTGGTATCTCTCAAATACCTGAGAATCCACTATAATGCCCTCCAATGCTCTTTACTTGGATTGTTCATATACAAGCTCACAACTCCCACTGCCTTTGCAATATCTGGTCTTGTGCACACCATGGCATACATCAAGCTACCAACTACTGATGAATAGGGAACCTTATACATGTATTATATCTCCTCCTGTTCCTTGAAATGCATCTCCTTACTTAGTTTGAAATGGTTGGCTAAAGGTATACTAACTAGTTTTGCATTCTGCATTCTAAACCTCTCCAATACCTTTTCTATGTAATCACCATGAGACAATGCCAATTTGTAATTTTTCATGTCTCTTATTGATCTCATACCAAGGATTTACTTTGTAGCACCCAAATCCTTCATCGCAAATGATTTAACTAGTTTTCTTTTGACCACTCATATATCATGCATGTTAGACCCTGGAACAAGCATGTCATCCACATACAATAACAAGCAATATATCTTGCATTATATATCCTTTGAAATAAACATGAAATAAACAAAGTGGTCAAAATGACATCTACTATAACCTTGTTATGTCATAAACTTATCAAATTTCAAATACCACTGTATTGGAGCTTTTTCAGGCCATACAAGCACTTCTTCAACCTGCAAACCAAACTCTCCTTCCCTTTGACCTCATACTCCTATGGATGCTGCATATAAATCTCTTCCTTCTAATCCCCATGGAGACAAGTTATTTTTACATCTAACCGTTCAAGATGTAAATCTTCTACCACAACTAGACTTAAAATAGTCCTAATTGAAGTCATTTTAACAACAGGAGAAAATTTTTCACCAAAATCTATACATTTCTTTTGTGTAAACCCCTTTACAACAAGTTTTGCCTTGTACCGCTTCTTTCCTTCATCTTCTTCCTTTAACATATAAACACATTTATTCTGCCAAGTTCTTTTACTTGCAAGAAACTCAACCAATCCCAATTCCGGTTTCTTACCAATGATTCCATCTCCTCATGTATGCCTTGCTCCCACTTCCTTTTGGTTTGCACCTGCATTGCTTCTTCATAACATTCTGGCTCACCAGAATCATTTATCAATAAATAATACAATGAAGGAGAGATTCGTTCATGGGTTCTACTTAACCTGGTAGATCTTCTTACATGTACAGGAGTTTGAGGTACCTGTTGCTGCTCTTGATTTTTTGGTACCTTTGGAACTTCACTAAGCAATAACCAAAAGTTTCCTCGAGTGGACTAAACAAAACTATTGTTATACATGAAAATTCTTAGGATATAAAAGACCTCAAGTGGACTAAAAAAAATTGTTTAAGACTTTTTAATAATTTAACTTAAAGCTAAATAAGATTGAGATTTTTAGTATTTCCCAAATGATCATAAAATGGATTTTAAGTCAAAATAGGATCCATAATGTTCGCTTGGTTCCTTTGCTAGAAGAGGTTCACAAACTCATTGGTGGAATGGAAAAAATTAAGATAAAGCACATATACAAGAAATGAAATACAAAGGCTAATGAACTTGCAAATGTTAGAGTATTAACCAGGACCTGTAAACCTCTCCAGGTATTAATACACCATTAGAACCAATCAATATAACTACTAATTTATGCATTAAAATATTAATACACCATACACTGAAACCTATGTAAAGAAACGACTCAATGTGCAAATTAATCATAATGCTAATGAAATTCTGTTACTCAAATTCAATATATTTTCAAATACGACACTTTTCAATTTGACTATATTTACAATTATAATTAGAAAAATTATTTAGAACATATTTGAAAAAAATGTGATTTAAAAACTTTTTTATTATTTAAATTATTAAAACATTATAACTATTAAAACATTATAATTATTAAAACATTAAATTTCTTAAAACATTATAATAGTATACTATTTCATAAATAGACTATATTTAAAAACCTTATTTTTTAAAAACATTTTTACTTTTCAAATTATTAAAGCATTATATCTATGTTAAAACAATATAATTATTAAAACATTATAATATTATAGTATTTCATAAATTGATTATATTATTAATTATATTTTAAAACCATATTTAAAATATAGTTGAAAAAAAACTTTTTATATACATTTCTTTAAATATTTTTATAATTATTATAAATGATTAACTATTAAAAAACCCTATTTTAATAATTATATTTCATAGTTGCATGATGTAAAAACACTTTTTTAAAACCTTGCAATACTATCCTAAATGAAAACATTAAATTGCTTCAAACCTAAAGATTACATACATTTTAATACTATCCTAAATATAACTTCAAGTGAGATATAGTATCATGTTAATATGGTTGTCATGTATTGAATAAATTAAAGTATATTAGTACTCAAAACATCTACCTCATACATGGTTTTAAAACCATGTGTAAGGCCCTCCTAAACCATATACAATAAAACCATGGGTTGTTTAGGCACATGGTTTTAAAACCATTTGCAAGGCCCTCCTAAACCATGTACAATAAGACCATGGGTTGTTTAAGATGCCTTGCAAATGGTTTTAAAACCATTTGCAAGGCCCTACTAAACCATGTACAATTTTTATTTTTTATTATTAATTTTAATTTTGTGTAGGCAAGATTTATTATACATGACAATATCTCTCCCATACTAGGTTAGAGAGCATCTAGCTTCTCTCCCTGCAATAAAGCACATATACAAGAAACAAAATACAAAGGCTCATGAACTTGCAAATGCTAAGAACATGGTTTATAACTAAACATAAGAACTTCATTTCAAATGCAGCTTTACATTATATGTTTTGTTAGCTTTTCATTTTTGGAGCAATGTTGTATGCAAAGTAAATATAACTAAGACAATTGTGGTATTTTGGTTGTAAATAGGGGATGTAATGTTGATAGGCCTATAAATATATGATTAGTATTATGGTTGTAAATAGAGATATAATGTTGATAATTTTATAAGTTATTGTGGGATATGGGTTTATTTTTTATAAAATTGTATTTCCCTAATGAGAAGATTTTTCTGAACGGTTTTATGGAAATACATAATAATATATCATAAAAGTATTTGAAAAATATAATCTTTTAATATTTTTTTTTAATGGATAATCAAAACTTAAATGACCCGTTCCAATGAACTATATGTTATAAAATATTGAAATAATCTGTTTAGGATTTTGATTATTTGAATGAGATGTCCCACTAAACCATATGTTATAAAAAACCGTTAATAGGCAAGTAGGTACTATTATTTGTCTCCATGAACATGAAACTCGAGAGCAACTATTAAATGGACAGAGGAAATGCTTATAAAAGTGTGCGTTTTTCCTTGTATTTTTTTAATAACACTTTTTTGTTCACACCCTTTTTTTTAATGACATAGTTAACCTGATGCTTTTTAAACCTGATTAATTGTTGCTCACGAGAGGATGCCTGTCATAATTCATTTTCTCTAGGTAACTGGGCACAGATTCTCCAATCCGATAATTGCCTTATTCAACTGCGATCACCTGATTTTATTCATCTAGTGGATCCGTATCCGTCATCTTATCTTATTTACAATCTAAGGGGAAGGGTTTCTTGACTATTCAATGTCTGACTTCGCACTTGTCATGTAAAAAGAGATCATTTTTTTAATAAAAAATGGACAAAGTATGGTGGCAAAGATCTTCCGCAAGAGCTATCTATTGAGTTGCAGAGTATTTAATGCTGTTACAGCAAGCTTGAGGACTGTTGGATCTAGAGCAACTCAAGATTCAACAATCATCAAGCTTATTGCAACAGCATTAAATGCTCTGCAGCTCAATGGATAGCTCTTGCCAAAATCTTTACTCCTAAACTGCTGTAATCTAGATTTTGACAGTTGTTTTTGTTTGTTCTATAGAGTTTGTCTGTTTATGTTGCAGTATTGGTGCAAACAGGACTTTTGTCAATGGTACTGGCACTGATATTGAAACATTCCCCTTGAACGAGGCAAGGATTTATTATTTAAAAAGTTATGTATTCCTCTATGAATCTAAGCCCATACTATAGCCATTCTGCTTTGAAATTTACAAACTTTGTTTGGCACCAAAACTAATACTTTAGTACTGATGAATCTTTAGGAAGAACAAGGCAGGCTTCATCCCTTTCTTTTGCAAATAAAACTTTACCATTGATGGATCCTTAAGGCAAGCTTCATTTCTTTGTTTTGTAAAACAAACTGTAAATGCAGAAGCTGATAGAATATTTTGAAACAGGCTGTTGAATTATGGAAATTTTCATCCACAATAATTTTGGGAGTTTATATCATAACCAAGAGTGACTTAAAAGTCACTTAACTATATCATAAGCAACAGACTAATGCTAGCTGACACAGATATTCTGCCTGTATCATTCTGTGTCAGTAGCTATCAGTATCATTGACCGTTTTGTTGGTCAAGATTATATTTTTCCCATTTGTGTATGTCGTATGCCATTTAAAAACTGAATTTTACATGTATGATGCCTGTGTATATTTGACATGTGATGAGATGTTGTCAGAATATTTAGAGGGAAATATTCAATGCTTATCATTGTCTTTTGTGGGCAGGCTAATATGTACCTCCCACTTGGATAATAAATGCTGTATTGTTTGGACAAATAAGTCAAGTTCAAATTGTTTTTTTTGGTTTTTTGGGTAAGTTTAGATTTAATCTATTAAAAGAAAATAATGTTAAATTGTTATGTTGTTAGGGATTCAGATATTATTTGAGAATTTGGATTTTCTCATCAACAAAATTAACTTATAATAAGTATATAGTAAAGATTTATTTTATGATTTTTTATCTTATTATGCTTAAATGCATATTGATTCAGGTTTAAATAAACTTCAATTAAAGGGTAGTTTAAAAAATAAATAATAATTTGTTTTTGTTTTTTATAGTGTTTTATTAAATAGTATTTGTTTTGTGCTTATATTAACTTCCATGAATAATAAAGACAAAATTATATATTTTGTGTATTTTATCTGTCACGTTCATAAAACTAAGTGATTGGTTGTGTTTATAAACATTTCACCTACCAAATGACTATGCTAGTATGTATGGTTAAACTTACAAAATCAAAGTGGCTAAATTCATTTAAATAAAATTTACTTCAGTTAAAATTTCAAAAATATTAAAAAAAATCTCTACAGCATTGTCATAAAAGTAAAAATAAAAAAAAAATGAGTTTAAAAAATCTAAAACTTAGCCACTGCCATGTCTTAAATTAATTAAAAAACATTTGAAGTTCAAACCAAGAATGATATGTCTAAGCAGACTCCATTGACGCAACTGACGTTATAGATCCTTTTCTTTGTAGTAGAAGATCATCACTTTTATTTCAATCTCCACTCGAGCATCTCCTGGTAGCACTCGAACGATCCTTATTGCTCCAACTCCAAATTCTAATGGAAGTTAGCGATGAATTCTTCCGCTAATTTATCAACACCATCTCCATATCGATCGACGCTTGTTTTAAGATTTTGGCAAAAACTGTGCTTACATCGATCTCATTATTTGCATCTTGGATCTCTTCATTGTATTGTCGATTGACAAACAGTGATTAGTTCTGATTTGACTGAAGAAGAAGACGACATGGGGATTTCACTGAGGAATGCGCGGGTTGCTCTTGCAGATTACAGATTAGAAGGAAGAAGGGATTGATAATATACAATTTCCAATATGGGTGAGATTAGTGCACAGTTATATGTCCGTCGAGGTTAATGACGACGAACAATATAAATAGATAGAGATCCTAAATTGGTTCAAATGATAGCTTTCAAACGTGATTTTTTTCTTAACACACTTGGGTACCTAAAGTGACTATGATTTTGTAAAGGTCGTTCCCTGGTCAAACTGGTTTCAAATTTCTTCACCAACTTTTATGACGAAAAGGATTAAAGTTCATGAGTTGTTAGATTCTGTCCGACTTTCCTTGTTGTGTTGTGGGCTTTTCTTTTGTGTTTGCTCTTATCTTTTACTTTGCTACAGAAAATGTAGTCTCACTATTCTTATTCTTTGCAAGGTCAAGGTCTACTATATGTAAGCTCCCACATCTGCATCCATTCAACGGGCCGACTGTTCATCTTCTTCTCTTTCACTCAACTGCCTACGGTTTGGGAGTTGTTGGAGTTGTCCATCACCTAGATTTGTGGAATGTACGACATATAGCCCACAGAAACTTGATGGGAGCTTGGCTATTTAAAACCCTTGTTGGTCCTCAAGCTCACTATCTCAATCCCCTTCAGTTTTACACCATCAAGAAGGAGAAAGCAAAGCTTGGAAGCATCGTACAGGAAGCTAAACCTTGTGGAATAGGAAAATCTTCTATAGCAAGTTCAGTAGCATCAATGGCTGGAGATATGATCTATTGGCCATTCCTATTTCGATTCTGTTTTATAGTTTTATTCCGCATTTGTTCAGAATCGGAAGTTTTTGCTAACAGTTGGTATCAGAGCAGTTATCTCTGCCTTGGTGTTCTGTATGGAGTTGCCACTATAGGGTTTTCTCTGTGTGCATTCATGCATTTTTATTTTGTTTTGTTTTGCTAGGTTGCCACCTTACCCATGGGCTGTTTGTGAGTCCTTCACCTGAGACGTGGGTTGGTTGTTGGCTTTCACCTGAGCCGTGACTGTTTGTTGGTCCTTTTACCTGAGCTGTGGACTGTTGCTTGAGCCTAAGCTTGTGTATGGGTTGTTCTTTCAGTGGCCACTGCCCTATTGGGCTGTTTGAGTGGCTGCTGCCCTTGTTGGGCTGTTAGAGAGGGCCGTTGTCCCATTATGATTGATGCACAAGCCATTTGTAGGAAACGACAGATACCCCCTGCAAAGATCAAATTGATATACAGGTTTGTGCAAGTGCACGAATAATGGCGATGCGTGGGCATCACCAGAAAACCCTTTTGCCATTTTGTTTTCTTTCAAGACGTGTTTGGGAGAAGCGAGTAGGCGTTTGGGTTCCATGCGAGTCCGAGCTTGTTTGTCGTCAAGGAGAATCGAACACGGGACCTCTGTAATCATCTCTTGTGGATCATTATGGCACAGTTTTTATCCAAACCCTTGTTCGCCACATTGAATTTGTACTGGAAACAATATGTTTTTAGCATAAGATTTCAGCTAAAATTATCCGCATGGCGTTTGTTTTTCTTCTTAGTCATTTTGTCTGAGTTGTTTCAGCCTACAACTTAAGTCGAAATGGTGGGTAAGAGTCTCTTTTATAATATTTATTTGGCTTACACATTTTGTTAAACATTTATGAGTTCTTGCATGCGGAATTATAAACTTATATGAAATATATCGCTGTTAGGTTATTTGCTTATGCAATGAGTATGGCAATCATTTTGAAAATAAATGTTGTATAGCTTTGGGTCATTGGGTTTGCTTTTAAATGGTAGTCTCTTTTAAATGATCCAATTGGGTGCTCTAAAGCCAAGTTTTTGTCCTTCGTCTGCGATCAATTATTCTCACTTGACATGTGATCTAACTAATTCTGACCTAGACTGCTTTAGATGTATGAGATCTGCTATTTGCAATCATCCCCAATTGACTACATTGGATACAGATGATCAAATTCATGTCTACATTCTTGCATGTGTTTTAAAGATCCAGAATTATAAATGTATATGGAGTATATCGTGAAATTTTATTTGCAATATTTAATTAAAAATCATTATATATTATAAAAGAATAATTTCTTCTTTTATGTATGATTCATATGCATTCTTGCATGTTTTTTAGGAATCAGATATGGGAAAGGGATAAAATTAACCAGATAAAGTTTACTGTAGCACAAAGTTTGTATACTTTGCTTTGGACGGGCTTTTATTTTTACTGTACAATTTTATGGTAAATTTTTTTATTTCGGATGGCTATATTTATGTTATGGCTTAGCTGAAGGAAGATGCTTTAGACAGAAATCATATGGTATTTTTTATATCTATTCCAGAATTTCTTAGTTCATTTGAAGCTTGTGAACAGCAGTAATGTCTAGTGATCTTAATGATATTTAATTAGAGAATAGCCACAGCATCTTTAATTAATTAATATTATAAAGAAAGTTTAGACATTAATTGTAATTAATTATACTAAATATAATAAATTTTTATCCCACATGAATTTTTTATTATATTTATGTAATTAATTAGGATAAAATATTGAATTATTCATAACTTACCCACGGGAATTATGAATTAATAGTTTTATCATGAAGAATATTTGAATCTGCTTGAATTAAAAATTTAGCCCACAGGCAATTTTTATGTCATTAGATTCACTCTTAGAGCATGAAATTACATTGGTAAAACATGAAATTTTATTTGGTCTCAAATTTTAACGTAAGCATGTGATGTTTATTTTTATGCAGTTGTACAACCTACAAATTTCTCTGAAATCCGTTGTGATATCCCTGAACTTAAGGGAGATAACTATAAGGTCTGGAATGAGAGAATTCTCCTTCATTTGGGATGGATGGACATAAATTATGCTATTAGGAAAGATGAACCACCAGCACTCACCAATACCAGCACTGCAGCGGACATCATGCTTTATGAGCGATGGGAGCGATCTAATCGTTTAAGCATGATGTTCATTAAGACTAAAATTTCAGCTGGTATTCGTGGTTCAGTTGATCAGCATGAAAGGGTCCGAGATTTGCTGAAAGCCATTGATGATCAATTCGTCACGTCAGACAAGGCACTAGCAAGCACCCTAATCATGAAGTTCTCATCCCTAAGGCTCACCAGTGTGAAAGGTGTGCGCGAGCACATCATGCAAATGAGGGACACTGTGGTTCAATTGAAGAAACTCGAGGTTGAAATATCAGAGTCTTTCCTGGTGCACTACATATTGAACACCCTTCCGCACCAATATGGACCTTTCAAAATCTCATACAACACACATAAGGATAAATGGTCAATAAATGAACTCATGACCATGTGTGTTCAAGAGGAAGAAAGACTGGTGATGGAGCTGGGAGGAAGTGCAATGCTGGCAACGCATAGGAAGGGAAAATCTCAAGCCAATAAGAAAGGGAAAGGTAAAGTATCTCCCCAAACTGATATTAAGAAAGTTTCCAAGTGTTTCTTCTGTAAAAAGAAGGGACACAGGAAGAAGGAATGCGAAAAATTTCAAAAATGGCTTGCAGACAAAGGTAATGCAATCTCGTTTGTTTATTATGAATCTAATATGGTCAATGTCAAATTTAACACTTGGTGGATTGATTCTGGATCAACAATTCACATTTCGAATTCCTTCGAGGGTTTGCAAAACCTAAGGAAGCCAGGGGGAAGTGAGCAAAGCATATTATCAGGAAATAAGATGGCCTCGCATGTGGAAGCTATAGGAACATGATATTTAACTTTAAGCAGTGGCTTTGTTTTATAATTAGAAAAGGTCTTTTATGTTCCAAGTTTTTCTAGAAACTTGATTTCAGTTTCAAGACTTGTACATTTTGGATATTCCTTTAACTTTTCAGAAACATCCGTCAGTTTATTTTATAAATCTGATTATGTTGGGAATGGTATTTTGTCTGATGATCTTTACTGCATTAATTTACAAAACAATGTCACTTATGATTCAATGCATGTTCACACTGGCACTAAAAGATGTGTTATTAATGAAGATTCCTCTAAATTATGGCACCGGAGGTTAGGTCATATCTCCATAGAGAGAATTAAAAGATTGGTAAATGAAGGAGTACTTAATACTCTGGATTTCACTGATTTTGAGACTTGTGTGGATTGCATAAAAGGAAAGCAGACCAACAAGTCAAAGAAAGGTGCCAATAGGATTTCAGACATATTAGAGATCATACATACTGATATATGTAGTCCAGAAATGGACTCACATGGTCAGAGATACTTCATCTCTTTTATAGATGATTACTCACGATATATGTATCTCTACATGCTTCATAATAAGAACGAAGCATTAGATGCCTTTAATATATTTAAGGCTGAAGTAGAGAAACAATGCGGCAAGCAAATTAAGATCATGAGATCAGATAGAGGTGGAGAATATTATGGTACATACACAAAAGATGGACAAGCAGCTGGGCCATTCGCTAAATTTCTTCAAGAGCATGGGATTGTTTCCCATTACACCATGCCTAATTCACCCGACCAGAATGGTGTAGCAGAAAGAAGAAATCAAACTTTATTGGACATGGTGTGAAGTATGCTTAGCAGCTCCAATCTTCCTAAATCCTTGTGGACTAAAGCACTTAAGACGTCAGTGTATATATTAAACCGAGTTCCAACCAAGGCCGTTCCTAAAACACCATTTGAATTATTGAAAGGTTGGAAACCGAGTTTGCAACATATGCGCGTTTGGGGATGCCCGTCTGAAGTGAGAATATATAATCCACAATAAAAGAAGCTGGACCCAAGGACCATTAGTGGGTATTTCATTAGATATACTGAAAGGTCTAAAGGTTACAGATTTTATTGTCCATCTCACGGCACTAGGATTGTGCAATCAAGAAATGCAAAATTTCTTGAAAATGACTTGATCAGTGGGAGCAATCTAACCAGGAACATAGTTTCTGAGCAGGATCATTCAAAATCTCAACCTTCCACCTCAAGTGATAGATTGGTTATTGTTCACAACATCCCTCAAGTACAAACTGGTGTTGAACAACCAATTGTTGAAGTTCCACAAGCTGCTGATGACATTCTAGTAGATCAGGTAGTTCAAGAGTTTCCAAGAACTTTTGAACAACGAGTTGAACCACATACTTCTCAAGAAGATAGTGATACAACATTAAGAAGATCTACTAGACCAAGGAGATCAGCAATTCCTGATGATTATGTTGTGTATCTACAAGAACCTGACTTTAACGTTGGAGCCGAAAATGATCCCGAGTCCTTTTCACAAGCCATGAATTGCAAAGAATCAGAATTATGGTACAATGCCATGAAGGAAGAGATGAATTCTCTAAAGAGTAACGAAGTCTGGGATCTTGTTGAGTTGCCTAATGGTGCAAAATCCATTGGATGTAAATGGGTCTTTAAGACAAAGAAATACTCATTGGGAAACATTGAGAGATACAAGGCTAGACTTGTTGCTAAAGGATTCACTCATAAAGAAGGAATAGACTACATGGAGACTTTCTCTCCTGTATCTAAGAAAGATTCCTTGCATGTTATTATGGCATTAGTAGCCCATTTCGACTTGGAGTTGCATCAAATGGATGTGAAAACGACTTTTCTAAATGGAGATCTAGAGGAGGAGGTTTACATGAAACAACCTGAAGGATTCCCCTCTAGTGATGGTGAGCAATTGGTTTGCAAGCTCAAGAAATCCTTATACGGTTTAAAACAAGCATCCCACCAATGGTATTTGAAATTCCACAATGTAATTTCTTCTTTTGGTTTTGCATAAAACATTATGGATCAATGTATATACCTAAAAGTTAGTGGGAGTAAAATTTGTTTTCTTGTTTTATATGTGGATGACATTTTGCTAGCAACCAATGATAAGGGTATGCTGCATGAAGTGAAACAATTCCTCTCTAAAAATTTTGATATCATGGATATGGGTGAGGAATCTTATGTCATTGGCATTAAGATCCATAGAGACAGATTTCGAGGCCTCTTAGGTCTGTCTCAGGAAACCTATATTAATAAAATTTTAGAGAGATTTCGGATGAAGGATTGTTCATCAAGTATAGCTCCCATTGTGAAGGGTGATAGGTTCAATTTGAACCAATGCCTGAAGAACGATCTTGAAAGGGAACAAATGAAGAACATTCCATATGCTTCTACTGCCGGAAGCCTAATGTATGCTCAGGTCTGCACAAGACCTGACATTGCATTTGTTATGGGAATGTTGGGACGATATCAGAGTAATCCAAGTATAGACCACTGGAGAGCTGCAAAGAAAGTAATGAGGTATCTTCAAGGAACTAAAGACTACATGCTTATGTATAGACGGACGGACAATTTGGAAGTAATTGGCTATTCAGATTCTGACTTTGTTGGATGTGTTGATTCACGCAAATCAACATCAGGATACATTTTTATGATGGCTGGTGGAGCTGTATCATGGAGGAGTGCCAAGTAGACCTTGATTGCCACTTCCACTATGGAAGCCGAGTTTGTCTCCTGTTTTGAGGCTACTTTACATGGTG
>LPNX010421370.1:181593-194518 GCA_001517045.1 Pseudotsuga menziesii
CTCTCATACATATGTGCACCTTAAGTTAATTTGAGAAAATTCATCTATGAGGACCAAGAATAAACATAAGGTTTATTCATTAATAAATTGTTGCCACATAAATTAAAATAGCAATAAATACATAGTGATACATGGAAGGTAATACTTGTCATAAGAAGACTTATCGCCATGATTCTTGTATCTATTACTTAATACAGATTTTCAATAGGTTTTAAGATGAGACATTAAGTTTGAAAGTATGGACCAAGTGGGAGAATGTAAGCTCCCGCATCCGCATCCATTCAGCGGGCCGACTGTTCATCTTCTTCTCTTTCACTCAACTGCCTACGGTTCATTTGGTTTGGCAACCATTTTCTTTTGGGAGTTGTTGGAGTGTTCCATCACCTAGATTTGTGGAACGTACGACACATAGCCCATAGAATCTTGATGGGAGATTGGCTATTTAAAACCCCTGTTGGTCCCCAAGCTCACTATCTCAATCCCCTTCAGTTTTACACCATCAAGAAGGAGAAAGCAGAGTTTGGAAGCGTCGTACAGGAAGCTAAACCTTGTGGAACAGGGAAATCTTCTATAGCTAGTTCAGTAGCATCAATGGCTGGAGGTATGATCTATTGGGCATTCCTATTTCGATTCTGTTTTATAGTTTTATTTCGCACTTGTTCAAAATCGGAAGTTTTTGCTAACATTATATGCATTACTTATTTACAAGCATGTCGATTTCGATTCCCGATTGCCAATTTCTGATTCAATTCGCCTTAAAGTGGTCTGTTATACTATATGTTGTACAAAGGAACAATGGTAGTAAAGCCAGAGCTGAGGTCCTTGTTCTCATTTTTTTTAGATTTAAGTTTATTTATTAACTTTACAATACACAGTTAACCACGTTTTAACTAAAATTTATTTAAATCTTAATAAAGATACATTTAAACTTAACTAGATACTACACTCATGAAATAAATCTTTGTTGTACACATGTTACACTTGAGTTAATCTTCTTGATCCACTCAAGCAAGTTCAAAATCTGAAAGAATATCTAAATACTTATTGACATAAAATTTTATATTAAAACTTATTTACTCTCATCCAATTGCTTGTTTTTTTGAAGTTTTAATGGATAACAAAATTAAATAAATTTAATTATTTAAAAACAGTTGATTTTGAATTTTTTATTTTATTTTAAACATATAAAATATTTACTTAAACAATTAAATATATATATATTTATATACATAGAACCCTGAGAGAAATTAAAATAACTATAAGAACTTGGATCCAACAATTTTGACATTTTTTTTTATCACCAAAGTATTTTTTACTAAGAGTTGCATACATTTTTTTAGGAACACGTAAATTTCCATGTCGTTTTGTTAGGGGATTCTTTGTCTTGTATTTGGAACCCAGAGTTTTTATAGTAACAAGTAGATTTTTTATTTATAAAGTTGTAAAAACTCCATGTAGTTAAGAAAATACAAATGTTCAAAATTTATATGAAAATTGTCTTTAATTGCTTTCCAAATCAATTTAACCCATTGATACCGAGGTTGGTCGACCATAAGCGAAGGTGGAAACAATCAGAATATTATTCAATCATGGAAATGCCATTTAAGGTGCACCTATAGAGATCGGAATAGACAAATTACCAGATCCATCCCATTTCTTTATGATTGAAAGGTGAATACTTTGAACATGTATGGGTGGGTCTTACTTATCAAGTATTTAAGGTGATTGAATAAATACAATCTTTTAGGCCCAAGTAGGGAGGGGGAAGCAATATAAGTAACCCACCTTTCACTATTCTTCAATAGCATGTTTGTAAATTTTAACTACATCATACCCAACTCCTACCTTCTGAAACGCCCTCGTTTTGACCTCATTTGCATTAAATATATATGATGTATATATTGTAATTAATCATGGTGTGGAGCTAAAGGAAAAAGCTCCACCATCAATTTAGCATTTTATGTTTTGGCGATTAAAAATCGTTGCCGATGGTATTTTGTGTTAGCCGGCACATTATAATTTTGGATGTCATGTAAATGTGCAATTTAATTAAAATACCCACAACCAGCTATGTCAATGCAACAATAATGAGATGGGGGCATGATTTCCTAAGGATAAGTCGGGAGGGATATTCAAACCTTTGGGACCAATGGTGAAAATCCAAATGTCAAAGGGAGAACCCATCAAAACAATTTTATGTTATTGATGAACATTATGTTATATTTTATGCTAAGTTTGTAATTGATGACCAAGTGGGGTCAAGTATAATTAATGTATTTCAGAATATTTTATTAATAAATAAATAAATGATGAGACAACATCTTAGGGAAGCTGTTAAAAGAGTGTTAAGTGGTCATTTGGTGGAGGAGACTGGGTGGAGAGTATACTAACAAGTGGCAGCATCCTCAAACTATTTCTAACTGTTGCAGGTGGAAACTTCCCTATATTTGTGGTCATGATTTCTCAAGAAAGTGGAATTGGAGCAGGAGGCTCATTAAGTAAAAACTGACCCAGAAGACCTAGGCATTATTATAAAACTTTCCATTGAAGACAACTGGGGCGGCTCATTCTGGAAATGTGATCATTCAGTGTGAATGAAATGCACATGAGAAATTTGATGGAGAGGACTTATTGAAGTGAGTTTGAGGGGTTAACTGCTGAGAATTGAACTTATGCAACGACTAGGCCAAAGTTCTTACTGCTGTAAGCACGTTTGGATTACTGCTATAATTTGACTAGTCAGGTGACAGAAGGTCTTAAGGATACATCCTTCACCCAGTACTCTACCAGGAGGACCAGGAAACAGGCTTGGGGGACCCAAGGAAGTGCAAACTAAGATTTCTCCAGGATTTGGTTGGGAGGAACAACCTCCTTAAGCTGTTGTCACCTCATCGTTTGATAGGTTTTTATTTGTTCAGGTTATTTATTATTTATTTACTGTTTTTAGCAAATGTTTACTAGTTTTTCAAAGATATGCATGTTGTTGTTTTGCTAGGGATAGGTAGATCATAAACAGTAGTATTTATGCCAAATGAGAAGTAAAAAGAAATAGATTACCATACTATATTTTTCCACACCTTGTATATGCAGTCTAGTATAGCTGGTTGATTAAGTAAGATGATATGATTCTTTATTAACTCTGAAATGAAAAATGTAATAATTTCTTTTATAGTTTGCATATGATTCATTCCTTAGAAACAAAAGTACATACTTTATCTATGGAAATTTATCTACATCAGACAAAGAACTGAATATATATATATATATATATATATATATATATATAAATCTTTAGTAATCATACTAAGCATAGAACTATCATTAGTACTAATATTTATTATAAACACATTAGACAAAGTTAAACAAAATAAACATAAGAACAGTAAACTAGCACTTAGGGTTTAGAACTAGGTAGTATTCTGCAAGTTCTTATAATAACTTATTCCAAGATAATATTTGCTTTTTGCACTAAAATGAATGTTTCTACTCTAAACCTCCAGGCAATTTACCTAGGGTTACGAAAGACAGGTTTCATCTTATTCACGAACTTGCATAAACTTACTTTTAAAATAAAATTTAACAGCTATAATTATTATCTATAAAAAGTAAAAATAGAAAAACAAAACCAAAATTTATTCTTGTAAATTCCATCTTTCTCAAGAACCATAGGGTACTTTTAAATATTAACCCTTCTCAGTAAAATATAATACTAATATTACTCTTAACACAGTAAAAATTCCAATAACACATTGCACTATAAATCATTCTAAATTACATGATATTAAATTAAAATATCATTATAAAAATTTGATAAAAATGAAATAATATAAGTTTAATGGTCTTTTATAAATATCGGTTAAGGTTTAGGCCTCTTCAAAGAAAAGATTATACTTCACAAAACAGTAAAACGAAACAACAACTATTTCATTCATGTCAAGTAAAAAACCTATATCTTTTTACAAGTCTCGACTAAGTAAATAGTCTTTTTCTTCACCTATGAAATCCATTTTAAAACTTATTTAACTAGGCAGAGGTCGAACAGCCTTGTCATGGCTTAAAGCTAAGTTCTAAGATGAAAGTAAAAGAAATTTACATCGTCCAGGCCGTAAAGGCACTTTCACTAAAACCCTAGTGTCACAGCTGCTTTATCCTTCAACCTTCTTGCACACAATACCCTCTAGGGTTTTGAAGTAATGCAAAAATAAACAAACAAAAAGTAACAACCTAACATGTAAACCAAGGCTGTGCCTTAACAAGAAGCGAGGCTTTCCCTTTTTGTTTCAAACCACCATAACACCATTGCAGGATAAACCCTCAGTGTGTTGGGGCTTACCAGGGTCTGCGTCTTTGGAAGTTGAAGGAACCAATTTGCTTCCAACATCCAAAGTGGTAACTAAGATACTACTACATTTCGACCAAAAATCCGACGGCCGTATTGTCAGATTTTCGACACTTCCCTGTCGCATGTATGACACTATTGATTTTTTTTAAGCATCGGTGGAGCGTCGTCGGTTATCCGACATCTGTCCAATCCATCGGTTAAGCGACAGCTCAGTTTACCGTCAGTTATCCGACACTTACAAAGCAACGGTGACGAATTTTTTTTAAAAACATTTACACCTACAGACGTCGCTTAACCGACACCTCCAGGACACAGGCGTTGCTTAACTGACACCTCTAGGCGTCTCTTAAGTGACGAGATTGTATTTTTTAAAACACACAGGCATCGCTTAACTAACACCTACAGGCATCGCTTAAGCGACGGTAGTGTATTTTTTTTTTTTTATAAATATTGTGAAGAGAACCTTGTTGCGAAGGAGGAATGCAATGGCTTTAAAATAAGGAAAACAGTAGCAATGCTCTGCCATGACACTACTATACAGTGGATGAGTCAGATGAAAGCATCTGAAAACAAGTTTCGGACCGTTATTATTCAAGCAAATCTACATTGAACTTTACAAGATCATTCAAAGAAAACTCGAGCTTTCATCTAAGCACGTAAAATCTAACACCATTCTCATCTCCTGGACCAATTTAAATGTGAGGATGCAAGTGGTATGAATAACCGTTCTAGATTAAATGTTTAGGTAGCAATGGAAATCTAATGCAGACCAGGACTTCAACATTACAGGAATCATGTTGAGCCGATTTAAAAAACAGCAACTCTCCTTCCATGCAATTACAGTACAGATCCCTCCCTAGTACCTTTCTCATTTATTTGGCTTTCCAAATCATCATATTTCCCCTAATTGTTTGAAATAGCATAATCTGACCTTGAGCAGATACCTTGAGCAGTGCCTTGCGCTTCCAGAATTTGAGAAAGGTTGCCTTCTGCTTTACCTGTGAAAGACAGAACATGGCTCTCAGCATTGTCGACCCGTCCACAACTTCATTGTAAATACTGTCTAGTTTTTGCTTATTCAGATTTGTCAATATAGTATATACCTACTTGAATGGGATTTTGATACACTAGGCAGATGTATGTCCTGATTGACTTACCTTTTTCATCATGCAAATCAGGAATTCTACCATTTCGTTGGGCAAAGATTTTTGGAAAACTCCGTTGCTTTTGAACTAATCCATTTTCCTCTGCTGGGTTTGCCCTTTTCGAATTTATTTTCTGGCTCCCTGTCTTTGATACTTCTTTCCTAGAAGAGACTACACTAATTTGTGGCTTCTTTGTACTCTCAACAGAATATGCTCCTCCTTTCTGCAACCTCCCAGCTTTTCCTAGAGCTAATATAAGTTCCAACTGTTTCTGTTGTTGCTCCTGCAAGTCACTTGAGAGACATTGAAATATTTGAAAAGTAATTTATAAAAGTAAGTTAGATCTGACAAAGAAAATGCATTTCAGAAAACCTACAAGTTTCAACTTCAGGAAAACTCTCATATCAATCAACCACAAAAACATAGAATTTTTACAGTTACTTTTTATTTTAACTGTGAACAAATTAAATTGGATACTGGAAATTGGAATAACATGGCCATCTGGTCCTAGTACCATAGCTGTGTAATTTCAGGTCTAATTTATCAGAACACCTTCCAAAGACATGTCACCAGATTCAAGGACTCAAAAAAGACAAAGTGTTATTGCAACATAAAACTGGAAAACCAAATTTTAAGGGAAGGAATCCAGATTTGGAAATATCATAACCCAACCAATAAATTTGATTATGTTTGGTGAATAAATTCATTTAAATTATAATTTGATTATGTTTGGTGAATAAATTCATTTAAATTTGAACTTGATTATGTTCACAGAATATATTTGATTCAATTCAAATTCATTCTTAAAAGTTGAATTAAGTGAAAATAAACAAAATAAGAATTTTAAGAAATTATGTTAATTAGAAATTACAAAATTTATCCAAAGTCAAACAATATAGCTTGTAAACATAGTTTTTAAATTTTGAATTATGCATTTTCTCAAACTTCATATGTTTTATTCATTGAGAATTATAAAATTGAGTCCAATTGAAAGAAATAGCTAAAACACATCTATAACTGTTTGCAGATTGTCAGTGATGGCTCACCAGGTCAGTAAAAGAGGCGTTCTTTTATTGCCCCCACCATGGTTCAATTCTCGCCAATGTTATGCTCATGCTTGTGGTTGTGATCATGTGTGCAGTGTGCTTGTGGAAAAAAGGGTGGGGCCAGGTGCAAGTTTCAGGTAACTTTGACAGAATAAATACCCCTACTTGGGGTATCTTAACTGAAGGACAGTTCCATCGCATGGCAGGGCAATCTGCCCGTTGAATATCCAAAATAGAGTAGTTGCCACTTGTTCGTGTTGATCAGAAGATCAGTAAAAAAAAATGGTTGCAGATTCAGATGAATCAGTTTAAACAACTTAATCTCAAATTTAGATCCACGCAACTTGCTACAACTCAAAGTTAAAGAAAAATGTTTGGGTCTTTTCCAAACAAATGACTGCACAAAGCTTGATATTGAAAATAAACAACTAACTACAGATATTTGATTTTGAGATTGTTACAACTTTATCTAGCACCCTAAGTGATTGTTACAACTTTATCTAGCACCCTAAGTGACAAAGTCCTAATCACAAAGACAAAATGAGCTACGAGGAGGCCACTGTCACCTCACTGCCATCTTCTGCTATTAATTGCCAGTTCTCCTTGTTACCACTCAAAATAGCACCCCAACCAAGGTCACGGATCACGGTGCAATGAATGGAAAGCACATGAGAAGCTAGAGCCCATTGTCACCAGAAACTAGCTTCTTAAACACTTTAGGTCAACTCCTAAGACCAAGGGGGAATCCCTAGAACTTGGTGAATGATAATTGTGATTTCCTATACAATCACAAACATGTTTCCCAAGAAAACCTCTCGGCGAAGATGCGGGCCTTATGGAATCAAAACAATGAAGTATAAATATCACTAAAAGAGAGAGAGAAGTTAAAGAGCTTTATCATGGATCCCAAGAAATATAGCATCAACTTGCTACTGCTATTATAGGATTGCAGCAGTCAATATACCTCAGAAAACTTGATAGAAACCATGGGTCTTGACCCTTGCTAGTACATAAGCAAGCCCAAACTTGGCCTTTTACAATGGATAAAAAGGCCCATTCACTCTGGTATATCCTGACGAGCATGCTGCAGATGATCTAGGTTGTAACACTCCTCTAGCACAAGGGAGGCTTCCCTACTACTAGAATTCCTAAAGACTAGGAATGAATACTGAAGGGAGACAAATACTTTAGCAAAATAAGTGGTATTTTATAATGGAAATGAAAGCGAGAGATGGCTAAGGAAAACACTTGTGCCTAGAATCTATCAGGTGCATGGGGTCGAAAAATGGAAAAGCAAGAATGATGCACTTGCAAATGGAAGAGGGTACATGAATTACATAAGTAATCTCAATAATGTTAATCTGGACAGCAGTAATCTCAATAATGTTAATCTGCATTTGAGGTTGCGGCACCACATTCTTGTGATCAAGATTTTTAATCAACATGGATAAGAGTAAATGAGTAGAATGACCTGCAAATCAAACAAAATAAGTATATGAATTATCATATTCAATAAATGAGCTTCATAATTAGAAATGATGTCTAATACTAATAAAACATCTACAAACTATCTGATAGTAACTATGTAAGCCATGCAAAATTCTGATTGAAAATTCAACTGAGTAATTTGTTAGACAAGATAATGACGTAACCACACTAAAGTGACTATCAAGGCTATTTTAAGGATAGTTCGTGGAAATTACTGACAATCTGCAGCCCAAGAGCTATAATTTGTCCAAACATGGATTGTTTTGTATGGTGTTTTAGCATTACCTGATCTCTCCATTAATTGTTGCATGTCATATAGAATGCAAAGAGCAAGTCCATGCTGAGGTGACCAATGCTTTCCACTGTCAAAAATGCGAAACATAGGTTCAAGAACACGGAGTACAGTAGTGGCCTCCTTTGCAAGTTTTGCCATATTTTGGAGACAAATTTTAGACCAAAATTTGGGGTTCTCTGCTTCTTCCCTGTAAGATTATTCAATAAATAGTGCATAAAAAGAACTGATGATGCTTAGAGAAAATAGTTAAAACCTAGAGCACAAAACAAAGGAAACATGATGATTTGCATACCTTGTGAGATTAAGTTCACCTTTAAAGTCCCAGACCTCCTTCGAGGAAGGAACTCTTCTAATTGCTCCTGTCGTCGCTTCAATATGGCCCTCACCTCTATGGCACAGATTTTGTGTTCATCTTCTAAGCATATTATCTGTAGGTTAGGGAATAGAAATTGTACTCATTTTATAACCAATATTCAAGCATATGGGCATAGATTTCCACCAGAGATTTTTCATAATACAATTTTCTATATATTGTGCTTAGTTTCTACGCAAATTTTTGATACCTTGGGCACAGATTTTCACCAATATTGCAGATACGTTGTTTATAATGCAATTATGTTCTACCATACACCTATATAGTGCTCATTTTCTGAGTAAAATTTCTAGCACCACTGAACCAGGAAAGAGACATAGATCAATAAAGTCCATGATGAAAGCAATCACACTAGAGGAAGTTGAACCTAGAATACTTGTCTGAGTATGGGCATGCACATTATAGCGGTAGCTTTAGAGTCCATTAGTGTGTCAAGTCAAGTTGTGCCATGGACACAGTGCACATGGTAGGGGTAACTTTAGAGTCCATTAGTGTGACAATTTCAGCCTCGGATAAAGTTTTAATTCCAGATGTGATTGCCAGAAATGTTTCCAAGTCAGCATGGAATTTATAACAGGTACTACTGTTCTAATTTTAAAGATATTGACCTGGGTACATCTACAAATAATAGTTCAAAAGTGCTCCCAATTTCTAGGGCAACCTCTAAAGTGATAATTTGGTGCCTATAAATGTAAAACCAATGAAGTTTAGAAAATACGGATATATATAAGAACATCAGCTCATCTTTTGCACCATCCGCAAATCTATGTGCATCTAAGGTTTGATGAATATATCTAATATGATCATCAATAGATGGTTTTTCGATAGTTTAGAGATGCTATATGAGTGTGTTAACTTGTTAACTTGTCTTGTTAGTTTCAAAATACAATTATCTTATCACCTTGAATCAAGCCCTTGCAATCATGGCAGTAAAACCATAACATCACATGACAAAATTGTGCCACCATTCTTGTAGGTCTGCAAACATGCCTCCAAGTGGGTCATGCATCCAACCTTACTTATTAGTTATTACAAGTCTCTAAGCAATGTTTATTAACTTGTTCAGTGCTACCTTACAAGATCATCTTCAGATGACAAGCTCTCCCCCAGTTTAAAAACAAAAGCATCTCTCATAGTACAATGAAATTATATATCACAAGCTCTCCTCGATATCCATGTGTATTTAGAAAGAAACGGTGCATCTCTCATAGTACAATGAAATTATATATCAATTTTGAAATTCCACAAAGATATTTCAAAAAAAAAACATGTTGGTTGCTCCACAGTTATTAGCAGAAGCTGGGATGCATCTTACAAACTCATCACCTCAAATGATCTCCAGAGTGAAAAAGATCTTTCATTTCTGCTTCAGGAGCATCCCGGTTAATGTATCACCAAATCCAAAAATATCTCAAAAATAGTGCCCTTCAGTTAATCAGAATTATCAACCTGAGGTCGTAAATGGCCATGGGCAAGCCCCCCATGTTTTGGTAAATTACCAAATTACTATATTCACCCACACTTTTTGGCAAATCACTATGTCTACACCCATAATTGTTTTTAACTATGCAAATTTTCCAAGGAGACCATTCTTGATGGCGTTGAAGGAATTCAAAATAAGAGGCAGCCTATGCTAGAACTCAGAAGCTTCAGTCATAAAATAAAATCTATAGGGAGAGAAGAAGCAACCAAAGCTTAATGTTTTGAGATTACTGAGAAATTGATAAACTTTCAAAAAGATGCAGACCTAAAGAATAAACAATGGAGTTTTTTGCACAGTCATCATCTGAAAGTTTCACAAGGCCAATTCAGAGAATTATCCTCTGACAAATATAAAACTAAAGTCTTCAAAAAGTAATAGGTTGTCAACTAATTAACTTGTGCTTGAATGCATGCACATCTCTGCCTTACAGTAACAGGAAAGGAAAATTTATATAAAATTACCTTGGCTGCCGGAGTTAGCCAGTGAATCTAACAAGTTCTTCCTCAGCCGTTCATTGTGTCCCGCCAACCTTCTCCTGCAACTTCTCTTTGCGTCGTCAAATTATGCTATGACATGGAATCTAGATAGGAACCACAACACCCAATTATTCATATGTATTATCAAATTATATACATAATATGTATGGATCCATGTTGACCTACTCAGAAAAACTATGACACAGCAATTGGAATTTAATTTGTGCCATAAGCGTTGTATGAAGGGATTGTTAAACATAAGATGCAGATGACTGAACTACTTACTTATGCAAGTATCATAATTCATGCCATAAGAGTCATATTAAGGGATTGTTAAACATAATATGCAGATGACTGAACTACTTACTTATGCAAGTATCATGGTCTCTCATATACAGAAGGTCACCTTTGCAGCTACATTCATAGCTACCCCATGTATTTTTGCAACTGCATTCTGAGCACCGGCAGGCTACCTTTTCTTTGCATTCATTTATATCTGATCAGTAAGTTGTTAAACAAAAATAGCATCAATAACTGTGCTAGAAATTTTTGTTTTCATCATATAGGAAAGTATCCACTTCAATATACCTTCACACTTATCAACACCATTTCCCCTAAATCCAGGAGGACACTTGCATCCACTAGTCTGTGTGTCCTGGAGTATTGAAAAGAGTAAATACCATTTCCCATTAAAATCTACATGGTCAAGTTCTAATTGAGAAGGACAAGGGCTCTACCAGACAAGCAGAGAACATCTGTCCATCCTGGGTGCTATGCCAGTAACCCCCATTATTAATCTTGCACCGTCCTAGCCCAACAGCATGTAAAATGGTGATTTGGGAAAATATTAGATCATTAAAGCATGTTACACTAGAAATAGTTTTTTACGCTATTACCAGAGACTAGATTAATTACCTGAGCCGGATTCGCAGCGTCTCCAAAATGCTGTCGCTTTCCTAGCTTAAGGCACGTTCAGGAATCCCTTTGAACATCCTTGATGACATTAATGTTATCTCTCATGGGACCCTCGTTAGCACTCTAAAAATTGTCATTCCTCCTGAGTCCCACCCAAGCCAACTACCACCATATTTCTCCGACAGAATGGCTATACTCGGAACCCCCAAGAAAATTACCACCATTTGCAACCCCTTCTACAAGCCAACCCTTCAATAATCCAATGCCTTGGCTTTTCACAGAACCCTCAGCCAAAGGATTTCAATGAATCTTGACATCCATAGGAAACTGTGCCTTATGATTGCCTGAAAAACTCTAGCCGTTGATGACTTCAGTAAAATTACCAGCAGCCATGAGAAGCTCAGACAGGGGCGAGGACTCATGAACCATGTTTGTCCCACGGAATAACTCCTTCCCAATATTATAACCCTCTTCTGAACAAACCCATTCAGCCATGAGTAATCTCTCATACCTATCCCCAACCGTACCGTAAAGCCCTGTGCAACCTTCCTAGTCCCAAGGACTCTTTAAATGCCAATCCTACATCTTAGAGGGCCAGGAATGATCATGGCAGCTGCTACTGTTGTTACCACCACGATTTTCCATGGAATTTGAGTCCATATTCTTAAAAATGACTTCTTCTTCACAAGACCAAAACTAATCCAAGGAAAAATACATATACATTTTCAAGCTCTTTTCACATGATGAATATTACCAAATCCAGCGATCCCATATTTGCTTCGATTTCCAAATCCGAGATGATTAAAATACTAACCTTGTTGTCTCAACAAAACTTCCATGAGAGCAATAGTCCCCAGAGCCTCGTCCAACAGACCCGCATCAGAGAGCCCCTGAATCAAACTGATGTAGGTAAAAACATCTGGGGCCATCCCCTTCTCAACCATGAGAATCTGCAATTCTATGGAAAAATCGAGCTCGCCCATTTTACAGATCCCATGAATCAAAGAAATGTAGATGACAACATCGAGCTCGCAAACTATGGCCACCATCTAAATGTTTTCATGTGGGCAAATGAGAAGTCCAGTGATGGTCTCACCCAAACCCTACCTCTTTACTGATTAAATTTGACGGAGACCATATAAATCCTTAACCTCCAGCAATAGAAATAGAAGATCTATCCCGCCAAGCTATTGAAAGATAAAGAGAGAACCCCATCGCTCAAGCAATCTCACCGCCCACTACTCATCATGCTTCTCCAAAAGGCTATCCCTATCACTACCTTCCATCACAAATGAATGTTTGCAAACTATGGCCACCATCTGAATGTTTTCATGTGATGTGTTATTGGTAGTGTGTCCATGA
>LPNX010421370.1:194776-322790 GCA_001517045.1 Pseudotsuga menziesii
TGGCATTAGAAACTTGCACTATGCTTTGATCACCTAGAGATAAAAAAAAATTTAGTTTTCTAGTGGGATTCCCTAGAAGTAAATCTTTAAAATTTGTTTCTCTTCTTGCATGTGAAATCCTTGGAAAATGATGGATTTCCTTAGGGATTGTTTAGAAAATAAAAATATGCATGAGATTGTAAGGGTGAATGGCTACAAGGAAAAGAGGAATCGAATGAATATCATGTGTGAGATTCATGACATATGATGGTTTGGGTCAAGACAATATATTTTGGTTGTATTAGAGAAGACCATAACATAAATTATGCCTTTTGATGCGCCATTGCTTAAGCGACGCTTATGAGGCTAGCCGTCGCTTACGCGACGCTTATGGCCACATTTAAAAAAAAAAAATTATCTTTGTGATTTTTGGTAGGTTTAAAAAAATAAATCCACGCGCCATCGGATTTTTCCGTCAGATTTTGGGTCGAAATGTAGTAGTGATACCTGCAAGGAGCAACCATCCATTGGTTACAACCCTTTTATTAATTTAAACCATTCAAAATTCACTTAAAATGAAAACATTTGTTACGTCGTTACCTGAATGAAGTTGAGGAAACTGGCCACCTGAGACTGCTTATTGGCACCTTTCTAGAAGCTAAGAAGATGTTGAGTCATGAACCCAAAGGTAAACGAGAATTTCTCCAATTAGAATGAAGAGTGCCCTTTTATAAAATCTATCCACTATTTATTTTTCTGAAATAGCAAAGAGGAAAAACAGTTTCTACACCCTAATTAGTGAGCTACAGAAATCTTTAAGCACCAAAGAAATGCCTTACGACCTCACTTAAACCAGCCCATGACGTATGCAACCTGCAAAAGGGAGGTATGTACAGGATTACAACAACCACGAGCTCCCAACTCGACCAAAACCAACGAAGGAACCCTCGCTCTGTGAAGTGAATGGGTAGGGTTTAGTCTTTTAATTCAACCATCTCATGGTTGAGACCATACCCATGTGTCCACCGAAATAATTTTCAATTCGAGGGTGCAAGTCAATAGTGGAGGACGATTCCTTTCTGCATCAAATAATTGTTAATAAAAAACTCTATAATCTTTAAACCAATGCAATTTATATGATTGCCAATAATGTAATATTACCATGGAGTTATCGATATATAGTGTATCACTATAGGATATAATATGAAATTTTCAAAGGCTAGGGTTTCTTTGTTAATAAATCAAGATAAGATACATATGTTTATTAACTATGTTAGAGGGAAATTGTGAGAAAGTCATATTTTTACTTTTAAACTATAGTAAGAAGAAGAGCTAGTGATTCTTGGACTTAGCCTTTGGACTTGTTAGAATTGAAAGAGTGTTTGGTTAGCTAAGAACCAAAACGATATAAGAAATCTCAGTGAATTTCTAGCAACTTAATAATGAATTTATAGATAAAAATAAAATTAAATTGGTTATTCATTGAGAGAATGATGTTTATAAAGTCCTATAATGAAGGTAACTGCGAGAGACACCAGATAGTATTGAGTGATCTAAGTATTAAGATGTGAACTATATTCTTTCTATTTACACTTAAAATTACAATTAGTGTAAACATTAATACAATTGTTCATTAGTGTTTTAATTATAAGTATCCAATTGAATTGAGGACATTTGATAGTAATTGATCATGCAGTTTTTGACTCGTACATATTTAGTTTGGTTACAACGTCTTTATGAAGTTTTAACAACATAATCATGGTCAACATTACCTCTTATGGAGTCAAGCTGCAATTAAACTTTCTAAGTCTAGCACCATATTCATGCTAGGGTAGTATCTTCTTGACCTGAATATAAATATTATGTTTTACTGGAAATTAATATTACCTGTTAAAACCTATAAAGAATCATCAGTCCCACTGTGTTAGCTAGAAGCTAATTAAGCCCCGAACACCCTAAGAAATTTTCCCTACTTAACAAAAGAAATCAACAGTATTTTCTAGCATCGATAAATTACAAGTTCTTTTCTACTTTATGGAAAATTACAACTGCTAAGGTGTAAACAATACTAACACAGGTTTTAAAGAAAAGCCTCTAAATAATACAAATTCTCATAAAGAAGTAATGTGTGCTTCTCTTTCAAACCATTTTATTATCTGCTGACAGTTAGAGGTATTTTAGCGATGACAATTGACATTTTATGTCAGAGGAAAAATTTTAAATTTTTACGAATTTTTGGGTTATTACATGTGGTATCAGAGCACAAGGTTCAAACACTAGGCTTGAATGTAGCTCAACTTGCTTATGAGGAATAGTAAATTTAAATAGACATGCTGATATTGTTTTCTTTTGAATGATACATCCATATAATTTTGTTTCTGAGTTAATGACAAGTATGGATAGATTGGAAGAATATGCGGATGAGTAATCTCCTTACACTGAACGAAATAATTTTCAAAAAGAACCTATACAAGAAGAGATAACTAATAATTCTTCTGAACTACTACAAACAGTTAAGGAATTAAAAACAGAGATGGAATCGGTTAAAAAAGAAAATGAGAAGATTCTGAGAGCTCGGGAGGAGCTAAATCAGATTTTAATGGAAAGATTTCATACTGAGGGAAAAGATAAAAGAACTGAGTCTGAAGATATAGGTTACCAGCATAAATATAAAAGGACTAAACAATTTAAAAATGAAAGTAGCTCATATTTTGAAGTATATGGTGATTTACATAAACAAAAATTTCATTATACTAGTGACAGTAGTGAAGATAATCACCATACTAGGTAGAGAAAGTTTAAACCTTACAAAGAAATCTTTGGGGAATTCAAGAAGATCAAGCCACCAAAATTTAATGGAGAAACTAAAAAGGGGGAAGAAGTAGAATCCTGGCTGTCAGGGACGAAGAAATAATTCCAAATTTATAACTACTCTAATCAACTGAAGGCCAGGATGGCTATTTATAATCTTATGGGAAAAGCAGATATATGGTGGCAGGACTTAAAAAAAGTAAAAGGTATAAGGGAGAAAAATATAAATTGGAATACATTTAAGAAATATTTCAAGAAGAAATTTTTATCTGAACAGTATTATGAGGAGAGGGCTAAGGAATTTTACGAGCTAAAACTGGGAACAATGAATATGAAATAAATAAATAGTAAGTTTCTAAGTCTGCTCAGGTATGTGTCGTATATTGTGGAAAATAAACCTAAGGTACAACGGTTTCTCAGCTATTTACCTTATCATATAAAGGACAAAATTGAGTATGACAATCCAAAAACATTAGAAGAAGAAATGAGAAAAGCAAATTTCTTTTATGAACAGAATCGGAAAAAGGAAAGTATGAACAACTGGAAGGCCAAAAAGAATAATAACTTTGAATAGAAAAAGAAAGATTTTGTGCCTAATCGAAATTTTAAGAATAATAACACCAAAAATTTTCCTAGTAAAAATTTCCAAGAGAACAAAAGTAATTCACAGACCAATCCAAATAATCAAAGGAATAAAGAATCTGCTAACAACCACAGTAACTATACAAAGAATTTTGAACAAAAGGAACCCATAAAGTGTTGGGAATGTAATGGTCCACATTATGCATCAGTTTGCTCCAATTGGAAGAAGAATGTTAGCAACATACACACAATACAGGAGGAGACGATTGTTGGTGATCTAGCGAGGACAATGCCCAGGCTCAATGTAGCATTAGAGAACCAACAAGCAGATTATCAAACTTCCATGGTGGAAGTGGAAGGTAACATAAATCAAATACCTATATCTATTTTAATTGATCCAGGAGCTATTTTAAGCTATATTTCTCCTAATTTAGTAGAAAAGTGTAAGCTTTCAGTTGAAAAGTTTGCAAGATCTTGGTTAGTTCAGTTAGCTACTAATGCAAAGAGAAAAGTAATTAGTTTTGTTAAGAATTGCGCAGTAACTATGGATCAGTTTGAAACCTCTGTTAAGCTCAATGTGCTACCTTTAGGTTCATATGATATATTAATTGGTATGTATTGGTTAGAACAGCACAAGGTGTTCCTGAATTGCTTTGATAAAACCTTCACTTGCATAAATAGAGATGGAAAGATTATAAATGTAAAGGGAATCCCTAGGAAAACAGTCGTAAGGTAGATTTCTTCTTTGCAGCTTAAGAGAGATGTTAGGAAATGTTATAAGGCTTTTTCCGTAACAGTAATCGATGAAGAAAACACTAACAACATAGATAAATTAAAATTGGAAGATATTTCAATTCTAAGGGAATATTGAGAGGTATTTCTGGAAGAAATTCCGGAACTGCCTCCGAAACGGGAATTAGATTTTAATATTGAGTTGGTACCTGGTGCAGTGCCCTGCTCAAAGGCCCCTTACTGGATAAATATACTAGAATTAAATGAACTTAAGTCACAGTTAAAAGAACTCATTGATAAGAATTACATTAGACCCAGTGTATCTCCCTAGGGGGCACATGTCATCTTTGTTAAGAATAAGGATGGAACTCTATGACTATGTATAGATTATCGTCAACTAAATAAAATGACTATTAAGAACAGATACCCATTACCCCACATAGATGATCTATTTGATCAACTATGTGGAGCCACGGTGTTTTCAAAGATTGATTTACGATCTGGATACCACCGGGTCTGAATCAAGGATGAAGACATTTTTAAAACAGCCTTTATGACTCGATATGGACATTACGAGTTTGTCATTATGCCATTCGGGCTTACTAATGCCCCAGCTTTTTCTATGTGTCTGATGAATAATGTAATGCATAAATATTTGGATAAATTTGTGGTCATATTTATTGACGACATCTTAATTTACTCAAAGTCTGAAGAGGAACATAAAGAACACTTAAAAATTGTCTTGCAAGAGTTACGAGAGCATCAACGTTTTGCAATATTTAGTAAATGTGACTTCTTTCAAGATAAAATCCAGTATTCAAGGTCATGTGGTGACTATAGAAGGAATTTTTATTGACCTCGAAAAGATAAAGGCAATCGAAGATTGGCCAGTCCAAAAAGATGTAACTGACGTCTGATCATTCATGGGGATTACAGGTTATTATTGGAGATTCATCGAAGGGTTTTCAAGAATTGCAAATCCTATAACCTCTTTGCAGAAAAAGGGGAAGAAATTCGATTGGAATCAGAAGTGTGAAGACAATTTTAAAAATTTAAAAACATTATTAACCACCGCACCAATTCTAAGAATTGTTGACCCTAATAAAGATTTTATAGGATGTATTGACGCATGCAATGATGGTTTAGGTGGAGTTTTAACTCAGGAAGGACACGTCATTGCTTATGAGTCTAGGAAGGTAAAGATTCATGAGAAAAATTATGCGACCTATGAATTAGAGTTAGTTGTTGTCATACATGCCTAAAAAATGTGGTGTCATCATTTAATAGGAAGGAAATTTATACTAATGACAGATAATAAAGGATTGAAATATCTGTTGGATCAACCTAACTTGAATGCTAGGCAAGCTTGGTGGATAGCTTTTCTAAGTGAATACGATTTTGAAATTCAACATATTAAAGGAAAGGAGAATAAGGTTGTTGATGCATTAAGTAGAAATGCAAAGCTAAATTTTATAGCAACCATCAGCACTTATAATAAAGACTTGGATGAACAACTAGAAGATGTAATAGAACAAGATGAAAATGATCAGAAATTACAAGCAAAGGTAAAAGAAACTTTAACAGAAAGTCTAAGTACATGGTACAACTTGAATGAAAAAGGATTATTATTGTATAAAGACAAATTATACATACTTAATGTACCTAAGATTAAGCTGTTAATTTTAAATGAAATTCATAAAACTCCTTATTCAGGGTATCCGGGTTATCAGAAAACCATAACCATGCTAAGAAAGGATTAGTTCTGGAAAAACATGAAAAATGAACTGCCAGAATATATTGCTAGGTGCTTCGAATGTTAGCAAGTAAAAACTAAACATCAGCATCTAGCTGGACTACTTCAGACATTGCCTATTCCTAGTTGGAAAGAGGAGATAATTAGCCTTGATTTTATCACGGGATTACCTAGAAATCAAAACTTAAATGACTCAATAATGGTAGTGGTTGATAAATTGAGTAAAGCAACCCATTTTATACCTGTAAAAACTACTTATAAAGCTCCAAATATTGCTGATATTTTCTTTAAAAAAAAAATTCGATTGCATGGAATACCGAGGGTGATAATTTCAGACCGAGACCCTAAATTTACAGGTAATTTTTGGAAATATTTTTTAAAGGATTAAATACTATGTTAAACTTTAGTACCCCTTTACATCCTCAAACTGATGGTCAGAATGAAAGAGTAAATAAGGTATTGGAATATCTACTCAGAATGTCTGTAAAGGAGCAGCCAGATAAATGGGAATATTATTTACACCTAGTAGAATTTGTTTACAATAATCATTATCAAGCTTCAGCTAGATATAGTCCCTTTGAAATTCTGCATGGAAGAAAATGCAACACTCCCATCTCTTGGAGTAATCCTATGGACAGGTTAGTCTTAGGACCTGAATTATTGAAGGAGATGGAGTTAATTGTAAAACAGGTACAAGGTAACTTGAAAGTTGTGCAAGATCGACAGAAAATCCAACCAGACCTTAAATGAACTCCAAAGGAGTTCCAGGTAGGCAAACATGTTTTTATTAAGGTGAGACCTAAAAAGAGTTCTTTGAGGTTGGGTAGCTGTGCTAAGCTAGCACCTCGATATTGTGGTCCTTTTGAAATACTGTCCAGGATAGGACAGGTAGCATATCAATTAGCTCTACCACCAAATCTAAGAGTTCACAATGTTTTTCACATTTCTGTATTAAAAAAATATGTACATGATGCTACTCATGTTATTAATTGGAATGATGTGCAGGTGAAACCCGAAGGATATTTTCTGAGGGAGATCTCGCTTCGGAAACGCACCATTGGTCAAGTGAAGGTGCAATGGAAGCACCTTAGTCCAGAAGAAGCCACCTGAGAATTGGAAAGTCATATGCAGAATGCATATCCAATTCTATTTCAGGGGAACTTTGAGGACGAGGAATAAATAACATCGAGGGTGATGCTATAAATTAAGGGGGTGTGTATTTCACATGCTCCAATTTGCAAAAAAACATTATGTTATTGAGGAACATTATGTTATATTTTATGCTAAGTTTGTAATTGATGACCAAGTGGGGTCAAGAATAATTAATGTATTTCAGAATATTTTATTAATAAATAAATAAATGATGAGACGACAACTTAGGGAAGGTGTAAAAGAGTGTTAACTGGTCACTTGGGGGAGGAGATTGGGTGGAGAGTATATTGACAAGTGGTAGCATCCTCAAACTACTTCTAACAGTTGCAGGTGGAAACTTCCCTATATTTGTGGTCATGATTCCCCAAGAAAGTGGAATTGGAGTAGGTGGCTCATTAAGTAAAAACTGACATAGAAGACCTAGGCATTATTATAAAAATTCCCATTAAAGACAGTTGAGGTGGCTCATTCTAGAAATGTGATCATTCAGTGTGAATGAAATGCACATGAGAAATTCGATGGAGGTGACTTATTGAAGTGATTTTGAGGGGTTAACTGTTGAGAACTAAACTTATGCAGCTACTAGGATGAAGTTCTTACTGATGTAAGCAGGTTTGGATTACTATTGTAATTTGACCAGTCAGGTGACAGAAGGTCTTAAGGATACATCCTTCACCCAGTACTCTACCAGGAGGACCAAGAAACATGCTCAAGGGTCCTGAGGAAGTGTAGACTAATCTTTCTCTAGTAGTTGGTTGGGAGGAACAACTTCCTTAAGCTGTTGTCACCTTATCATTTGACAGGTTTTTATTTGTTCAGGTTATTTATTATTTATTTACTTTTTTCAGCAAATGTTTACTAGTTTTTCAAAGATATGCATGTTATTGTTTTGCTAGGGATAGGTAGATCATAAACATTAGTATTTATGCCAAATGAGAAGTAAATAGAAATAGATTACCATACTGTATTTTTCCACGCATTGTATAGGCAGTACTCTAGTACAGCTAGTTGATTAAGTAAGATGATATGATTCTTTATTAACTCTGAAATGAAAAATGTAATAATTTCTTTTATAGTTTGCATATGATTCATTCCTTAAAAACAACAGTACATACTTTATCTATGGAAATTTATCTACATCAGACAAAGAACTGAATATATANGTATTCTACAAGTTCTTATAATAACTTATTCCAACATAATATTTGCTTTCTGCACTAAAACGGATGTTTCTACTGTAAACCTCTAGCCAATTTACCTAGGGTTACGAAAGACAGGTTTCATCTTATTCACAAACTTGCATAAACTTACTTTTAAAATAAAATTTAACAACTATAATTATTATCTATAAAAAGTAAAAATAGAAAAACGAAACCAAAATTTATTCTTGTAAATTCCATCTTTCTCAAGAACCGTAGGGTAATTCTAAATATTAACCCTTCTGAGTAAAACAGAGTACTAATATTACTCTTAACACAGTAAAAATTCCAATAACACATTGCACTATAAATCATTCTAAATTACATGATATTAAATTAAAATACCATTATAACAATTTGATAAAAACGAAATAATATAAGTTTAATGGCCTTTTATAAATATCGGCAGAGGTTTAGGCCTATTCAAAGAAAAGATTATACTTCACAAAACAGTAAAACGAAACAACAACTATTTCATTCATGTCAGGTTAAAACCCTATATATTTTTACAAGTCTCGACTGAGTAAACAATCTTTCTCTTCAACTGTGAAATCCATTTTAAAACTTATTTAACCAGGCAGAGATCGAACAGCCTTGTCATGTCTTAAAGATGAGTTCTAAGATGAAAGTAAAACAAATTTACATCATCCAGGCCGTAAAGGCACTGTCAGTAAAACCCTAGTGTCACGACTGCTTTAGCCTTCAACCTTCTTGCACAGAATACCCTCTAGGGTTTCGATGTAACACAAAAACAAACAAACAAAAAGTAACAACCTAACATGTAAATTACCAAGGCCGTTTCTTAACTAGTAGCGAAGCTTTCCCTTTTTGTTTCAAACCACCATAACACCATTGCAGGAGAAACCCTCAACGTACTGGGCCTTACTAGGGTCTATGTATTTGGAAGTTGAAGGAACCAATTTGCTTCCAATATCCATAGTGGTAACGAAGACATGCAAGGAGCAACCATCCATTGGTTACAACCCTTTTATTAATTTAAACCATTCAAAATTCACTCAAAATGAAAACCTGTGTTAGGTCGTTACTTCAATGAAGTTGAGTAAACCGGCCACGTGACACTGCTTATTGGCACCTTGCCAGAAGCTAAGAATATGTTGAGTCACGAACCCAAAGGGAAATGAGCATTTCTCCAACGAGAACGAAGAGTACCCTTTTATAAACTCTATCCACTGTTTATTTTTCTGAAATAGCAAAGAGGAAAAATAGTTTCTACACCCTCAGTAAGCTATAGAAAGCTTTAAGCACCAAAGAACTGCCTTATGACCTCACTTAAACAAGCCCACAGCGTATTTTTCTGAAAGCAACCTGCAAAAGGGACGTATGTACAGGATTACGATAGCCACGAGCTCCAAACTCGGCCAAAACCAATGAAGGAACCCTCGCTCTATGAAGTGAATGGGTAGGGTTTAGTCTTTTAAGTCAACCATCTCGTGGTTGGTACCATACACATGTGTGCACCGAAATAATTTGCAATTCGAGGGTTCAAGTCAATAGTGGAGGATGGTATATTTCTGCATCAAATAATTGTTAATCAAAAACTCTATAATCTTTAAGCCAATGCAATTTATATGATTGCCAATAATGTAATATTACCATGGAGTTATCGATATTTAGTGTATCAGTATAGGATATAACATGAAATTTTCTTCTAGGGTTTATTTGTTAATAAATCAAGATAAGATAGATATGTTTATTAACTATGTTAGAGGGAAATTGTGAGAAAGAAATATTTTTACTTTTAAACTATAGTAAGAAGAAGAGCTCGTGATTCTTTGACTTAGCCTTTGGACTTGTTAGAATTGAAAGAGTGTTTGGTTAGCTAAGAACCAAAACGATATAAGAAATCTCGGTAAAATTCTAGCAACTTAATGATGAATTTATAGATAAAATTAAAATTAAATTGGTTATTCATTGAGAGAATGATGTTTATAGAGTCCTATAATGAAGGTAATTGTGAGAGACACCAAACAGTATCGAGTGATCTAAGTACTAAACTGTGAACTATATTCTTTCTATTTACGCTTAAAATTACAATTACTATAAATAAGAATACAAGTGTTCATTAGTATTTTAATTATAAGTATCCAATTGAATTGAGGACATTTGATAGTAATTCATCATGCAATTTTTGACTCATACATATGTAGTTTGGTTTCAATGTCTTTATGAAGTTTTAACAACATAATCAAGGTCAACATTACCTCTTATGGAGTCAAGCTGCAATTAAACTTTCTAAGTCTAGCATTATATTCATGCTAGGGTAGTATCTCCTTGACCTGAATATAAATATTATGTTTTACTGGAACTTAAGCTTACCTGTTAAAACCTATAAAGAATTATCAGTCCCACTGTGTTAGCTAGAAGCTAAGTAAGCCTCGAACACCCTAAGAACTTTTCCCTACTTAACAAAAGAAATCAACGGTATTTTCTAGCATCGGTAAATTACAAGTTCTTTTCTACTTTATGGAAAATTACAACTATTAAGTTGTAAACAATACTAACATAGTTTTTAAAGACAAGCCTCTAGATAATACAAATTCTCATAAAGAAGTAATCTGTGCTTTTCTTTCAAACCGTTTTATTATCTGCTGATAGTTAGGGGTATTTTAGTGGTGACAATTGACATTTTATGTTAGAGGAAATTTTTTTAAATTTTTATGAATTTTTGGGTTATTACAGTGCAGGTGTCCATAGCTCAGTGGTTGAGCTCACTAGCTTAGCAGTCAGCCTTTCCAGCTCCTTTGTAGCCTGATAAACCCAACTATGTTGGCTTGGCTGAGTTTTGTTGTATCCTTGGCTATGTGTGAGCTTGCTAGTGTCCCTTATTCCTTGGGGGAATCATGCCCAGCTCAGGGGTGGTAGTGCTTCTGAGAGATTGATAAGAAAACATGCCTATGGTTGGGTGGAACGTTGCAACGACCTATCTGGTTGCGGGATAAGCTCCTTTCAAGAATAATCAAGATACATATTCTTGTCTACTTTATCTCTGCAATTATATTTGTTGCTTAATGAAAATTGATGAACATGTCTAATGGGTTGAATGGATGAATTGCTTCCACTATATAATTGCAATTATTATGCATCTGTGTATGTTTAAGTTCAATGCATTTTTATCATGTGTATGTTCATGGGATTTAAATTGCCTGGATTAGTAGCACTATGTTCGCGTTCTCTCTATAGTGGATGGGAGGGGACGTGATAGTGTGGTATCAGAGCTGATGTTGTAGCTTTGGTCCTCAATTGGCCATGAAAGATCAACATGTGTTCAGCAAAAATAAGCTAACAATAGTAGGAAAAACTCAGATTTTTCTAAGTGTTGAGCATTATTTTTTGTGTGTCAGCTAAGAAAGCTGAAGTGATTCGATACGTCAACTGCATTGGAAGGAGGGATCCGGCAGGGAATGTAGCCAAAGAATTTTGGGGTAGTCGACAGAATTTCATCGACGACATCGGCAAGAAGTGACAACGGAATCCGATGCGCTGAAGCGAATGTGTCGACGAGAAGTGACAATGGAAGCTGATGCACTGAAACGGCGGAGTCGCCGAGAAGAATCGGGTGGATCCAAGACGATTCGTCGACTATACTGTTTGGTTTTTTCTGACACAATGGACAAAGCCGAGGAAAGAAAGAAAAAATTTGAAAAAATTTCTAAGTATGGAATCGAAAAATTTTGGTGAAATTGGCTGCAACGTCAGCTGAGGACATCGGAAGACTTTGGATATTTGAGCCGATGCGTGTTGGGTAGAAGTTGGAAATCAAGTCGACGCGTGTTGGTTGGAAGTTGGGGTTTTATCCAATGAATGTCGGCGGGGTTGAACCGACGGGAAGAAAAGAAAAAAATTTCAAAAAAAATTCTAATTATTAAAATTGGTAGAAATCAGAGAATTTTTCCAATACGTCAGCTGAGTTCCACTGACACACATCGAAAAACTTTGGGAGTTTCAACGACAATGCGTCGGGTCGAAAGTAAAAAAAAAATTGATGTGGAGAAAGACTTGGCCAGTTCATCAACCAGAAGAAACTCCAAAAATTTTCTGCAACAGTGGATGAAAGTCAAAAAAAATTTCGACGCAGTGGAGGAAAATCAAAAAGTTTTCCGCTACAACGAAAAAGTTGTCGATCGGAGGAAACTTGATAATTTTTTTCGATACGTCGGGTGGAAGTTCAGAATTTTTCTGATACATCAGGTGGAATTCTGGAATTCCACCGACACATCGAAAGGAAAAGGAAAATGGAGCCGACATGTCGGAAAAATTTAGGTAAGTTCACCAACACGTCGAAAGGAAAATGAAAATTTCATCGAAACAAGGGAGTTCGACAGGTTTTTTAGTGGGATTGCAGGGGCCCGAAAGATGGAAAAATGGTAGTGTGTTTATGCGCGATATTACACGAAATCGAAAGATTTACCAAAAAAAATATGAGGGCATTGCCCTCGATTTTCCCTGCAGTGGCGCAAGGAAGCCACAAGGGGGAAAGCCCCATTGACCCCCATCGTCCCCCTGAGACAGTCGTTCTTTATGAAAAGAAAAATTATATGATTTGACAAAGTTTTCAATATGAGATTTTTCCAAATGCAGGTAAGTAATATATAAATTCTTGTGAATGTTATGCAGCTAACAGTTGTGTTTATTAATACATTTTGCATAATCATTGTCACCTTCAAGTGCAGTATTCCAGATAGTACAGTTCAGTAAAGTTGGTTTGGCTGAGCCATGAGAACCTACGACATGTATGATGATGCACAGAACCCCAATGAGTACAAGGAAGATGTTATGGGGGGGAATGTTCGAGTTAGAAATGCTGAGACAGAGTCTAATGGAAGGAGGTTTCAAGATACTCCCCCATATTTTGCAGCCACCATGAGAAGCCTAAGGGTGGAGATGCAAAGTTACAGGGAAGATAATGAAAGATTGGTTAAGGCTCAAGAGGAGCAGAATCAATTGAATGCAACCATGCTGCAAATTTTGGCAGACATCCAAAGGCGAATGAACTCTGGGGACTGGACAGTAAGATCAAAAGGTAGTAAGAGCAGTACCAAAAGAAGGAAGAGATATCCTCGTGGGTCATCTGAATCTGAAGGATCCACTAGCGGTTCAAGTTCTTCTTCTCACAAGAATAAGAGGAAGAGGCATTACCAGAACCATTCATGTGATGAGTTTAAGAAGGCAAGGCCACCTACCTTCAATGGTGATATAAAGAATGGTCAAGAAGTGGAATCTTGGCTTCTTGGGATGAGAAAACATTTCCAAGTCCAAGACTATTTAGGAAATATGAAGGCTAGAGTAGCCATGTTCAATTTGACTGGAAGAGGATCCATATGGTGGGAGTACTTCAAAAAAGTGAAATAGATTAATGAAAGGTATATTGTGTGGAAACAGTTCCAGAAGCATTTCAAGCAGAAGTACCTCTCTGACAGGTACTATGATGATAAGATCAAAGAATTCCATGAGCTAAGATTGGGACAGCAGACCATGGAAGAGTATGAAAACAATTTATTGGCGTTGTTAAGGTATGTCAGGTACATCAAAGATGAAAAAGTGAAAATCTAGCATTTCCTGAGTGGATTTCCTCATTCTTACAAAGACAGAGTTGAGTTTTATGAACCTAGAACTCTTGAAGAAGCGATAAGGAAAGCTAAGTATTTCTATGAACAAAGAAAAGGAAAACATGATTATCATAAGACATGGAAAGACAAAAAGAATGAGAAGTATGACCAAAGGAAGAAAGGTTTTAAACCTTATAACTTCAAGAATTGGCAGACTCGCAACCATCCCAAGTTGAGAAGCATCCAGCTAGAGTGGTGGGAGAAAATCCAAGGTATCCACAATAGAATAGAGAACCACTCCAATGTTGGAAATGTGTAGGACCCCACATGCTCACAAATTGTCCACTTGAGAATGAGAATGCAAGGCCAGCTTACAACATTCAAGAGGCAGAAATAGTGGGGTAAGTAGCAAGGGTCATCCCTAGGATTTATGCAGCACTGGAGGACTGCCAAAAAGATCACCAGTCAACCGTGGTTGAAGTGGCAGGTAATATTGTTGAGAAATCTGTTTCTATTTTGATTGACCCTGGTTCTACTAACAATTGCATTACTCCTAGAGTAGTGGAGATTTGTGCTTTTAAGAAAGTAAAGCATAGCAAATCTTGGTTAGTTCAGCTAGCCACTGGAACTAAGAGAAAGGTTAGTGAAATGGTAGAAAAATGTCTACTGGTCATGAATGGATTGGTCACTTGTGTAGATCTAGATGTTCTACCTCTTAGTTCCTATGATGTTCTTATTGGAATGGATTGGTTAGAAGCTCACAGGGTAAAGCTTGACTGTTATAATAAGACTTTTGAATGCATGGATAAAGAAGGGAACCCAAGAGTTGTAAGAGGCATTCCAAAGGTGATTTCGGTTAGGAATATTTCAGCAATGAAGCTGAAGAAGTGTTGTAGGAAAGGTTGCAAAGTGTATGCAGCTCATTCTTTGGAAGCAGTAGAGAATGAAACTATTAGGTTGGAGGACTATCCTGTATTGCATGAATTCAAGGATGTTTTTACTAATGAGATTCTAGGGATTCCTCCAAAGAGGGACATTGATTTCACAATTGAACTTGTGCCAGGAGCAGCACCAGTGTCCAAGACACCCTACGGGATGAGTAAACCAGAAATTCTAGAGCTGAAGATGCAACTGCAACAGTTGTTGGACAAGAAGTATACTAGGCTGAGCGTGTCTCCTTGGGGAGCACCATTTATGTTTGTGAAGAAGAAAAATGGTACACTCAGGTTTTGCATTGATTACAGACAGCTGAACAAAGTCACGGTGAATAATAAATATACCCTTTTCCTAGGATTGATGACCTCTTTGATCAAATGAGAGGAGCAAAAGTATTTTCTAATATTGACTTAAGGTCGGGTTACCATTAAGTGAGAATCAAGGATGAAGACATTCATAAGACAACCTTCAGGACAAGGTATGGACATTATGAGTTTGTAGTGGTACCATTTGGTCTCACAAATGCACCAGCTACATTTATGTGCCTTATGAATAATGTCTTCAACAAGTATTTGGACAAGTTTGTTCTTGTTTTCTTTGATGACATTCTTATTTACTCTAAGAATGAGGAAGAGCATGAAGAGAATTTGATATTGACATTGCAATTGCTGAGGGAGCATCAGTTGTATGCAAAGTTGAGCAAGTGTGACTTATATAAAGATAGGATTTATTATTTGGGTCACATTATCTTAGATGAGGCCATATCTGTAGACCCTTAGAATATTGAGGCCATTATGAATTGGCCTACTCCAAGAAATGTGACAGATGTCAGATATTTTATGGGACTTGCAGTATACTACAGGAGATTCATTGAAGGATTCTCCAAGGTTGCACACCCAGTCACTTCTTTGCAAAACAAGGGAATAAATTTTGAATGGACACCGAGGTATGAATAAAGCTTCTATAATTTGAAGAATATTCTCACAAGTGCACGAGTCTTGAAGATTGCATACCCAGAAAAATATTTTTTGGTGTGTACTGATGCATGTGGTCAAGGGCTTGGAGGAGTCCTTATGAAAGACAACCACGTGATATGTTATGAATCAAGAAATCTTAAGGAGCATGAGAAGAACTATGCCACTCATGATCTAGAACTTGCAGCCATAGTACATGCTCTCAAGATCTAGAGGCATTACTTGATGGGAATAATATTTGAGCTAAGGATAGACCATTGTGGTTTGAAGTATTTGTTTTATTAGCCTACTCTGAATGCTAGGAAAGCGAGATGGATAGAGTTTTTATGTGAGTTTGATTTTGAAATCAAACACATAAAGGGAAAAGAGAATAAGGTAGTTGATGTGCTCAGTAGGAAGGTGCATGAAATGCATGTGGCATCCATTAGTATTTGTCAATTGGAGTTGACGCAGCAGATTTTTAGTCATGTTGCTAAAGATGAATTGTATGCAGAGGTCAAGGACAAGTTGCAGAAGCAAATCCTTGAAAATAATTATGAGGGATATAAATTGGAATAAGATGGACTTCTTACTTATAAGAATAGAATTTACATTCCAAATGTAGCATATTTGAGGAGAATTGTTATGGATGAGGTCCATCAAGCTCCATATTCTGGTCACTCAGGATGTCAGAAGACAATTGCTACAGCTAGAAAGAAGTACCTTTGGCCAAGAATTAAAAAGGACATGGCTGAATATATTTCAAGGTGCATGAAATTTTAGCAGGTGAAGGTTGAGCATCAACACCCAGCAGGTTTGTTGCGGCCTTTTCCAGTTCCAGAATGGAAATTGGAAGTTATTTCCATGGAATTTTATTACAGGATTTCCAATGACTTGGAGACAACATGATTCCATCATGGTTGTGGTGAACAAGTTGACAAAGGAATCAAATTTTATATTGGTTAAGTCTACGCATAATACTGATGACATTGCAAAGATCTTCATGAAGGATATTTTCAAATTGCATGGATTTCCTAAGGCAATAGTCTCTGACAGATATGTTAAGTTCACTTCCAATTTTTGGAAGGGGTTGTTTGTAGATTTGGGTACAAAGTTAAACTTCGACACTGCCTACCATCCTCAAACTGATGGGAATAAAGAGAGAGTGAATCAATTGCTTGAAGACATGCTTCGCATGTACATGATGGAAAAACCAACCAAGTGGATAGATTATTTACACTTAGTAGAGTTTGCTTATAACAATGGATAGAAAGCATCCTTAGGGATGATCCCATATGAAGATTTGTATAGCATCAGGTGTAGGACACCAGTGGCTTGGGATAATCCAATGAAAAGGATTGTGCTTGGTCCATAATTTCTCAAGGAGATGGAGTAGGAGGTTGTACAGATCAGACAGAATCTGAAAGTAGCCTAGGACAGATAGAAAAGCTATGCAGATAAGCATAGGGTGAACATAGAGTTCATTGTTGGGGATCATGTTTACCTCAGAGTGAGGGCAAAGAAGAGTTCCTTGAGGCTTGGAAGTTGCACCAAGCGTTCACCTAGATATTGTGGGTTGTTTGAAGTGCTTGAAAGAATAGGGCCAGCTTCATATAGACTTGCATTTCCTACTAGAACTAGAGCTCATAATTTTTCTTATGTTTCTTTGCTTAAGAAATATGTACATGATCCTAACCATGTGACAAATTGGGGTATGATTCAGGTGGAACCCGAGGGAGATTTCCAAATCGAGCCAATGCACATCCTTGATAAGAAGGTCACAATGCTCTAAAACCAAGCCATAGGGCAGGTAAGGGTGCAATGGGATCACTACAGTCCTGAAGAGGCTACGTGCAAGCTGGAGGAAGCCATGCGATTGGCACATCCATTTTTGTTCAATTCTGCGGAGCACTGAGGGTGGTACCAGTGTAGCATTTTGTTCAATTTTATAAAGCACTGAGGACAATGCTATTGAAGGGGGAGGGGAATGTAACACCCCGGTTTTGACCCCGTTTGCATTAAATATATATGATGTATATATTGTAATTAATCATGGAATGTTTTCGGCGACCACCATCAATTTATCATTTTATGTTTCGGAGATTAAAAAATTAACTGGTGGTATTTTGTGCTAGCCGACACGTTATAATTTTGGACATCATGTAAATATGTAATTTAATTAAAATACCCACAACCAGCTATGTCAATGCAACAATAATGATATGGGGGCATGATTTCCTAAGGATAGGGGGGTATTCAAACCTTTGGGACCAATGGTGAAAATCCAAATGTCAAAGGGAGAACCCATCAAAACTGTCAACTACCTTTCTTGTCTTATTCACCCAATCATTTAATTCTACCAAAAATTGTTTGGGTTAGTTATTGCATGGGATGGGCAAGGTATGGTAGTCCAAATTCGAATTTGGGGAAGCACCCATTTTTGGGAAAATGATTTTTGACTTATGGGGCAAGTTATTGCCCAAAAATGATGCCCATTCCCAGAGGCATTTACGTTGTTGTGTTCCCCATGTTTTTGGGTCTCTTGGAATTCTCCATTCCTGCCTTTTATAGTGTTCTTCATTTTTCCCATGGCTGGGAAGTGTTTTTGTTAATGTTCAGTGGTTGGGATTACTCCTGGGAATTTTTTTGTTGTTTCCACATCTCCACGATTGGGAATTTCATGTATTCAGTGTTGCATAATCAATGGGGGACAGAGCCACGAATTTAGGGATTGAGGGAGTCGTTTTTTTCCCATGTGAAGCCACAGAACGTTTCTAGAAATCGAATTGTTCTCCTAGAGTATTTTTCGCCCATCTGTAAATTCGTTTTTGGCTCCCAAGTTGTTTTTCATCATGCCTAGAACTTGCAATCGTTGTGTATGTTACTGATGTTTAGTCTAAACTGGTTGGGAGGGAAATGTGGTCTGACTAGATTGATAAAACTAGTGTGAGAAGGAACCTCATAGAGAGAGCTAGGGGGTTGGATTTCTTCTTTACACACCTTGAATAGCACTAGAAGGGAAGGCATAGCCTGAGGGACTGTGTAGTAGAGAAGGGGATGCTTCCTTGTGTTGGGTGTGTAGATGTATTAAAAGCCCAGATAGATTTGGTACAGGTGTCCATAGCTTTGTGGTTGAGCTCACTAGCTTAGCAGTCAGCCTTTCCAGCTCCTTTGTAGCTAGATAAACCCAACTATGTTAGCTTGGCTGTGTTTTGTTGTATCCTTGGCTATGTGTGAGCCTGCTAGTGTTCCTTATTCCTTGATGGAGTCACGTCCACCTCGAGGGTGGCAATGTTGTTGAGAGATTGATGAGCACACTGGCCTATGGTTGGGTGGAACGTTGTAGTGACGTAGCTATTTGCGGGACAAGCTTCTTTCAAGATAAGTATTCGTGTCTACTTTATCTCTGCAATTGTATTTGTTGCTTAATGAAAAATGATGAACATGTATAATGGGTTGAATGGATGAATTTCTTCTGCTATATAACTACAATTTTTATGCATCTATGTATGTTTAAGTCCAATTCATTTTTATCATGTGTATGTTCATGGGATATAAATTTCCCGGATTAGTAGCACTATGGTCGCATTCTCTCTCTGGTGGATGGGAGGGAACGTGACACCTCCACCAGCTAGGTTTAGGTAGGATTGGGATGAAATAATTTCACCCGAATGACTCCCTTACCTTATGTGTCACATGCCCCAATTTTGCAAAAACAACATTATCTTATTTGATTTTATTTGAGGAAAATATGTTAAATTTTATGCTAAGTTGTAATCGATGACTCAACTGAGTCAAGGATATTTAATGTAATTCTGAATATTTTTATTTTAAATAAATAAAGGAAGAGACAACAGCTTAGGAGAGATGTTAAAAGAGTGTTTACTAGTAAAATTGGTGGAGGAGACTGGGTGGAGAGCAAACAGACATGTGGTAGCATCCTCAAACCACTTCCAACTGTTGCAGGTGACAACCTCCCTACATTTGGGGTCATGATTCCCTAAGAAAGTGGAATTAGAGCAGGTGGCTCAATTAATGACAACTGACCCAAAATACCTAGGCAATCTTTATAAAAATTCCCATTGAAGAGAGCTGAGGCTCGTCATTCTAGAGAAGTGATCATTTAGGTGAATGTACTTCAGAGAAATTCAATGGAAGGGAATTGTGGAGAGAGTTTGAGGGGATAACTGCTGAATGATCTAGTGCAGATTTTAAGCTGAAAGATCTTACTGCTACGTGCAGGGTGTTTTACTGAGTTATTGGAATCAATCCCGACCGTGGATGAGATCCGCCTTTACCTTTCCACCGTTGGATCGAGCATTACGTACTCGATTCCGCCGGACCCCATTTCTTTAACCAACATGAAATTTCATAGGGCAGATTAAATATGGACCGTGGATCTGCTCGAGCCAGATTGATAGCCGTTGATCTGTGTGCCTGATAAACTCCCGGACATACCTTATCTTCCTCACATCTCTGTGAGTGCGGAGACAATCCTGGCCATTGATTTCTATCCTTTCAACTCGTACCATCAGATCCTTGATAACGGGATCACTTCTTAGGGGCAGCATCGTACTCTTACAATATATCTTTAATCCAAGGTTCTACAAGCAACCTATCATTTCTTCGTTATCATGATTTTTTATACCCTTGATAAATAATGGTGTTACCAGTTGGCTCCATCTGGGGATGATATCCTCCCTACGAGGTATCAAAGAACTCGTAGACCAGGTGCCTGTTTTTTATTTTGCGTAATAACTCCCAAAAACCCATCTTTTGTTTTTTTTTTTGGTAAATATATCATTTTTGTATATTTTTACAAAAGGAATGGTAGGCCTCTTGAATCTTAGGGATTTCACTATGAGCTTCAAACGCACTTGGCCTACCATTCATATTTACTTGTAAAGAAAAACAAGTATGTACAATCTATGATACACATTTCACCTTCCTCCTCAGGATAGGTAATGCTTTAGATACCTTCCATTTACAGGGTTACTCTCCAAAAGAACCCCATTTGTATATTCCAGCAAAAATGCATTCTGTCCTCTGTCCCCAGCAACAACATAAGGTCCGACCCACATAGGGTCAAACTTTCCATGCTTGTCTTCATTAGGAGCATCCCACTTCAAAACCAGGTCACCAATCTGAAACTGCTCTTCCTTGATCCTTCTGTCAAAAGTATTCTTCATTTTCTCCTGATGTGACTACACTTTGTTATAAGCCGTACTTCTTCGTTCTTCTAGCTCAATGATCTGATTTATCCTTCGCTGTATGTGATTTGGTTCTTCTTGCTGATCCTGGAAATATCTCATAACTGGTACCCCTAATGATGTTGGAAAAATCACTTCGGCCCCGTATACCAGTTGGAATGGAGACATGTCGATGGCCCTTTTAGTACTAATCATGTTAGCCCACAGAGCATATTTTAGTTTGGTGTGCCAGGACCTCTTATTATCTTCCAACAGTTTTTGGATGATCCTCACCAAGCTTTTATTTGAAGATTCAGCTAATCCATTTCCTTGAGGATAATATGCAATCGAGTGATTAAGGCTTATATGATACTTATGAAAAAAATTAATCATCTTCCTAGATTTGAAAGCAGCTGCGTTGTCTGTTACTATCCTTCTTGGACACCCGAATCGAGCCAATATATTTTCTTCAAGAAAATCCATGATCACATTTTCAGTGGCCCTCCTGGTAGGAATTGCTTCTATCCATTTAGTAAAATAGTCTGTAGCTGTCAAGATCCACCTGTGCTGACCTGATGAATTGGGGTTTATTTCACCAATAAAATCCAAACCCCATTGCTGGAAAGGAGCCGCGACTGTTATTGGATTCAAAGGGAGAGGAAGTACCTTTCTCTTACTGTCGAAAATTTGGCATTGATGACATTTGCTGATTTCTTTATATACATCTGAGAATAATGTAGGCCAATAATAACCAGCTCTCAGGATTTTGTTTGCAGTCACTTTCCAAGAGTGATGTCCCCCACAGTCTCCCTGGTGGAATTCTTTGGTAACTTACTGAGCTTCATCTTTCAAAAGACAATTTAGTAGAACTCCTCCAGGATCTTTCCAATAAAGATATTTATTTATGATACAAAATTTAGCAGATTTCAACTTTACGGATCTTTCTCTCGATCTACTTAATCCTTCTGGTGCTTGCAAATTTCGGAGGACATATACAATACTAGAATACCATGGAGAAACCACAAAATCAACCATCACTTCTATCTCTGTATCCAACTGATCAGACTGGTGAGTCAAAAAATTGATCTGTAAAGATTCACAGTTTGAGTTTGTCATCATCTTTGCTAACCCTTGTCCTTTAACCAGCTTCGTGGGTTTTATTTCTATATCATATTCCAATAATGTAGCTATCCATCTTTCCCTCCTGCCTTCTGGATCTGGTTGGGTCAAAATCGCTTTTACTGCAGCGGTTGGAACATGTGCAATTACATGGGAATTCAAAACATACACTCTGAAATCCTTTAATGCTTTAACTAAAGCATAAGCCTGCTTTTCCATGATGTCATATTTCAATTCCCCATCCCGTAGCATTTTACTGAAAAAGGCTATGGGTTGTTCCAAATTTTCATCATTTTTCTGCAATAATACTGCTGCTATAGTATGCTCTGAAGCATATGAGAATACTGAAAAATCTTTGGCAAAATTTGGACTTACCAAAACAGGAGCTTCTGAAATTGCTTTCTTGATTTCTCGAAATGACTCCTTAGCTTCTGTATTCCACTTTATTTCATGACCCTTCTTCAACATGTTTGTAATATTCATCAAAATCTCAGCAAAGCTTGGTACAAATCTCCTCAAGAAATTTACCTGTCCCAGAAATGATTGTATCTCCTTTTTGCTTCTGGGTTCTCCTACCTTCAAAATTGCACTCACTCTTTCAGGGTCAATCTTTATGCCATCTTTGGATATTATATGGCCCAGCAGCTTTCCTTCTTCTAATGCAAAATTAGACTTCTTAGGGTTCAAAGATATGCCATATTTCCTACACTTGGTGAAAACCCTCTCCAGATGACGCAGATATTCCCTATCAAACTTTGAGTAGACTGTGATATCAGCCATATAAATTACCACGAAATTTCCAATTTCTCCTGTAAAGGCAATGTCCATAGCTCTCTGAAAAGTAGCTCCTGCATTCATCAGGCCGAAAGGCATCTTTGCATACATGAAAGTGCCCCAGGGTGTGGTGAAAGCGGTCTTCTCTTGGTCTTCAGGTAGTACCTTGATCTGATTATAACCAGAGAAACCATCTAGCATTGAAATCCTCTCAGCTCCCACCACTTGCTGCAGTATACGATCCATCTTGGGTAGAGGATAGTTGTCTTTCATGGAGACCTTATTCAAATTACGGAAGTCTATGCATAGTCTTATCTCTCCATTCTTCTTCCTGACAGGGACCAAATTCGCAACCCATTTAGAAAATCTGAGTGTTACAATGATCTTGGCATCAAATAACTTCTTTATTTCCTTCTCAATGACAGGGAGCAATTTAGGGTTGATCCTCCTGAGTTTCTATTTAAAAGGCTTCTCCCCAGGATTTATAGGAATAGTGTGCTGTATGATAGATGTATCATATTCTTTGAGGTCTTCATAACTCCAAGAGAACACATCTGTATACTTTTTCATCAACTTTACATACTCTTCCTTCTCCCTCTCAGGAAGCTTCTTGGATAATTTTATGATTTTAGGATTTTCTTCAGTGCCAATGTTTTTATCTTCAACCGCGTCTCCAACAGGTTTCACTTTGGGGTTCTTGGCAACATCATTTTGATCAAAGAGCTTTTCTAAAGGGATCAGACCTCTTGGTATGAAATTATTTTTCAGCTGAATAATATCCTTACCTCCTAAAGTATTCCTTAACCTCTTAGTATCTTCTTCTTCTGATTCAATGTCTTCATCATCTCCAAGGGTCCCGTCATTATCATTTTCATTGTCAAAGTGAGTATTCACAAACTCTCCTGATAACTCTAAAAATATTTGGATCTGCATATCATCTTCAAACACCTGCCAATATTTGGAATTGTCCGGAATAGAAGGTCTGTTCAAAATCTCCACCTGGTATTCCTTTTGACTAGTCATTGGGGTCTCAAATTTTCCAGCAGATACTGCTAAAGAATCAGCCACCAAATTTTCAACCCTGGGAACAACCTGAATTGTATGCTGTGTGAAGAAATTACCAAGCATGTCCCATACTTCATTTCTGTAATCCCTCATCCGAGGATGTCTGGTTTGGTAACTCTCATTTACCTGTTTTATTACCAACTCGGAATCTCCCAAGATCCTGACTCTCTGAGCCCCCAAATCTTTCAAAGCATGTAATCCTAATAACAAAGCCTCATACTCCGCTACATTATTTGTGAATTCAAATAGAAATTTGTATGATAAATCCTTGAAATCATGAATAGGAGAAATTATGTAGACACCAGCCCCAGCACCAACCTTTGCAATAGATCCGTCAAAGTACATAATCCATTGCCCTTCTTTTTTCTGTTTTGCTTCTAGAGCATCCTGCTCCAAAACTTATTTTTCACTATTTTCCTCAGACTTCTCCTACAATGTCTTTTCTACATCGTGTGGGACAGCATCATTAAAGAAAATAGAAGACCCCAAATCAGTGTCAACAGCATATATGTGATGAACTTCAGGTTTATCCTGACTGCTTACTACATATGGAGTTCTTTTTTCACTATATAATCTTCTGATCCCATCTGGAACTGGAATAGTAGCATATGACATATCCATCTGTAAACTACCTTTCAGCTTGGAAGTCCAAGATCTTGACAGCAACACCCCAAATTTGGGTGGGATGTCTGCCACTACCACGTCCATGACTATAGTTTTAGAAGGTAGTTTGTTCAAATTTACCACCATGTCTTTAATTAATCCAAGGCATTTTACCCTTTTGGAATCAAAAGAGTACAGATCTTTATAGGGTCTTGTTACCTCTAATCCCAAACTTTCTACCACCCCTTTGGGCATCAGATTGTGTGATGCCCCAGAATCCAACATAGCATTATGGACCACTTTGTCATGCACATTTAGGCTTAAATAGAAAGGAGGAACTTCTTCACCTTCTATATTTTCAACTTTTGATCCAAATGAAATAGCAGGATTATCATCATTCAATTCTAAAATGTCAGACTGCCATTCTCCTTGGTTTTTTACCATTTTTGTGATAGTATCTCTGTATTCAGTGTTTCTCAATAACTCATTAAATGGAACAGAGATATTTAGCTTTGAAAGCTCATTTTGTAGGTTAAAACGAGCACCGATATTTTCCACATCAATCGGAGTCACCTTCTTTATTATCTTATCTCTTTGTACATCATTCTCAACCTCCTTATTCACAGAAGGCTCTTTTTGTAGTTCTTTTCCTTTTTCTCCATTCAAAGAACTAGAGGAAGGCTGGTTTGGGTTTGCCTTCCCTTTATTTATGGGGACCTCCCTATTCCTCAGTATGATTTTCCTTTGCGCATCATCCATTGCATGTAAATAACCTCTTTGATATAACTCATTTCCAAATTCTTCATTTTCATCTTCCTATGCAAACGTATTATGTTCTTCTTCAGTAAGATATATTTCCGAATCCTGTTCTCCGAACAGATGAATCTCATTTTCAAGGGGATCTTCTTCATCAGCAACATAATTCTCAGGGAAAGGCGGGCGGATGGGTTGTTCTTCTTGGTTCCTTGGATTTCTCTGGTCTCTCTGTCTATTTTGGGGGGGAATAGGGGGATTTGGTCTTATGAAATTTGGATTCCTGATTTGGGGATCCCCTTGCTCTCTATTGAAAGGCCTAGGGTCCATGGTTAACCTATCCATCAACTTCTCCATAGTCTTCAACATCATTTCAAACTTAACCTCAGTGGAAGAAGACGAAGTAGAAGGTACATTTTCTTCTTTTCTCCTCCTATCCATATCTCTATGTTTCATCTTTCCACTTGCCATCATGTTAGCTTCCACTTCTAGGGCATCAGTAAACATGGCAGCAAGAGTTGCCGATTTCCTTTCCCGCAATGAAAATGCAAAATCATTATCAAAATCCCCAGCATAATGTAGTTTAGCAGCTGCTGTAGAAGGCTTTATATCTTCCGGGATAGAGTTGTAAGCCCTCATGAACCTGCTTGAGAATTCACGAACAGACTCAAAACCCCCTTTCTTAAGACTGTTATACTGAGATAAAAGCTACAGAGGATTTTGTTTATCATCCCACCTATCTAAAAATGCATTCTGAAAGGCCTGAAAATTCACTATAGACCCATTTGGAAGATCTTTGAACCATTTCTTTGCCTCCCCTGACAAACTCTGGGCAAACAACCGCATCTTAACATCAGGATAGTCAACTTCTTCCAAGTCAATAAAATATTCAAACTTGGCAACATGTTGTTTCGCTGTTATATTCCCCTCCCCATCAAATAAAGAAATTCTTTGAGAATAATTTTGAGGGAGATCATGTAATACAGCAGGCAGACGCAAGGGGGCAAATCTGGCAGCCATTGGTCTGGGTGGATTCATAGGAAGTGAAGAACTTTGAGTACTTCGAGAGGTGGGTGCTTCAACTTTGGTGGTTTGTTGCAAATCTCTCCAGAGGGAATCTAACAGATAAGATTCTAACCTACGGGGATTGAACTCAGTATTTTTAAGGTCAGATTCAGACTTGGTTCTCAACAGGTTCTTTCCAATGTTAACTCCCCATTCTGGATTAATACAAGAATCTTGTGATGATGATGGACCGAACAAAGGGAAATCTATCTTTTCTTTATTTTTTCTTTTAAACAATTTTCTGGATCTTCAAAACTTTCCAAGATTTTGGTATCAGAGTTACCTCGTGTGTGTCTTCTCGAAGCCAGAATGTCTTTCTTAAATTCTGAAACAATTTTACAGTGAAGTCGCCAGGGAAAATACACAACCTTCTTTCTTTTTCGAAATTCCTATTTGCCCACAGAAATCTTTCTTAATCTTTGTCGTTCTCCCAGGGCAGATATGCACTTTCATCCCCAGCAACAGCGCCTGTTTGTTAGCACTCAGAATGTACCCAGGTTGTAAAATGTATACTCCAAGGTAACAGCAAAACCACTTTAGGAAGAAACTGGTATTTTCTTCCAGAGAGGGATCTCTCAATAAAGATTTAACAGAACCAGATTTAAAATAACATTTAAAGATTTATGTATTTGGCTGAAACAATCACATAACCATTGGGCATGGATTCATATACAATATAAAGATACCACAAAGACATATACATGAGATTCATCAAAGGCAAGGTAATCACATCATCATAGTCATTCAAATTGATCCAAGTGGAACAGAAGAGATGAAGAAACAACCCATTAATACAAAGCATCAACAAGGATGAGTTCTATATCAACTTTAGCAGAAAAATCATATAATATCTGAAATGATGACCAGAGCATAAACACATGAATTCCAATCATCTAACGCTATATTCCAGATACGAGGAAAAAACAAAATGGAGTGTTACACAAGGGAAATACAATCACATAAAGAAAGAAGCACAGACTGTAATATCAACGACACATGAATCTCTGACAAAAAAATCTCATGCATTCACTTTTTTATTCCAAAAATAGATATGTTCTCCCAAAAATTATTCACCACCCGATGGGTTCCAACCCCCATCTCTTAAAAAAGATGCAAATTTATACATAAAATAATAGGTCTTCCTAGAAGATCAATCACTAAATGATCGGCTTAATTTAGAGTTTTGTAACTGAATTCCTAACCCCTAGAAAGTTTGTTACAACTCCAATCCTAACAGATCACAAAGTAACAATCAACTTGATAACAAAATTTCGCTCAGTCAGCTCCACATCTTTGTCCCATCAGCTCCACGTCTTTGCCCCATCATCTCCTCAGTGCATAACACTTGTTTCTAGGGATGAAGAATATACTTTGTCTTTCCAAACCGCTCCACAGCTTTCCACTGCTCCGAATTTGGGGTGTCACATTATGTCATTTCCCGAATTGATACCTTGAGCTCCATATATGCTTCATAGGAATTTCTGGGCAATCTGCTTCTGATGATGGCGAACTTCTGCAGAATCTCAAAATCTTCTGTGAGCATATCCACAACGGTTTTCCCTATCAGGCTTTTCTCCAAATCATTGAATTTGGAGTGGTCCATGCGGCACTGAACAAGCAGGTTATGATAATGTTCCTGTGAGAACATCTGCCCCTCTCCGTCCCAGAAAGAAGGCAATCCGTCCTCGAGCAGCTCTTTAAAATCCTGTTTAAAATTATTAACCTGCAGAAGCAATCCTTCTGATTTATCTTGGACCGTTTTGATTAAGTGATGCTTATGGATGATTTTCTTTGCCCACATCACTATTGATACTCTGTCCTTTACGCCCATCTCGTGTAATTTCTGATATGTCAGTGAATTCAGAAAATTTAGTGTGTTCTGAGCTGCAGTAAGAGGCCTTTTCTCCATATGTTCATTTACCAGTTTTAATCTCTGCTGAGCCAAATTTATCATTATATTCAAATCATCAATAAAATTTAGATAGTGCCGGAACTTGGTAATCTCTATACACAAGGTATCCCAAATGATATGTTTTTCCCCCTGAAGAGGGCCTTTCCCGATGCTTTTCTCCTTTAGCTCGTTGAACTTTTTCTGCAACTGATTTATGTCCTGTAATATTTGCTTTTTACTTTCATTTACTTTGGCCAATTCATCTTTTATCTTTTCATTCTCTGCCTTCAAATATTTAATTGATTCTTCTTTCAAGCTCACCTGGGACATTGGCACTAACAAATCATCGGTAGAAAAATCATCTAATGGCTTGTGGATATTCACAACGGACAGGTCTTCATCAGCGGGGGTTTGACTCATTAACTCTTCCATAATTTCCTTCTTGTCACTTTGGTCTTTTTTCATTAAGGAAATCTGGGATAATAGTTCATCTCATTCAGCCTCCCACCTGTCCTTTTCTTCCTGTAGTTTGATAGCTTTTCCCTTATATTCCATCATCTCCTGATGGACTTTATCCTTTTCCTCTTGCAAAGCCATTAATTCAGCTGATTGGACGTGCTCTGAACCTGGAATCTTCAGCTTTTTCTTTAAGACCTGTTGTGCATTGTCTTTTTCCTCTAGCATCCTCTTAACCGCCTGGGTGTTGTTTGAACTAACAATGTATGTTTGCAACTTTCTAATCTGAATGACATTTGATTTATTCTCAACTTTCTCATGCTTCAATTGGATTTCTAGTTTGTCTATCAAAACTTGCAATTTATTAATCCTTACCATGGCTTGCAACAAGTCTGAGTAAATGATGTCACTGGTCTGTTTGTGCAGTTGAATCTTATCCGAAGTACTGATTTTGTCCAGCCGGATCTCCATTTCAGACATCTTCTTGTCGTTTACTATAGCCATCTTAAATGTGTTTCTCTCAGCATCTCTAGCAGAAACTAGAGATGTTTTTGAACCGTATAAAGTTCTCACTCTCGGGAGCAAATTTCTGGTCTCCTCCAGGGACTGCTTCCTCTTTTCCATATAGCTGGCTTTGAGCTCTTCCTTCGACTTAAATACTTGGCTTGATTTTGAACTGTCTACATCACCCTCTACATTTTTAAAAGATAATTGATTTACTTGTACGGTTTTCATGGGAATCAGGGAAACCTTTTTAAAATCATTAGAAACTTCCTCATCTACCATTTCACCACCTTCAAGCAGCTTTGCCCTTTTATGGGGCCCATCTTCATCCACTTCCATACTCTCAGTCTCAGAGAGACTTCGCTTAACTAAAATGTTAGTATTTTCTGATACTGTAATGGGTGTAAGATGTGGGTGTTCCTTGAACTGTAACAGATTGGTTGTTTCAGCCAAATTTTTAACGGACTGGTGCTCAAATGGCTTATTCTTGTTGGCTTGTTTCCTTAGGGATATAACATGATGCGAATCATAATTCACTTTTGATTCCCTTTGGAAATCCATATTCTCTAATAACTTCTCTATGAATATTAAGGTGCCTTTGCTTTTAAAAACGAAAGAGCCGACTTTAAGTGGAAACTTAATGTTTGAGGACTTCTTGAAAGCCCCAAAATGCTCCTCTTCAGATAGCAGCCTCTACCTCATAAACTTAAGTGCAAAAATCCTCGGGGTTAAAAAGGCAGCTAACCTGTAGGGCTGACCAGTAAACCCATATATTCTTAACACAGTCTAATCCCTATACAGAAACTAGTCTCCAACCCGATCTTCGGGTGAAGACTGCATTAAATACTTCATTTCATCTAGAACATGGGACAAATCCTCATCAAATAACATTTTGTACATTTCAGACATGATCAAATTAGCAAATTCGAACATGTTGATTTGCTTGGGCAAATCAGAAGAGCACAGAGTACTTAAAAATTTCAACTCGGTGACATTGAAGCACAACAGAATGTTGAGCAAATAGGTTTGAAACCTAAAGAAACGAAATTTTGGGAACTCAGTTAACTGCATATGCATTATTTCAGCGAGATACTCATCAAAATTAAACACAGGAATTGACTGGGACTCGGGGCTTAAGGAACTAATTCTTAATAAAAAACCAAGGATGACATCGCCTACATGACAATCATCACTCAGACCTAATACTTGACAGACCAAGGACACGACCATTTGGACTTCATTTTTGAAAATGTGCACGGGGTAGGGCAGGAAAAAGCCATCAAGGGATTGACCTTCTTTTAAAATATTAGACAGGAAATGATAGCGATTCTCAGTTTCACAATTCTTATAAAAATCAGCAAGGACCGACTCATTTATCGACTCACGATGAACAGGGTAATTTTCAGGCAAACTGAGATTTTCTCTGATGACTGTGGCATCAATTTTACAAAGAATTCTTGACGCAGACCGACTCACAATTATTCTCTGGGAGGGAGAATAGTTTACGGCACACCACTCTACAAACTCCGGGAAGGGTAGGGTTTGTTCAAGAGCAAAGTAATACATGAAATACTTACAGACATTTAATACATCGTTACCCTGTGAGTTATAATACCACAATTTCTCCTTACTGACCGACACGCTCCCTATGGATAGGAAAGGGTTGCACACGCTCCTATCTCTGTCCACTAAAAACTCTTCTCTGTCGTCTACAACCTGACCAGACACTTGAATTTCTTTCCCCTGGTCAATTTCTTAATTTACAAAGGTAATTTGGATGGAGGTGCTGCAGGGTTTAAGTCTTACCTGGTCGACTGTAGAGGCGCGTGCTCGGAGCGTGCCCGAACTGACAAATGGAAGCTGCTGAATCGGCCTATCCTTTTCACCCTTCCCGAACGAATAAAATAATAATGAGAAGTCAACTTTGCTTTTATAGGCCCCCATCGGCTTTCTGTAAACCACTTTTGTCTCCGGAGCCTACCACAATTCGCCACATGGAAAACTATTTATTTCCCGCAACCAGCATCTATTTCTATCCGCTGCGCACTTCCATTCTTCGGGTTCATCCAGGACCGTCAATCTGAATCTTCTTTAATTTCTAGCCCTTGGATCGCGTGCCACGTACATCTTTTCACCCGACGTCTTGGCAATAAACAACGTGCAAGTCTCCACCCTGGAAACATCTCTGACCGTTGATGGAATAGCCTCTCATTACTCCGCCATCATATCGGGAAGAGGATATTCGATTCTGCTGAGTTCCCCAACTTTATCCTTCCTGCAACTTCACGTTTCGGAATCGCCCACAGCCGTAGATGCGATCAACCTTTATTTGCGAGCCGTTGGATTAGGTGGGGCCTATCACATTCCGCTGGGCTCCGTTATTTTAACCATCGTGCAACTTTATATTCCGGAATTGTCAACCGCCGTTGATCCACTTTTCCTTTAATCCTCAACCGTTAGATCAACGGCCCCCCTACTCATTCCGCTGGGCACTTTGGGCTTATCTGCCGTGCATATTTGGGCTCCGGAATCAATCCCGACCGTGGATGAGATCCTCCTTTACCTTTCCACCGTTGGATCGAGCATTACGTACTCGATTCCGCCGGACCCCATTTCTTTAACCAACATGCGATTTCATAGGGCGGATTAAATATGGACCGTGGATCTGCCCGAGCCAGATTGATAGCCATTGATCCGTGCGCCCGATAAATGCCCGGACATACCTTATCTTCCTCGTATCTCTGTGAGTGCAGAGACAATCCTGGCCATTGATTTCTATCCTTTCAACTCGTACCATCAGATCCTTGATAACGGGATCACTTCTTAGGGGCAGCATCATACTCTTACAATATATCTTTAATCCAAGGTTCGACAAGCAACCTATCATTTCTTCTTTATCATGATTTTTTATACCCTTGATAAATAATGGTGTTAACAGTCACCATATAGTAGCATTTCAAAATGAGTCTGAGCTCGAAAACAAACTCTTTTAAAAACCATTGTATTTCATTGACAGGCCGTAAGGATAGCAACTTAAACTAATTACAACACCCAGCACAAGCCCGAGACTACCCACGATGAAGAGAGGGTTTGTAAACATAATAGAACCCAACAACATTTAAAAATAAAACCACATATCTAATGGTGAAACTGGACAAGCTTCCATGCTCGAAGTTTCACCATCGACAACCCTATTACAAGCAGGGTAAGAACCCAAGTGTTGAACATAGGGCTTACCAGATTGGAGCCACGAGCCCTCGAAGACAACCAGCATTATCTTCGTCATGGGTTGCAAAGAGTTGTCACAAGTTCCTGCAAGAAGAAGCAATACTGTGTACTAGTTACCAAAACTCTTTCACTATTAAAAACCTAACTGTAAACCAATCTTTATTGTGAGTCTTATATTCTAAAAAGAAAGCTAAATATTGACCTTTAATATTGAGTAACAAACATATCAAAGAGACTGTCACCAACTGCAAACAGGGCATACAAAATTCCAAACCCTACGACATTGATGGAGCACAACCATAGCAATGAAGCTTAGCTTCTCATCACAGTGACAGGCCATGGGGAAGGCAAGACGAACCTAAGGATAGGCTGCGAGCCAAGTGCAAAAATCCAGAGAACTCTCGCATGGTAAAACCCATAGCTACGAAGGCTAGCAATAACACTGAACTTAGGAGACTATAGTAACGTTAACCCAAGCTTTGGTGCAAGCTAGAGAAGGAAGCATACTCACAGCCGCCATGAAAAACTTGCAGAGTAGCCCGAAGGCCAACGTGAACTGCAGAGGGAAAATGACAAAGCGATTAGGGTTGTAAGAGTTTTATACCGCCAACACATGGAAAGGAGGTGACCACGTGCCCTCAAATATTTCAAACTATGCATGGGTCGATTCCAAAGTTCACCTACGTTTCAATCATCCCAATTATTAAAACCATGATTTTTATCAACCTTGCATGAACTATGATGTATGCATATACAAATCCCATTGTTAATCATATATCACTTATATCATAATGTTTGATAGCTCGATTTTGGTGTTTGATTAAACAATAGTTCATAAACGTTGACCCTAGTGATGGGTGGTAACCATTTGATGTTATGGAAAAGTCCAAAGTCGATTTGCTTAGAACCTTTCTAACTACTATAAATTTATATGCTTAAAAAACATTGTTGAATATGCATGTTTTGTAAACCGAATTTATCACTCATAAACCAATAGCTTGGGTGGTGATAAATTATAGAGTTGGATAGCATAGTAAAAGAGTATAATTATGACTTTTAGAAAGTTCAACATTGGTTTAAAACTTTCATAGACACTAGATGCTTCTCGACTTGTCAATGTTAGTAATTTTACCATATTTGTTTATGTTGGACTAGATAGTTTGTGATGGTTCAAAGATAACCTGTACTTCTTATAAGGTAGAATTTTGATCAGAGTAGAAAGATCTACCTTATTAGTTACTTTAAACATTAACTTGATATAAAAGAGGAATTATGATAATAATAAATTACAAATGGAATAACCATGCTCAAGTCTATAATCATTGAAACGACACTGATTGACTTAGACTTAGGAACTAAGGGCAAATAGTATTCCATATTGGAACGATGCAGTAATTTGTTTACAATAATCAAGTTTATAATATCAAGGAGTTTTTACAAGCAGTAAGTTTCCCTACAGAATGTAAATAACGATCGTTTGGTACTTTAATAAATAATACTATAATGTAGGTGGTTATATTAGTACATGCAGTACGTCATAATGTAAGTAAGAAAGTTGATAACCTGTTAGCGAACAACTGGTTTGTACATTCTATTGAGAATTTTTACTATCAGTATTAATAAAATCTCTTTAAGGATAACATTGCAAGTTAAGCATGCTAAAATAGAAATGTATATACGACAAAGATTACTTGTTAATAGTTCACAGGAAGTATCCTTGGTGTCACTAATCTTGATGAAGAAAGGACCCGTTTATCCAAACTTTGCTTACAAGAAAAATTGGAGAAGATAAATTACTTTACCTCATTGAGGTTGCTTGAAAATTATCAGCTTATTTTTCTAGCATATTTATTTTGCAAAATAGAAACACTTCTTGATACTTATGAATTTAAAACGTCTACTTGTTCGATCGTACCTATAAACCTGTAAGAACCAGCAATCTGTCTGCATTAGCATAAATTCTAAGTAAGCCCAGGATTCAAAGTTAGATTCCACCTACTTGCCATAAAGTAGACTCATTAGTAAACTGAAAGAAAATAGTATGCAAGTAAATCTTATTTACGTTACGAAGAAGAAGTTGTTTTAGTTAACATAATTTGAAAATGTGTAATACTAATCATTGGACTGTTTCATTTTCCGCTAATCATTAGCTGTTAGTAAACCACACATTCATCGTTTTATATTATCTCAAAATTTTAAATTTTTGTGAAAATTTGGGGTTTTGACATGTGGTATCATAGCACAAGGTTCAAACACTAGGCCTTGATGAAGCCCAACTAGCTTTTATGAAACAGTGATTTTGAATTATTATTGCTGATGTATTTTCTTTTAAATGTTATTCAACAGAGAAATTGTTTCTGAAGTTTAACAACAGGTATGGAAAGGCTGGAGGAATATGCGGAGGAGGAATCTCCATTCATTGAACCAGAAAACTTACCAAGAGATCCTATACCAGAAGACCTAACCACTAATTCCTCATAGCTGTTACAAACAGTAAAAGATTTAAAATCTGAAATGGAATTAGTTAAACGAGAGAATGAAAGGATTCTGAGAACTCAGGAGGAGCTGAATCAGATCCTAACAAAAATGTTTCAAACTGAGGGTAATGGTAAAAGAGTTGAATCAGAAGATACAAGTCATCAACATAAATATAAGAAGATTAAACAGACTAAAAATGAAATTAGCTCATCCTTAGAGGTGTTTGGTGAACAACGAAATTTTCATACTACTAGTGATGGTAGTGATGACAATCATTATACTAAAAAGAGAAAATATAAATCCCATGAGGAAATTTATGGGGAGTTTAAAAAGATTAAACCACCAACATTCAATGGAGAGACTGAGAAGGGGGAGGAAGCGTAATCCTGGTTATCTGGGATGAAGAAGTACTTCCAAATTTATAACTATTCTAACCAATTAGAGGCTAGAATGGCTATCTACAATCTCTCAGGAAAGGATGACATTTGGTGGCAAGACTTGAAGAGAGTGAAGGGAATAAAAGAGAAGAATGTAAACTGTAGTACCTTCAAGAGGTACTTTAAAAAGAAATTTATGTTTGATCAATACTATGAAGAGAGAGCAAAAGAATTATATGAGCTTAAATTAGGATCAATGACTATGAAAGATCTAAACATCAAGTTTTTAAGTTTGCTTAGGTATGTGCCATACCTTGTAGATGAAAAACCAAAGGTACAGCGATTCCTCAGCTGTCTACCTTATCATATTGAGGACAGGATTGAGTATGACAATCCAAAGACTTTGGAAGAAGCCATGAGGAAAGATAATTTATGTTATAAACAGAATCGAAAGAAGGAAAGCATGGCCAACTGGAAGGCCAAGAAGAATAATAACCATTATGATCAAAAGAAGAAAGAATTTTTGCCCAACAAAAATTCCAAGAACAATAAGGCCAGAAATTTTTCTAGCAAGAATTTCCAAGGGAATAAGAATAATTCACCAAGAAATCAGAATAATTCCAAGGGTAAAGAGTCTGCTAATAACCATGGTAAATACACCAAGAACTTTGAATGCAAAGAACCTATAAAATGCTGGGAGTGTAATGGCCCACATTATGCCTCAGTCTATCCTAATCTAAAAAAGACCGTCAGTAATATTCATACTATACAGGAGGAGATGACTGTTGGAAAATTAGCGAGGACTATGCCCAGAATTAATGCAGCCTTGGAGAATAGACAAGCAGAATATCAAACTTCCATGCTGGAAGTAGAAGGTATGATAAACCAAACCCCTATAACTATTTGAATTGATCCAAGAGCTAGTCTCAGTTATATTTCACCTAAAATGGTAGAAAAATGTAAGTTACCTGTTGAAAAAATTGAGAATTCTTGGTTGGTTCAGTTAGCCACCGGTGCTAAAAGGAAGGTAACTTGTTTTGTAAAACAGTGTGCAGTAGTTATGGATCAATTTGAAACTGTTGTAAAGTTTAATGTATTACCTCTTGGTCCTTATGACTTACTCATCGGTATGGATTGGTTAGAACAACATAAGGTAATTTTAAATTGTTATGATAAAACCTTTACGTGTGTAAACAATGATGGAAAACCAACAAGTGTAAAGGGAATCCCTAGAAAAACAACTATAAGGCAGATTTCTACTCTGTAGCTTAAGAGAGCTATTAGGAAGGGTTGTAAAGCTTATGCAGTAACAATAACTGATGAGGAGAATCTAAATAAAACAAACAAATTAAAATTATAGGATATATTAGTTTTAAGAGAGTATACTGATGTATTTTTGGAAGAAATTCCAGGACTACCTCCGAAAAGGGAACTGGATTTTACCATTGAGTTGGTACCTGGTGCAGTACCTAGCTCAAAGGCCCCTTACCGAATGAACATACTAGAACTTAATGAATTAAAGTGATAATTAAAATAACTTATTGATAAAAACTATATTCGACCTAGTGTGTCTCCCTGGGGGGCACCTATCATCTTCGTTAAGAAAAAGAACGGAACCATGCGACTTTGCATAGATTACCGTCAGTTGAATAAGATGGCTATCAAAAATAGGTACCCGTTGCCCTGCATAGATGATCTGTTTGATCAACTACGTGGAGCCACAGTGTTTTCAAAAAATGATTTAAGGTCTGTATATCATCAAGTTAGGATTAAAGATGAAGACATATTTAAGACAGCTTCTAGTACTCGATATGGCCATTACGAGTTTGTCGTCATGCCATTTGGGATTACTAATGCCCCAGCTATTTTTATGTATTTAATGAACAACGTTATTCATAAGTATCTAGATAACTTTGTAGTCATTTTTATCAACGATATATTAATCTATTCAAAAACTAAAGAAGAACATAAAGAACATTTAAAAATTGTTTTGCAAGAATTACGAGATCATCAACTCTTTGCAAAGTTTAGTAAATGTGATTTCTTCAAAGATAAGATTCAGTACTTAGGTCATGTGGTGACTAAGGAAGGGATTTTGGTGGATCCCAAAAAGATAAAGGCGATTGAAGATTGGCCGGTTCTTCAGGATGTAAATGATGTTCGATCCTTCATGGGAATTATCGGTTATTACCATAGGTTCATTGAAAGTTTTTCAAGAATCGTGAATCCGATAACTTCTTTGCAGAAGAAAGGAAAGAAATTTGATTGGAACCAGAAATGCGAGGAAAGCTTTAAAAAGTTAAAAACTTTGTTAACCAGTGCACCTATTTAAAAATAGTTGATCCAAATAAAGAATTTGTGGTGTGCATCGATGCCTGCAATGATGGTTTAGGTGGTGTTCTGACTCAAGAAGGGCATGTTATTGCCTATGAGTCTCAGAAATTAAAAATTCATGAAAAGAATTATGCAACTTATGATCTGGAATTAGCTGCTGTTATACATTCTCTAAAGATGTGGCATCATCACCTAATTGGCAGAAAATTTATTTTAATGAATGATAATAAAGAACTAAAATATCTGTTAGATCAGCCTAATTTAAATGCTGGACAAGCTAGGTGGCTATCTTTTCTAAGTGAGTATGATTTCGAAATTCAGCACATTAAAGGTAAAGAAAATAAAGTTGTGGATGCATTAAGTAGGAATGCAAGGCTAAATTTCACAGCAGTTATCAACACTTATACAACAAATCTGGATGAACAGCTTAAAGTAGGGATAGAACAAGATGAAATTTACCAAAACTTACAAGCTAAAACGAAAGAAAATCCAACAGAAAGCTTAGGTAAAGGGTACATTTTGAATGCAAAAGAATTTTTACTATATAAAGACAAAATGTTTGTACCTAACGTACCTAAAGTTAAGTTGTTAATTTTGGATGAAATCCATAAAACTCCATACTCAGGTCATCCAGGTTATCAAAATACTATAACTATGTTAAGAAAAGAATATTTTTGGCCAAATATGAAGACTAAGTTAGCAGAGTATATCGCTAGGTGTTTTGAATGTCAGCAGGTGAAAACTGAACATCAACACCCAGCTGGATTACTTCAGTCATTGCCCATTCCTAGCTGGAAATGGGAGATAATTAGTCTCGATTTTATTACTGGACTGCCTAAAAATCAGAATTTAAATGATTCTATCATGGTAGTGGTCGATAAATTAAGTAAAACAGCTCACTTTATACCTGTTAAAACTACGTATAAAGCTGCAAACATAGCTGATATTTTTCTAAAACAGATTTTTCGACTGCATGGAATACCGAAAGTCATAATCTTAGATAGAGATCCTAAATTTACAGGTAACTTTTGGAAATCTTTGTTTAAAGGATTAAACACTACATTAAATTTCAGTACTTCGTTCCATCCTCAAACAGATGGACAAACTGAAAGAGTAAACCAAGTACTGGAAGATTTATTAAGGATGTATGTGAAAGACTAGCCAGGTATATGGGAGGATTATTTGCATCTGGTAGAATTTGCTTATAATAATAATTATCAGGCATCAGCCAGATTTAGTCCTTTCGAAATATTATATGGAAGGAAATGTAATACTCCTATCTCTTGGAATAACCCGGTGGATAGATTAGTATTAGGTCCTGAACTATTAAAGGAAATGGAAGAAATTGTAAAACAGATACAAGGTAATATGAAAGTTGCATAGGATCGACAGAAAAGTCAAGCAGACCTTAAAAGAACTCCAAAGGACTTTCAGGTAGGTGAACATGTGTTCATCAAGGTGAGGCCCAAAAAGAACTCTCTTAGATTGGGAAGTTGTGCAAAATTAGCACCTCATTACTGTGGTCTATTTGAAATATTGTCCAGGATTGGACAAGTAGCTTATCAATTAGCGTTACCACCAAATTTAAGATTACATAATGTTTTTCACATTTTTGTATTAAAGAAATATGTTCATGATGCTACTCATGTTGTTAATTGGAATGATGTACAGGTGGAACCAGAAGGAGATTTTCTAGTGGAACCGGACCGTATCCTTGGGTGGAGGGAGATCACACTTTAGAACCGCACCATTGGTTAGGTGAAGGTGCAATGGAAGCACCTTAGTCCAGAGGAAGCCACCTGGGAATCTGAAAGTAAAATGCGAGATGCATATCCAATTCTATTCCACGGGAATTCCGAGGATGAATAATAAATAACATCGAGGACGATGTTATGCTCTAAGGGGGTGTGTATGTCGCATGCCCCAATTTTGGAAAAACAATATTATCTTATTTGATTTTATTTGAGGACAATATGTTAAATTTTATGCTAAGTTGTAATTGATGACTCAGTAGAGTCAAGGATATTTAATGTAATTCTGAATATTTTTATTTTAAATAAATAAAGGAAGAGACAACAGCTTAGGAGAGCTGTTAAAAGAGTGTTTACTGGTCAAATTGGTGGAGGAGACTGGGTGGAGAGCAAACAGACATGTGGTAGCATCCTCAAACCACTTCCAACTATTGCAAGTGGTAACCTCCCTACATTTGGGGTCATGATTCCCCAAGAAAGTGGAATCAGAGCAGGTGGCTCAATTAATGACAACTAACCCAAAATACCTAGGAAATCTTTATAAAAATTTCCATTGAAGAGAGCTGAGACTGCTCATTCTAGAGAAGCGATCATTCAGGTGAATGAACTTCAGAGAAATTCAATGGAAGGGAATTATGGATAGAGTTTGAGGGGATAAATACTAAATGATCTAGTGCAGCTTTTAAGCTGAAAGATCTTACTGCTGAGTGCAGGGTGTTTTACTGAGTTATTGGACCAGTCTACTGTTTGCATGCTCCACCAGTTCTCGGCGAAAATACCAGGGACAGGCTCAGGGGTCCTAAGGAAGCGTTGTTTGAGCACTCTCTAGGAGTTTGGTAGGGAGGAATGGCCTCCTAACCCTGTTGTTGTCTATCCTAATTAGGTTCTACATCATTTTTTTTACTGTGTTAGATAGATAAATCTAAATCTGACTGTTAAATGAATGTTTAATATTCAGTTGTAAAATGTTATAATTAGTAATCTTTTAGATTATTGAAGAAATGAATTTGAAATAGTAACATGTTAAGATGGAAAATAATTCTAGCCTGTGTTTTCCCACACCTGGAAGGACCAGGCCATACTCCAGCACAGATAGAGTATTTATAGTAGATGGAAGAAAATGTTAAGAGTCTGAATAGAATAGATGTGTTTCTACATTTCGTAGTAGCAGAGTAATTTTTTTCAGTGTGTAGGTTATTATTAAAAGGAATAATGATCTGGTTATCTATGTTTATTCTTTAAACAAACTTATTTATATAAATATACTAGAAAAGAAATAGCAATAATCTAGTACATGTAGAAGGATTAATATGTTAAGAAATCACCCTAGTAGATAAGATGTTGTGTTTACAGACAGTAGATTGTTCTTTTTATTCAAGTTAAAATATTATGGAGGTTAAACTATGTTATGTTAGATATATATTTCTCTGTGTTTACTTAGTAACTAATTGCAATGCAGTAGAAAAATCACAGTCAATCTACATCGTTACATACAGCTCCATAAAGAAATAAACTAGTAATCATATAGTTTATTCTCTAATAATATCAACTAAACTAAGGCTATCAATTAATATAACCAAGTAGGGTTATATTAAATGTATTTAAATTATATTAAAAAAACTAAGTTACCGAATCTATGCTTATCTTTTTAAAGAACTCTAAGTAAAATTTAATCTGTCAGTTTAAGTAAATAAAAACAATGAGAATATAATTAACAACGAATATAAAAATAAATATCTATCTATGTAAAGAACTGTTTTATATTTATCAAACAGGTTTATACCTGTAAAGGTAAGCTGCAGGGTCGAAACCCTAAACCAAATTTAATCTTTACAAATAAAAACATTTAAGTTAGAATCCATTTATTTGGATTATTATATTAATAATCCATTAAACTACTATAGACTGTTTACAGTCCTTTAAGGAAAAATGAAAAGAAAAATGTATAGATACAACTTAAAGTTTTCACAACACACCTATAATACTAAATAAAATGAATTTAACAAGTAGCAAAACCTATTTAAAATAAATTGAAAGATTTATTTAAACAAGGGTTTCATTCAGGAAAACCCTAGCTCGTATTTCCCCAGCAAACAAGTAAATATTACCAATTACACTATGACTGAATTATAGTATTAAAAAAATACAATATTATATACACAAAATATGAAAGGCAATAATTTTCATTATTAATAGTGAGTTAGGGAAAACCCTAACTTACATAGAGTCACCATATAGTAGCATTGCAAAACAAGTCTGAGCTCGAAGACAAACTCTTTTAAAAACCATTGTATTTCATTGACAGGCCGTAAGGCTAGCAACTTAAACTAATTACAACACCCAGTGCAAGGCCAAGACTACCCATGACGAAGTAAGGGTTTGTAAATAGAATAGAACCCAACAACATTTAAAAAGAAAACCACATATCTAATGGTGAAACTGGACAAGATTCCAAGCTCGGGGTTTCACCATCGACAACCCTGTTACAAGCAGGGTAAGAACCCAATCGTTGAACACAGGACTTACCGAATTGGAGCCACGAGCCCTCGAAGACAGCCAGCATTATTTTCATCACGAGTTGCAAAGAGTTGTCACAAGTTCCTGCAAGAAGAAGCGATACTGTGTGTTAGTTACCAAAACTCTTTCACTATTAAAAACCTAACTGTAAACCAATATTTACTGTGAGTCTTCTATTATAAAAAGAAAGCTAAATATTCACCTTTAATATTGACTAACAAATAGTCTATTGAAGATACTGTCACCAACTACAAACAGCGCATACAAAATTCCAAACCCTACAATGTTGATGGAGCACAACCACAGCAATGAAGCTTAGCTTCTCATCGCAGTGACAGGCCACGGGGAAGGCAAGACGAAGCTAAGGATAGGATGGGAGCCAAGTGCAAAAAACCAATGAACTCTCACATGGTAAAACCCACAGCTACGAAGGCTAGCAATAAGACTGAACTCAGGAGACTACAGTAACATTAACCCAAGATTTGGAGCAAGCTAGAAAAGGAAGGATACTCACGACTGCCATGAAAAACTTGTAGAGCAGTCCGAAGGCCAGCGTGAACTGTGGAGGGAAAATGACAAATCGATTAGGGTTGTAAGAGTTTTATACCACCAACACATGGACAAGACGTGACCACATGCCCTCAAATATTTCAAACTATGCATGGGTCGATTCCAAAGTTCACCTGTGTTTCAATCATCCCAATTATTAAAACCATGATTTTTATCAACCTTGCATGGACTATGATGTATGCATATACAAATCCCATCGTTAATCATATATCACTTATATCATAACATTTGATGGCTCGATTTTGGCATTTGATTAAACAATAATTCATAAACGTTGACCCTAGTGATGGGTGGTAACCATTTGATGTTATGGAAAAGTCCAAATTCGATTTGCTTAGAACCTTTATAACTACTATAAATTTATATGCTTGAAAAACATTGTTGAATATGCATGTTTTGTAAACCAAACTTATCACTCATAAACCAACAGCTTGGGTGGTGATAAATTATAGAGTTGGATAACATAGTAAAAGAGTATAATTATGACTTTTAGAAAGTTCAACATTGGTTTAAAACTTTCATAGACACTAGATGCTTCTCGACTTGTCAATGTTAGTAATTTTACCATATTCGTTTATGTTGGACTAGATAGTTTGTGATGGTTCAAAGATAACCTGTACTTCTTATAAGGTATAATTTTGATCAGAGTAGAAAGATATACCTTATTAGTTACTTTAAACATTAACTTAATATAAGAGAGGCATTATGATAATAATAAATTACAAATGGAATAACCATGCTCAAGTATATTATCATTGAAACGACACAGATTGACTTAGACTTAGGAAGTAAGGGCAAATAGTATTCCATATTGGAACGATGCAGTTATTTGTTTACAGTAATCAAGTTTATAATATCAAGGAGTTTTTACAAGCAGTAAGTTTCCCTACAGAATGTAAATAACGACTAGTTGTTACTTTAGTAAATAATACGATAATGTAGGTGGTTACATTAGTACATGCAGTATCTCGTAATGTAAGTAAGAAAGTTGATAACCTGTTAGTGAACAACTAGTTTGTACATATAAGTAACAGGTTGATATTTTCTATAACTAGTAAGTTAAAAATAAAATCGAATCGTATATTCTATTGAGAATTTTTACTATCAGTATTAATAAAATATCTTTAAGGATAACATTGCAAGTTAAGCATGCTAAAATAGAAATGAATATACGACAAAGATTACTTGTTTAGAGTTCACACTAAGTATCCTTGGTGTCACTAAGCTTGATGAAGAAAGGACCCGTTTATCCAAACTTTGCTTACAACAAAAACTGGAGAAGATAAATTACTTTACCTCATTGAAGTTGCTTGAAAATTATCAGCTTATTTTTCTAGCATATTTATTTTGCAAAATAGAAACACTTCTTGATACTTATGAGTTTAAAACATCCTATAAACTTGTAAGAACCAACAATCTGTCTACATTAGCATAAATGCTAAGTAATCCTAGGATTCAAAGTTAGGTTCCACCTACTTGCCATAAAGTAGACTCATTAGTAAACTGAAAGAAAATAACATGCAAGTAAATCTTATTTACGTTACGAAGAAGAAGTTGTTTTAGTTAACATAATTTGAAAATGTGTAATACTAATGGTTGGACTGTTTCATTTTCAACTAATCATTAGCTGTTAGTAAACCACATATTCAACATTTTATGTTATCTCAAAATTTTAATTTTTTGTGAAAATTTGGGGTTTTGACATTATGCATGTTGAAGTGAGCCTCTTACATCAATACATCTTCTCTTTCTTATTTCTAGTGATGTTATTCTCCATATACCTTAGTTTGTTCTTTGAGAGAAATAGCTATTTGTTGCATCATTTCCTCTTCAAGTGCATGATTTTTCATAGAATCTAAGGAAACATTTGGAAGGATTTCCATGGATTGAGAATTCCATGAGAAACCCAAGATTGTATTATATTTCACTTCAATGTTAGTGGATGATTTATCATATTTTAAGGACAAATATTTAAGCTTAGAATCCATGCCTTCTTGTTTGGATTCATATCTCTCTACATGAATGCTCAAATATTCAATTGCATGGATGAGTGGAATGAGTACAAGCTAATGAGGGTCACTTTTGGCATGTTAGATGCAATAGAAAATTGAAAAATCAGGCATCCATCAACTTAATTGGATTTTTGAGATACTTACACAAAATATATTGATTTGAGTAAAAAAGATGAAATGTAGCAAATTGAATCAAGTTGCCAAATATATAAGTTTCATGTATTGAAAAATTTCATAACTATGTTAAGTTTCATTTTTTCTAGAAGTCACTTTTTTATTTTTCAGGCAAATGATAAGGTATATGTTTTTGTGGGTGGAGCCTTTAAGGGCCTAAATGATGGTATCGAGCTACAAAACGTTGCAGGCATGTATAGAACATATAGCACAAATGAGGCGTTATTTTTTGAAAATAAAATTTGTATTTTTTTATAATTAACTAAGTGATCATGTCTCGAAAATGGCACGTCTTTTGTGGGTGCAGCCTTTGAAGGTGTTAATAAAATAATCATGAAATGGATTTTTTTATAGAATGTAGAAGTCAATGAATTCTAGTGCACCATATGTTTTTTTAAATGATTAAGAATTTAGAAAGTTAGGAAAAAACACTAACATGTTTTTTGAGTTAAGGATTTAGGACAAAATAGAAATTGAAGAAAATAGGAAAATATAATATTTCTAAATAAAAATTACATATTTAAATTATTAAAAAAAATGATTGTGTGTAGCATACTGTAACGAGTGCGTAAAAAATGGCTTCTTCAGAAACTGAAATAAATTCCCAGTTAGCTATCGTTTATCATATACCATAGCACAGGTTTGGTATTGCCGAAGCAAACTCAGAACACAGGGTCTTCACTCAATGAAACCATGTCATAGCACCTTCGTTCATGGGATTTAAAGAATACCATTTTTTAACTAGATATTGATAATTACCTACAAAAATCCTTTTGTTGATCCCCCCTCCCAATAGATATTTCCAATTTTAAAAAAAAACTATTTTTGTATATATTCCTAATTTTTACTAGAAACCTCTTTTTATACCCCTCCAATACCTATAAACCCCCCATACCCTACTCCCCTACCCCCAATACCTATAATATATTGACCTTATTTTTCATAATTAAACCCCCCCCCCCCACTTTATGAATGAACATGATAAGATATTGCTCAACAAGGTGAATCCCCCATGACTCAGAACCATAGACATAGGACTATTAGTGACATGTGAGCAAGTGAATTTCCATGGTTTAGGATCTACAAAATGAGAAACCGTTATGTTTAAATTCAAATTAAATTCCCCACCCTTGTAAAATTGGAAAACGTGCGCGTGTTATAGAACTACAAAACATGCACGCATTATAGAACTACAAAATGCGTGGCTGGCGTTATGTAGTTCTATAATGTGTGTGCGTTATTTAGAGAAAAAACACTAGCACTATATGTTAGACATCAAATGTATTATTAATAGTTGAGAGGGGGCGTGGAAGGGTCAAGGGCCTAGGAGGATGTTGGTATTTTAAGTGGGAAAATTAATAGTTGAGAGGGGGTGTGGAAGGGTCAAGGGCCTAGGAGGATGTCGGTATTTCAAGTGGGATAATTAATAGTTGAGAGGGGGTGGGGAAGGTTCAAGGTCCTAGGAGGATGTTGGAAGTTCAAGTGGATATGTTTAATAGTTGAGAAGGGGTGGGGAAGGGTCAAGGGCCTAAGAGGATGTTGGAAGTCCAAGTAGGGATGGTTAATAGTTGAGAGGGGGTGGAGAAGGGTCAAGGGACTAGGAGGATGTTGTAAGTTCGAGTGAGTATGGTTAATAGTTGAGAAGGGGTAGGAAAGTGTCAAGGGTCTAGGAGGATGTTATAGGTTCAAGTGGAGAAATATGAAGGGAATGGAAACATGATGGTTTACAAGGGTGAAGGTGAGAGGGGATTTAGAGCATTGTTAGGAGGAGAAGAGGTGTTGAAGACGTATAGAGTTATAAGAAATATGAGAAAATTGAGTGATAAAGGGGGATAAGGTGGAGGGGAGGAAGTGGGTAATGGTTTGATGAGAGAGATAATTAATGAATGGAAAGGTGGATATGGAGTATTAGATGAGGAAAAAGGTGTGTTGGAGGAGAGAGGTAGAAGGAGGAGGGAACTGAAGAGAGGGGAATGAGATGTGATAAAATAGAGAATAGGGGTCGTAATGAGGTAGGGGGTTGAGGAGAAGGGATAAGTTGAGAGCATAAATGAAGGGAGTATAATAGAGAGAGAGAGGTAATGATGTAGAGAGAGTGTGAGAGAGAATAATACAAAGAGGGAGTGGGGGGAGTGAAGGATGGATGGTGATAGAGTGAAGGAAAGAGATGGTGAGTGATGGATAGAAGGGGTGTGTGAGAGAGATAGATAGGGGGGGGGGATAGACACAGGGAGAGGGGGGGAGGGAAGGACACACATGTATAGGGAGATCTAGAGAGGGAGAGAGAGATGGTGTCAAATATAGAGAGTGGATCAATGAGCGATTGAGAGAGAGAAGCATGGAGAGGGAGTGTGAAGAGAGATAGGGAGGGAGAGATACAAGTTGAGAGAGAGAGAGAAGGTACGGGAGACGGATAAAGGCATGAAGGGATAGTGATTTAGGGAGAAGGGAGTGATAGAGTGATAGAGGGAGTAATAGTGAGGGAGGTAAATAGAAGGTGGAGAGAGAGGGAGAGACAACGAGTTTTTGAGAGAGAGGGGAACACACACACACAAAGTTTGTATGGGATATGGGGGGAGGGGAGAGTCACAGAGGGAGAGGAGGATGGGTGAGAAATAGAGATAAAGTGATGGAGGGAAGGATAGTGTGGGAGGTATAGAGAAGGTGGAGAGAGGTTATGATAGAGGGGAAGTGAGGGAGGGATGCACACACATAGAGATATAAATATAGGGAGGAGACACACACACACACACACACACACAGATTGTGTGGGAGAAATAGAGGGAGGGATGAGGGATAAAAAGAGAGGGGGGAGGGGTGAATGATAGGGAGAGAGTGATGGACAAAGGGATAGTGAGGGAGGTACAGAGAAGGTGGAGAGAGTTTATGAGATAGGGGGGTGAGGGATAGACACACACACACAGATTGTGAGGGAGAGAGAGGGGGGAGGGATGAATTATAGAGAGAGAGTGATGAAGGGAGGGATAATGAGGTAGGTATAGAGAAGGTGGAGATAGGTTGTGAGAGAGGGGGATTGAGGAAGGGAGACACACACACACACACACATATATATATATATATATAGAGAGAGAGAGAGGGGGGGGAGGGACACACATACACACTATCATAATTCTAAATCCTTGATGGAAACAAGAATTCCATAAACAAGCTAAGAATCTAAGCACACAATTAACCACACTGGGAATTACAGAGAATTATCATAAGGAGAGAAGAAGAGGAATTAATGAACACACATTAATGCATGATCAATAAATGATAATTGATATTATTACACTGGTAATACATCCTTATAAAGGAGAATTGAGTTGATGGGATACAACTCATTGCTATATCATAAATATTACTTACTAAATATGCTAAACCCTTATAGGTGGCTAAAACACTTTCCTAATCTATCAAAGACCTCACAAATTAGCTAAATCATGAGTGAGTGATGATACATGGTGGAAAGGCTTCCTAATCATGAAATATGTAGAGAAAATAATGTAGGATGGGTTGGCAACAAAAGATAGTAGTTTCCTAGTTAACTACCTTTACCTTATCCACATAAAAGTTAGAATAAAGCAGTAAAAGACAGAATCTGCAGGAAAGCGCAATTACTACACAATTACTAATTCTGGAAATCGATAAAGTAGATAGGATCAAACCATAATCAAGATTAAAGTGTTCCAGGGGTATATATGGAAAGTGTTTACTATGTGGTGCAAGTGGATGCCAATTATCTAGGCTAGTGGGTAGGAAATTAATCAAAATTGATTAAATATTTTATCCTAAGTTATGAAGTGGGTTTATTATATTCCCACATCCCCCTTTAAGTATGAATTTATGATGATATATTAGAAATATAGATTCATATGGATGCATATAGGTCCCAGCAACAACGCTATGGTCACCCTTTAACAATTATTATGTCCAAAAAGCTGAGGAAAGAGGCAAAACCACATGGGCAAAATCCTCCCTCGAGAAAGGAAATGAAGGGAAAACCAAAAAATGTTGAATTTTTGTTGATGTTTATCCAAACTAAATGTTGATGTTTGGAAGAATATTCTTCTTGGGAAGAATATAAATATGCTCACCTCGATCGAGAACAACTACGGGATGAAAATTGGGACCATGTAGAACAACTGGGATCCAATGATGTGAAATCTCTTTAGAGTTGTAATCAAATACAAAATGTTGTAATGACTTGAAATTCAAACCAATAGAGATGAAATCAGATACATAAAGGTGAAATAATATTCCAAGTGATTGTATGATGTCTCCAACTTCATTTACACAAAGAGGATGTGTGCAAGTGATCATGTGTGAATAGAGAGAAGGCATAGGATCAAAGAGTGCTAATGCAAGGGCTCCATGGGTGGATCTAGATTCCAAAGAATCCAAAAGAACACATATAATCATATCAATAGACTCATGGGAATACACTGATAATGAATCCTTTGTAGTATAAGTATGAAAGGAGGAAGCAAGGAGATGTTCAAAATATTCAAGGAGGCATTGAGTATTGATGCCAAGAACAAAGGAGGAGATGAAGAAGTGCATGAGATTAACTATGATATGTGGAATGACACTAATAGGACTTGATTTGGATAAGAAAACATCTAGTAATTCACTACGTTTAGAACCATCAATGAGAGAGGTATGCACAAACTGTGAAGGATCTAGCACATAGATCTCAGAATATATGATAGAAGAAATAAAGAACAATGAATGTGTGAGTGAATCATCATTAATAGCATTAACATATCCATTATTCACTTACTTTTCATCATCAGCATCACAAGAAGATGAATCGGGATCTTCAACCTCCAAAGATACTGAAAAATATGGCTCTTCAATATTTACTTATTGATTAAAGAAGGAAGCATTCAAATCAAAGAGGGTAGCAGCAACATGAATTGTATGAGATACTTCTTCATCATGAATAAATTCATCAGAGAATATCGATGTCGAGACATATTGAGAGAGAGCACATCAGGATATTTTGGGTTTTCTCCATGCTTCATCTTCTACTTCTTGCATACCAAAACCTTTGTCTAAATTGTTCCAAATATCAAATGGATACTCAGCAGAATTTATGAGATGATGTATATTTGGAGACATTCCCAAACACATAATTCCATAATATCTCTAACAATTATTTAGCTAGTCAATATTCTCTTCATAAGACTTGGTTTCACTCAAAGCACCAATGGAGACATCAAAGAGACCTCGCCTCTTCAAGTATGCAGTCATATTTGGCTTCCAATCAGCATAGTTGAAAGGAGATAGTAGGGAAATTTTCCAATACATATAGAATGTGTTGCACCTCAAATAAACCTACAAATATAAAAAGGAGAATTAATTGATGAGCTCCTAAATATATGATACCATGTTATAATTCTAAATCCTTGATGGAAACAATAATTCCATAAACAAGCTAAGAATCTAAGAACACAATTAACCTCACTAGGAATTGCAGAGAATTAGCATAAATAGAGAAGAAGAGGAATTAATGAAAATACATTAATGAATAATCAATAAATAATAATTGAAATTATTACACTAGTAATACATCCTTATAAAGTAGAATTGATTTTATGGAAGACAAATCACTGCTAGCTCATAAATCAGACTTACTAAATATGATAACCCCCATAGGTGGCTAAAGCACTTTACTAATCTATCAAGGACCTCACAAATTGGCTAAATCACGAGTGAGTGATAATAAGTGATGGAAATTATTACTAATCTTAGAATATGTATAGAAAATAATGGAGGATGGGTTGGAAACAGAAGATAACGGTTTCCTAGTTGAGTAGCTTTACCTTATCCACAGAAAAGTGGAATAAAGCAGTAAAAGATAGCATTTGCAAGAGAGCACAGTTACTAATTCTGGAAGTCAAAAAAGTAAAGAGGATGAAACCAGAATCAGTGTTAAAGCATTTATGGGGTGTATATGGAAATTGTTGACTATGTGGCGCAAGTGGATGCCAACTATCTAGGCTATTGGGTAGGAAATTAATAAAAATTGATTAAATATTTAATCCTAACTTATGAAGTGGGTTTATTATATTCCCACACACACACATAGATGTGAGTAAGGGATGTGCCTAACCATAGATGCTAGAAATATTCTGTAAGGATTGAGTCTTTGATTTCCTCCCTTGACCATGTTGAGGCCTTAATACCCATATCTAATGCTCAAAACCTCATAAAGGAATGTGCATATTTTCTTGGAGACCAAGCATACCTTGAGTAGGTCATGTGTGGTGGTTCAAGGAATTATTCATTAACATGGGTGCCTCAAATATTCATTTATGTCCTAAGGCATGAGCATATTCCCTCAATCACACCTTGGACGTCCCATTATACCTACTGCTCAAAACCACCTAATTCCACCAACATCCATATTCAAAGTCCAAATATAAATATGAGATGGCATGTGTGATGTTTTAAGGAATCCTTCCTAGCCTTGGATACCTAGAAGTTGTAGTTAGGGCCTAAGGCCATAGTTTCTTCCCATAACCATGTCCATGGCATTGATATGCATACATAGTGCTCATCAAATGATGATGGCATGGATATCCCCATTAAGATTCAAAGGATTCACTTTCAATGTCATGTGTTGTGGTTGGAGGCATCCACTTTGGCCCTAAATGGGTAACAACTTCCTTTAAGGCCTACGGACCAAGTGTTTTCCCTCACACATGCCAAGGGGCCTAATATATGTACTTAGTGATAAAAATGTTATAATGGCACAAGTATCCCCATAGCAAGGTAAATGATACCATGGAAGGCTCTGTTGAGGTTGTTCAACACATCATTCTTGGCTCTAAATGCCTAGAAGCATATTCTAGGGCCTAAGGCCTAGGTTTCCTCCCTTTATTATGTCTAAGGTACCAATACACATACATAGTTCCCATATCCCCATTCAAATGAAAAATATCAACTAAGGTGGTCATCTATGGTGATTGAAAGTGTTGTTCATGGACCTTGAGCCCTAAAATCTTGTTTGTAGCCTAAATTTGAAAGCTTTTTGTACAAACCATGATTAACACCGTATCCTCCATATCTAATGCTTAAAAACTCTTTATCATGGCCATGCCCCAAATTAAAGGTTGAGGATACCCTTAAGAGATCATGTTTGTTTGTTCAAGGTGTTGTTCTTGACCATATATGTGTATAGGGTTACTTTAAGGCCTAAGGACTAGGTTTCCTCCCTCAATCATGTCTACATATATGTTCCTAGTGCTAAAAGCATTCTAATACACTTCATATTCTCTCTTATATGCAAAAGATCACATACAGAGGTCCTATGTGCAGGTTTGATGCCTTGTTCATCGACCTCAAGCCTTAAAAACTACCTTTAGTGCATAAGCCTTGAGTTTCCTCCCCCAAGCATAGTCAAGGGACTATGACCCATAATTAGTTCTTAAATCCTTCTAATTGTGTTCATCTTGGAGCAAAAAGAAAAATTATACTCTTGGGAGGTTAGGCATGGTTGTTTGAGGTGTTTTTCTTGATGATGCTAAAATATTACTATAGCTCCTAAGTCTTGATAATGCAAACTATTGTTTTTATTCATTTCAATAGCCATGCACCAAACCCATTTTTTTTTGTTCTCCATAACGTGTGCATTTTTTGCTTCTCCAAAATGTGTGGGATTTTTTCTTCTCCGTAACGCGTGCGCTTTTCCTTATCCTAACCTACTTGTCATATGACATGTCAAGCGCATGCTTAACCAAACCAAACATTACATTACGGGAGTGTGTTGTATATTTATGTACCATGAGGTTGTTTCCTAAAAGTAGGATTGCATCTAAAAGGTCCATCATATTCTTGCACATACCCACATGTTCCATTTCCTCCAATTGGGTTGACATTTTCCTTAGGATTTGTCTTATATCAATGTTCTTATCGTCAGGGATCCTCCGCGAAACAAGATAGCTCACCATTTTTGGAAATATAATCATATATACTAGAATTTTTAGTTTCTCCCCTATTTCTTGTTGAGAACACACAAGCATTCCTAAAGAAGAGAATATTCTTCTATTTTTTTGCAAAAATATAGAAGCAAGCCCTAGTGCATTGGTTCCCACCATATCTAATATTCAACAAATTGCTAGATCAAAGATATGAAAACTTACCAATTTTGTTAGATCCTTGGTAATATATGATGAGGAAATGAAATTGATTTCCATAGTGAAGAATCCATGGGTCACTTGCATACCTATCCAATCAATCATAATCGATACATTTCCACACATAGTCTTATCACATAAATTGTAGAGAGAAACTAGAGATAACCTCCATGTTACCCACATTCACACTATGTGAGGATAAAAATGAAATACATTTCCATTCTAACATGATTGTAGGTGGCATGGGAGGAAAAAGGAAGCATGAGCGGGATTCAATCCCTCACCTCCCTTGGATTTTCCCCTTTGACACTTGTCATTCCACTTGGAATATTACCTTTCACACTTGTCATTCCGCTTCGATTTCTCTACATGCATAATTGAGTAGTTTTTATTCCTTTATTTAAGTGCTACTTTATTCACCCTTGTGGTCATTAGGGTATCCAAAATAATTAATGGAACCCCCATTTATGTTACCTTCCATTTTTCAATAGATTAGCCTAATTTGTCAAAGAGTTTTCCTGACTATTATTTGATTTGTGGATATGGAATAGATTGTATGAGTGAAAAGATTCAAGAAATAATTGAATTGTATCCAACATTCGATTGAGGGTTGAGTCTTTGTCATTCTTCCATTTTTCTAACTAGATTTGTGATCATAGATGAATCCCCGACTCTAAGGGTTGACTTAATATGTTATGTATTAAAAATCTATATTATGAGAAATGATGCATGTATCTCTGCCTAGATGTTGGTCTCTCTCCCTAATACCAATCAAAACTTGTTTCTATGTTTCCTTTAGAGACAAGGAATGCCCTTCCCACATCTCCCACCCTTGAAAAACTATAAATAAGTGAAATATTATAGTAAAAATTAATCTTCAAAAATAATATTTTAATATCATTTATTTATTTCTATTTTAATTTTGTGACTAAGCACAATTTTAAAAAATCACAATCATAACAAAAAAGTTATAATCAATTGTTAGAATTGATAATAAGCATTAACATATAGCAATAGATTACTAACATGTAAATCTATATAACCATAATATTACTAGTCTAATATCCTATTATAGAAGCAACACATAATCAATATTTTATGCAAGAATGGAAAGAGAGAATATATTTAATTAATAAAATCTTAGGATCCTCAGGCCTGAATGAATTCACTGTGAAAGAAGGCTATATGAGAGAGAACCAATTCAATGTAAACTCATCAAACATTCATGGTGAAAATTGAACAACCAGGAGACAAAATTGGTCAACATAACATTACATGAATTATCATTAACGTCTATGTAATGCAATGACGATACAATAGGGAGAACTCGAATAAACTAGGTATGATTCAAATTCACCAACTTGGATTGGATCTAGTGCTAACTCAATGTGAGAGAATCACCACTGATAGCTCACTAATCTGAATCAGGACAACTAAATCAGGTCAAAGTTAGTTAACTTAACATGGTTGGTGGAAAAAGGAACCTAAGATCCTTGAATCAGGGAAAAGTGGCACTAGACTAACTGGAGATGAGTTAATTAATTCCCTTCTGAGGTTAAATCAACACAAACTAGGGTGAATTGATGATGAACTCCCATGACTTAGTGTGGGATCCTAAATTAAAGGGATTGGCCTATGGATCTCTTAAACTCATGGAAATGGATGCATCAAGTGCTAGGTGGGCCCATATGAGTCCCTCGTGGCACTGGTGAGGTGGAAATGAAATCCTAATCTAGAAAATGATAATTTGACTATGGTGGTCAAAGGGAGGATTAATTAATTAATCCTAACACCTTACCCCCCCTTAATCCTAACTTGGACAACCTGGGCCCTTGCAACTAATACCAAAGGTCACCCGTATAATCTAATACAAAAATAGCTACTCATCAAACCGAGAAAATGGGGAAAACCTCATGGGAACCCCCCCCCTAAAAATGAACAGTGGAACTAGGGTCAAGCTTTCACACCAAGATATTTCCTCCTGAATAAAAAACTTGTGAAAACTTTCCATAGTTTGCATATCTACGGAGCATTAATGTAGTGTGATGGTCCTTATGTGCACTAGTTCCCTGGTACAGTGCATGTGAACCTCTTGACCTTCTTCCAACGTGATGACAGATAAGAGAAGAAATGTTGTTGCTTTTATATCCAAACTTTCATCTTTCAAACCTCTTTGACAATATGGGAGAGATTAACTTGGGATGTCATGCCCCTGGAGCCTTTCTTGAGCCCATACAATGGATCCCTTAGCTTGCAATCAAGAGAGAATTAGTGTACCCCTTAGCATTTTCCATGTATATTTTTCCTTCAAATTTGTCACATAGAAAGTTACTTTTCTCTCTTCTTTCTAGAGGAAGAGTGACACGATCCAATGTCTCATTGTTATTCAGTGAGAATAACTATTGATCGAACCTTATTATCATGTAGCATATCTCTGTAAGTTTGTGGCACCTCTCTGGGAGAAGTGGGTTTGCTTAACATAGCACAAGGATTTCATTTTGAAACTAAGATTTTGTTCTCCTCTTGGAAAATGACTCTCGAGTCATGTTCCCAGCATCCTCAATAACCTTTTGATCCCATTAGGCCTAGGACTGGGAGTAGGGACTAGATCTGGGTCTGGATCTAATTGAACTTCGTCTTCAATTCCAAAAACTGACTCAACTTGGTCCTTTGTTTCATATTGTGAATTGAAACATTAATGTAAAAATTATCATATTCAAAAGGTTTAGGTAGAATGAATTTACTTCCCTTTCAAATGGCATATGAAATTGCACTGGATCTGAGTATGGTAGAAAGTGTGAGAATTCATATCCCTTAGAGGCATTGTTTGTAACACCTTTTACTATCAGCTTTCGAGTTGAGATATATGAGATATCCACTGAGTCATGATCAAATACAAATCACTTTTTGAGCTTGTATGCCATCATCTGGTATACAAACAACATATTTGTTTCCAAGGAGGGAACATAGAGTACATTGTTGAACACTCCATGCTCTAATTTGATTGAACCCTTCCCTTCAGCTTGGATTTGAATGTCAACTCCCATGTGAATACTTGGACCTTCAGTAATTTTTAATGACGATAATGATTCCTTGGATGCAACCATGTGATTGGAGGCTCCTGAATCAAATAAGACGACATGATATTTTGAAAATCCATCCTTCAGTGCATATAATCTCTAATGGTATTCAGTGTTGTCTCTAGAATCATCCTTCCTTGTACCTTCAGGGAGGGAAATATTGTGTTGTTCAAGGATTATTGACATCTAATCTATGGTCTTCTTGATACAAGATTTCTTTGTATGGTTTCCTTTCTTATAGTAGTATCACTTTCCCTTGTCAAACCTCTAATGTTTGACATTATTATAACCCGAGGCTTCATCTAATGGATCAAACTTGTTTGAATTATTGTTCCATTGATATTCAGGAAATGAGTGCAATCAAATTGTATTATTTTGGAGTGCAATGGAATGAAAAATACACACTGAACAAGACAAATTTCAAAGAAAACTAATAAGAATTGCTCAGTAAAATTCGAGTATTATATTCATTAATCCTATAGTATACATGAATGTTACATAAAGTATAATTTGAATCATTTGGATAGGATCCAGATCTATCAAATCAAGACTGACTGAATGGCTAACTAGAAGTGTATAAATCAATATCAGAACTCACTAGTCTAACTCCAAATGTCTAATTTAGTCTCTCAATTAGTTAAACCAGTTAAATTGATGAGGTACAGTGAGAATTAGGTGAGAATAGGCACCTACCCAAATGCATCCATGCAAGACTAGCGCTAACTAAAATGGAGGACATCTAACTAAATGCAACTCGAGCATAACTTAGCTTAACTAGTTACCAACTACCAACAACTGAAGGAGGTTTGTGGTGGCACTCCCAATGGCTCCTAAATTGTAGGGATTGGTCTCAGAGGCACATAAACTGATGCATGAACATGCAGTCAATTGTAGTTAACAAATATATGTGTTCCCCACACTCTAGTGGTTGGTACTGGCGGCACAAATAGCCCAAGTGGACCCAATGGTACTAGTGGACCCAATATTAATTAAGGAATCCTAAGTTAGGAAAATATAATATAATAGAATAAGTATGGACAAGGGAGGATTATAAATCCTAAGACCCCCCATTAATCATAACTTGGACAAATGTGGGCCCTAGAAACAAGGCCAAAAGTCACCCATTACAATCTAAAATAATTAAAAAATGCTTCTTAATAAAATGAGGAAATAGGGGAAAACCTTATGGGAAAAACCTCATGGGAAAAAAATCCCCTCAAAATAAGAAGGAACGGGAAATACAAGCTTTTCTTAGGAGAAAAAAGTTCCTCTTTAGGAAATAACTTGCAAACAATATGCTGTAATTTGCAACACTATGAAGCAGTATGGTTCTTCTGTGCAGCAACATCCTGAATCTATGCATGTGAACCTCTCCAAACTAATGACTATGTATGGTGGAATTTTCCTCTTTGGAAGAAGAATAAAGTGCTCAACTAAATCAGGAACATAGACAACTACAAGATCAAAATTGGACCCATGTAGAGCAATTGAGCTCAATTAATGAGAGAGAGAAATTGCTTGAGAATTCAAACCATGTGGGTAAATCCAAAGAAACTGATTTATTGCAGCCTTGAAAATCAAACCATGTGAGGTAAAATCAGCTTCAAGTGTTGGGAGCAAGTGTCTAAGTGAATGCAGAATGTCTCCATCTTTACTAGTTATGTGAGGAGATTAGCATGTGATCAAATAGAAAGGTAGAGAAGCCCTCAGAATGTGGAGAGTGAATGCTTCAGCTCCATAATATGATATAGATTCAAAAAAACAATGATTCACAAAATATAATATCAGCAAACTCATAAGAGAAAACTAACATTAAATCTCCAACAACAATTTTGAAAGAGACTTGCGGTACTTGATTTTTCACACTAAAATTGATGAGAACAGCTACAAGCATTACTGGAAGCTATTGAAACTTAAAAATTGAACCAAATAAGACCATATCAGATCCAAATAATTCCATATCATATCCAAGAGTGTGTAACAAATCCAAGTGCTCAACTAAGATGGTAGATGCGTAATTTTCTCCTTCTTCAAAACTCTAAGTATTGGTGCGTTCAATCATGTAGGAATTTCCTAGAAGCTCAAGATCAATGAGAGTGAGTGGATCACTCCTAAAATATGATATTATTTCCAAAATATCAACAGTATTACTTTTCTGCACACCAGCAACATTATTAGAGGTAGAGAAATCAAATTCCTCTTCATTTTCTAAAGTGATAACTGGTAAATTATGTACAAAATTTAAAATAGAAGAATCAGTGGAGAATTTTTGCATAGAATGGAAGGCTATTTTTTCCTCAATAACATAGATTCAAATGTATTCTTCTGGATCAAATATATGAGAATATCAGATATCATATGTCTCATAAACTTCTAGAGCAGCACGAGAAGGAGTCACTCTAAGGGGACTTTATTCCATTCGAATTGACTGTGTGGAATATTTTGCTTCTTCTTCATCTTGAACAATTTGCTTTGCTGCAAAACAGGGCACATTGAGTACATAATTGAACTCATCATGTTGGATTTTAATAGAACCTTTCCAAGCAAGTGGGATTTTGAAGTCACTTCCCATATGAATGCTAGGTCCTCTTGATAGAGTAACAGTGGTGAAGGATTCCCTAGAGGAAACCATGTGGTTGGATGCTCCAGAATGTATCAAGTAAGACTTCAATGGAGTGAGGGCTGATTTCAAAGCAAGGAACCTCTTGTATTGTTCAGTATGATCTCTAGCATCAGACATCTCTGCACCTTGTGGAAGGGAAATATTGTTCTATTCAAGGAGTGTTGTCAACTGGTCGAGGGTCTTCTTCATGCACTGTCTTTCTGGATGTAAGCCTCTCTTACAGTATGGACATCTAGTATTTTCTTTTCTAGAACCAGAGGCTCCATCGAAATATTTCTTATTCTCTTTTGGCTTTGAATTAGAGGCTTTAGGATCCTTCCCCCTATGCTTCTCTTTGGCTTGTGCATTGGTAGATCCTGACATCAAGATAGCTTGATTATTGGAAGTTTGGAGCACTGTAATATGACCCAATAGATAAACATTTTCATGTAATATTTTAATTTACTATTTTATTTTTTTAAGATTGGTTGGTTATGGAAATAGCCAGCAGGTCCTTGAAGGACAGATGTAATCAAAACATTTGCTTTTAATGAAAATATGAATGATGGGAACAACCATGCTAAATGAGGAAATTATGCATGCAAGAGTGGAGGGGAGGTAGAGGATTTAACCTCAGGAAGTACACCAGGTGTTGGAACACCATGATGGCATAGGCCACTCCCTAGAAAAAAGAGAAAATGCAGTTGGAGGAGTAGATCCATTAGAGGATGGGTCATAGTTGCAAAGGACCTAGAATAAAAAAACTATAAAGAGAGGAATACATGAGGAGGAAAGGGTGTCACTAAGTATGTGGGAAAGAATGAACTCTTGTGGGTGAATACTCTGTGTTAGGAAGTGATTTCACACTGGGAAACTAGAACTAAGGTTGGTCATCTCTTCTCTCGGCACGCATAGTTTAGCTCAGGGTTGATTGAGTGTTGATGTATTCGTAACTTCGGAATGTATTCACTTGTATATTTTATGTATTGTACCCTGATGTTCCTATTGGGAAGTATCTGTAATGTAATTAAGTCATGTCATACCCCAATGTTCCTATCAAGAGAATCAATAATGTAAACAAGTCATGTAAATTCATATAGGGTAACCCTCCATATTGTTCAAGGGTTAAAGTCCCCACAGTTTCGGGGCACTAGGGTTATTAGACTCTCCTAGAGAAGTCGGTCGTGGTAAGTTATTTTCAAGACGAGAATTAGTATAAATAGAGAGTGAGCCTCTCTATTTATCACACAGTCACTCACACTCATTTGTAGCACATGAGTGAGAGAGAAGGATCTAGGATAAGAGAGAGAATAGCTGTCAAAGATCATCTTACTCTCTTTGGGTTTTACTGCTGCTATTGGTGCCTATTCTATCTCTGAGGAAGCTGTGGGGTTTTCTACTTTATGGTTTCCTCGAGTAAAATATTTGTGTCTATTGTCTATTGTGGTTGATTTTTGTGCATGTTATTCTCTCAGATAAGATCCTAAGATAATACTGTCTAAATTGATAAAATATAACATGGTATGAGAGCTAACCTAAGAAGAAGACACGGTGCAGCTGCGGAAGCTAGGGATTCTTACTTTTTAGGTGTCTCTCCACAATCCATCAGCAAAAGGAGGCTAGGTTGAACCTCCATTGAAAGGCACATCTTTCTGTTGAAGCAAAATTTAATTCTGAGCATTTTCAGTTTTTGACCTACCACTACATCGAGAAATTAGGGATTTTCAGTGAAGAGGAACTTTTGAGTGAGCCCAGGATAGGATTTCTCTTCTCCTCAAAATCAAAGTTTACAGACAAGAATCAAGGTTTTTGGTTGGGTAGAACTTTGGGAAATTCAAACCCTAATCTTCCCTAGAACCAGAAAACCAACACTACAGAAGATCAGCTCCATATCCACTTTTCGGCTTCTCAAATTGGTAAGATCTAAATATTTTGTATTTCCATTTGAGGTTCTAAGTTAATATGTCTCATCACACCAAGATTGATGAAAAACTTTAGGGATCTGATAACTTTCGAGCTTGGAATTATAGGATCTCCCTGGTTCTGGAAGAAAATGAGTTGGACTCTTACATCAATGAAGAGGTTCCAGTTCCAGAGGGAGATGATACTAAGGCCTTACACAAAAAACAAAGTGGTCATGTCTAAGAGGATTATTGTTGATTCAATCAAGGATCACCTCATAGCATAGGCGTCCTCCCTAAAGACACCTAAAGCAATGTTTTATTCCCTGACCAAACTGTTTGAAGAAAAGAACATAAATCAAAAGATGACTTTGACGAACCAGTTGAAGAATGTGAAGCTACAGAATGCGGAGAGTATACAGTCATACTTCACAAGGGTCTCCCAAATCAAAGAACAACTTGAATCAATATATGAAGAAATGGAGAATGCAGAGATTGTGATGACTACCTTGAATGGTCTCCCTAGATCATGGGACTCCTTTATTCAAGGGATCTGTGCTAGAAGAAAGCTAGTCACCTTCAGTAGATTGTGGCAAGAATTCTCACAAGAAGAAGCTTAGATAGTATCCCGAGAAGAAAATATGGGAAGTGAAGATCAAGCTCTCACGGTACACTCCAAGAAAAGCATAAGGGACTATCATCATTCCAAAGGTAAGCATTTTAACTCAAGAAAATCTAACAAGGATATATCTAAATACAGACGCTTTACATGTGATGAAATAGGACACTTTGCAAGAGGTTGTCCCAAGAATAAGAATATCTCACACAAGAAGAAAGAAAACAAGAGAAGACATCATGCTCATGCTGCAGAGGATGATGAACCTTCCACAAAGAGAATCAAACGAGAAAGTGATGATTCTTCAAGTGATGAAGAATATGTTTTGATTTCCACTCTCACAGGAACTATCACACATGGAAACAATGATTGGCTTATAGACAGTGGGGCTTCCAAACATATGACAGGATTCGAAGAATCCTTTGTGAAAATGTCTGAACATGAGTCACCTCATGAGGTGAAACTTGGGGATGACTACAAGTATCTAATAAAAGGTAGTGTTGAATCCTTCTATAAGCTAGACTCTAGAAATTCTATGAAGATGAAGGATGTCTTGTTTGTACCAGGACTAAAGAAGAATCTTCTCTCCATATCTGCATTGGATGCAAAAATCATAAGGGTTGCATTCGTAGATGGGAAATTTCTTATGTGGCCAAAGCAAAAGACTATAAATGATGCAGTTGTGATTGGAAAGCAAGAGGGAGGATTATACAAACTGAAGGGCCAACCAGAACAAGCTTTGGTCCATGACTCAGTAGAGCCAAAATAACTTTGGCATAGAAGGCTTGCACATATGCACTACAGAGCACTACCACTTGCAAGCAAAGTTGTTGTAGGTCTTCCAGAAATACAGATAAAGCATGAAGGTGTTTTCAAAGGATGTGCAAAAGGAAAGAACCAAAAGAAGACATTTCCAGGTAGCGAGAGCAAGGAAAAAGGAACCTTGGAAATCATCCACTCCGATGTATGCGGTCCGATGTCATCTAGTTCATTAAGAAGGTATGTATACTATGTTTCTTTCATTGATGATTTTTATAGGAAGATATGGATATAGTTCATGAAGAAAAAAGATGAAGTATTCAGTAAGTTCAAAGAATTCAAATCCTTCATCGAGAACCACACAGAAAAGAAGATCAAGACCTTTCTATTAGACAATGGCGAAGAATTCACATCAAATGAATTCAAATAGGTATGCAAAGATTGAGGGATTAAGAGGGAGTTAACCACTCCATATAATCCACAGTAGAATGGGGTTGCAGAAAGGAAGAATAGAATGATCATGGAAGCTGCAAGGACAATGCTTCATGATCAATATCTTCCCATGCATCTATGGGAAAAAGCTTCTAGAACAATAGTCTATGTACAGAACCATACTCTACACATAGTACTTGAGAACAATACACCTGAAGAAGTATTTTCTGGAAAGAAACCAGAGGTCAACCATCTTAGAATATTTGGATGTCCTGTGTACATACACATTCCAAAAGAAAAGAGGACAAAGTTAGGTCCTTCTAGAAAGAAGGGTATATTTGTGGGATATAGTGAAAGCTCGAAAGCTTACAGAATATACTTCCCAGGATTCAAGAAGATCGACATAAGCAGAGACGTAACATTCGACGAAGATTCATCTTACAACAAATCCAGAAAGAGACCGGTTGAAGACTCTGAAGAAACAAAAGTACCCAGAATTCAAGATACAACTATGAACGATGCAAATCAAGATGAAGATCAAGAAATAGAAGAACCATGGGAACCTATAGATCCACCCCAAGAGAAGAATCCTCACAAGAGGAAACCTGCATGGGTATGAGAGGCTATCCAAGGTGTAGAAAGATATGGGGCTCCAGAAGAAATGCACAGAGAGGAAAATAACCAGGTCCTACTCCAGTTATGCAGCATTGTTATGTGACATCATTGCTAAAGAACCTTCCAACTATGAAGAAGTGGCAAAGAAGAAATAATGGAAGTATTCTATGATCGAGGAGTACCAGTCAATCATGAAGAATGATGTCTGGGATGTTGTCCCTAGACCAAAGGGGAAGTTTGTTGTGACCTCCAAATGGATCTACAAGATCAAGCATGCTGCAGATGGTAGCATAGAGAAACATAAAGCAAGATTCATGGCTCGTGGCTTCTCCCAAAAAGAAGGAATAGATTATGGAGAAACGTTTGCACCTGTAGCCAAATACACTTCCATCAGATCAGTACTTGCTATGGCTGTAGTAATGAAATGGAAGATACACCATATGGATGTCAAGACTGCTTTCTTGAATGGTGTAGTAGAAGAGGAAGTGTATGTGGAGCAGCCACTAGGTCTTGAGACATATGATAGGGAGACTCATGTGTGCAAATTGAAGAAATCCCTGTACGATTTGAAATAGGCACCCAGGACATGGTACGGCAGAATTGACAGCTTCCTATCCAGTTTGGGCTTTATTAAGAGTAAATCAAATTCCAACTTTTACTACAAGGTTGAATCAAGGAACCCAGTGATACTCCTACAATATGTAGATGATCTGTTTGTAACAGGTGTGGATGGGTTGATTGTTGATACAAAGAGGAAGCTTGCTTCCAAGTTCGAGATGAAGGACTTGGGTATGATGCACTACTTTCTAGGCATGGAGATGTGGCAGAGTACAGATGGAATCTCCCTGGGATAATGGAAGTATGCAGTAGATATTTTGAAGAGGTTCAATATGATGGACTGCAAGGCCATGACCACACCTATGGCATTGAACCTGAAAGCTATTGAGTGATAACTCATCAGAGACAGTTGATGCTACGATGTATCATCAGATGATTGGGTCCTTGATGTACATGATGAATACGAGACTAGATATTTTCTTTGTTGTGAACACATTGAGGTAGTTCCTGATGGATCCGAGACATGTTCACCTCATTGCTGTAAAGCATATTCTGAGGTACCTAAAGGGTACAGTTGATTATGGGCTCAAGTATGAGGCAGATAAGAATATTAACCTGGAAGTTTATGTTGATTCAGATTGGGTAGGAAGTACCATCGATAGGAAGAGCACTTCAGGGTGTTGCTTTAGTATGGGATTAGGTGTGATCTCTTGGTTTAGCAGGAAACAGTCTTGCATTGCACTGAGTACATCCGAAGTAGAGTATGTCGTAGCTTGTTCGGATAGTTGTGAGGAAGTGTGGCTAAGAAAGCTACTATCTGACATATTTGATCTCCAGTTGGATGCTACTTTTATATATTGTGACAAACAAAGTTGCGTGAAGTTGTCGGAGAACCCAATGTTCCATGACAATTCGAAGCATATTGAGATCAAATATCACTATATCAGGGATATGGTGCAAAGAGGAGCAGTGAAGCTCCAGTATGTTGCGATGAACAAACATATAGCTTATGTGTTGACCAAGCCATTGGCCAGAGTGAAGTTTGAGTACTTCAGGGAGAAGCTTGGTGTTCTCCAGATCGAGGTCCCCTCCAAGGGGAGGTGATGATTCCAAGAGCCTTTCTGACATGGTGGGATTGGTTCCTTCTATGGTCATATATAAGTGTAGGATCCATTCTGACATGGTGGCAGGTTGGGCCACCCATGGTCAAATCTAAGTGCAGATCCATTCTAACATGGTGGCAGGCGAGCCCTCCCATGGTTAGATGTAAGTGCAAATCCTTTCTAACTGGGTTAGATCTAAGTGCAAATCCTTTCTGACTGGGTCATATATAAGTGTTGAGCCTTTCCAACATGGTGGAAGGCTAGGCCTCCCATGGTTAGATGTAAGTGTTGAGCCTTTTCGACATGGTGGAAGGCTAGGCCTCCTATGGTCAGATATAAGTGCTGATCCTTTCTAACATGGTGGTAGGTTGGGCCTCCCATGGTCAGATGTGAGTCTTGGGCCTTTCTGAATGGGTTAGATGTAAGTGTTGGATGATACTTTCTGACATGTTTGCAAGCTGGGCATCCCATGGTCAGATGTGAGTGTTGGGCCTTTCTGACTGGGTGAGATGTGAGTGTTGAGCGTGCCTTTCTGACATGGTGGTCGATGTGTTCCTCCCATGGTCAGATGTAAGTGTTGGGTGGGCCTTTCTAACTAGGGTCAGATATAAGCACTGAAGAAGACCTACCTGGAGGCTAGGCCTACAACTAGCATGAAAAATGGTTGTCTCTGTAGAAATTCCTATGACGAGTAGAATTGAGAGATAACACCAGTTGATCGAGATAGCGGAAGTAATGATGATGATGATCCAGCTTTGATGATGATCCCATAATGATCTAGTTTTGATGATGATCCAGTGATGATCCAACTTTGATGATGATCCAGTGATGATCCAGTTTCAATGATGATCCAGTGATGATCCAAAATTGATGATGATCCAGATTTGATCCAGAGAAGAAGACTTGTGCTGATAAATTGTTTCAAGAGAATACCTTCCTAGTTAAGAGGGAGTGTTGATGTATTTGTAACTTCAGAATGTATTCACTTGTATATTTTATGTATTGTACCCCGTTGTTCCTATCGAGAAGTATTTGTAATGTAATTGAGTCATGTCATACCCCGATGTTCCTATCGAGAGAATCAATAATGTAAGCAAGTCATGTAAAGTCATAGAGGGTAACCCTCCTTATTTTTCAAGGGTTAAAGTCCTCGCAGTTTCGGGGCACTAGGGTTATTAGACTCTCCTAGAGAAGTCACCCCCGGTAAGTTATTGTCAAGTTGGGAATTAGTATAAATAGAGAGTGAGCCTCTCTATTTATCACGCAGTCACTCACACTCAGCTATAGTACATGAGTGAGAGAGGAGCTAGGATAAGAGAGAGAACAGCTGTCAGAGATCATCTTATTGTCTTTGGGTTTTACTACTGCTATTGGTTCCTATTCTATCTCTGAGGAAGCTGTGGGGTTTTCTCCTTTATGGTTTCCCAAAGGAAAATATTTGTGTCTATTGTCACTTTTGGTTGATTGCTGTGCATTTTATTCTCTCCGATAAGATCCTAATATAATACTATCTAAATTGATAAAAATATAACATTGAGGACAGAGAACATCTGTGCTTAACCTACGGTTGGGTGGAACGTGGCTTCTCCCTCTTCATTCGACTCATTGTACAACCGGGTTCCTTATATGTTTAAATTGTTGCATAATGTTGAGCTCAGGGTGTATTTGGAGCATGTATTTGTTTCCTATGTTTTAAGATCTAGAATATGTTTTGTTTCTTGTGTTTGAAGAACTAGAGCATGTATTTGTTGCTGGAATGTTTTGGGTTTTGGGTAAAATGCCAAGTGTTTAACCTTTTGGGTTTTATTAGATCTAGAAGTATCGCTGCAAGGAAATATCATTTGAATGTATAAGGCCACTTGTGTTAATGCCTGGAGCTGAGAAAATGAATTTTTTGGTTCAGTTCTGCTTGCGTTAAGGCCTAGATCATAGAAAATGTATTTGATAGTTTGTTGTTTCCTGCATTAATACCTAAAGCATGAAAAGTGTGTTTGGTGATTTATCTATTTCTGCAAGAGCATATTTTGGCATTTTGTAACTCCTTGATTAATACCTAGATGAAAGGGTTCCCCTGTAGGGAATATTAAATTGCTCATTCCATATTTAAACCCCTTCCAAGCTTAGGGAAGTCCCTGCTTATTACTTTCAATCATTAAATGAATGTGAAGTTATGAAATAAAATATTTGTTGTTGAAGTCTTCCTAAGAAACCCACTCCTAAGAAACAACATAGAATCCCTAATCCTGCACTTGTTTTAAGCAACAAATTCTATCGAAGGCAATGAGGCCAGCGAAGGTAGTTAATCCCTTGGTTTTACCCAAGAAAACTTAGAAAATGATAAGTAAAAGTCTAGGGCCAAAATTATTCCAGAAGCCTAAATCTCTTAAGAAAAACTAAGTTCTGCCGCAACCCATAACCCACATTGTGAAAGTAGAAAGAGGAATTTAAATTATAAATAACTTACAGGTTTCTGCAACCTGTAATCCGCATTACGGAAGCGGAAAGAGGAAGTTAAATTATAAATAAATTAAGGGTTTTCACAATCCACAATCCGCATTGCGGAAGCGGAAAAGAGGAAGGTATTTTATAATGAATTTAAGATTCTCCATAATCTGCAATCCACATGCAGAAGTAGAAAAATGAAAGGAAAAATTATAAGAATTTAAGGGTTTTCCGCAATCTACAATTTGCATTGCAGAAGAAGCTGAAGGTAATTGGTAAAGAATTGGTTTGTTTCCACAATCCACAATCCACATTATGAAAGTGAAAAGTGGAAGGTAGTGTGCAAATAAATGGTGGGTTTCTGCAATCTGCAATCTGCATTGCAGAAGAAGAAAAGCAGAAGGTAAATTTATAAGAACTTATGTGTTTCTGTAATCCGCAATCTGCATTGCAGAAATAGAATTGCGGAAGGGTCAAGTTTTAAGGAGATTAAGTACTTTACGCAATCCGCAATATGCATTACAGAAGGGAAATTTGTATCGGATGTAAGCACTTCCCGCAATCTACAATCCACATTGCAGAAGAAAAATTGTGGAAGGGAGAGTTGTAAAGAAACTTGAGTGCTTCCCACAACCTGCAATCTGCAATGAGGAAGCGGAGTTGCAGAATGGATGTTGTCGAAGACTTTTAAGCTAAGATTTTGGATTTTGATTTCATAATGGTTTAGGATAAATCTTTAAGGTTATTTTCAAATTATTCCTTTCTATTTTTGTGGGGTTTAAGGTATCATCTTTAAGTCGAAGAACCATAAAATGAGTTGGGTGAGACGCATGAAGTCCTTGGTTAATATATTATAGAGAATGGTTTATGACTTATGATGTTAAAAAAAATATTTTATGCATATTTTTCAGATGGTTATATGGGTATGCAACATATGGTATCAAGGCTACAGGTTCACCCCTATCTCTTTTTTGGGAACATATAGTTTCCGTTGAAGCACACCAAAATGATAATGGTCTTTTGCTTAATGAATCTTGGTTAATATATTCTAGGTGTGTATTCAAATTGATGGATTCTGATGAATGTGTTCTAATGGATGTATGATGGTGGATGAATTTGATTGATGTACTATGATTGATGCTCGTATGGTTAGTTGATGCATGTCCCTAGTTGACATTACATTATCGACATAGGATTGATATAGGTATAGTATCATCTTGACATTGGAAGAGCTAAGCCCTTTTCGAGGAGGAGACGTGATCTTTATTTCGAAACCCTGATCCAGAAGAGATATTTGGGTTTTATTTTCAATTTGGTCTTTCATGTAGTCTCGATGGAATTTTTGACTCAAAACATGTCTTATATTCATTTCTTGACTAGGTTGGATCGCCTGCGATATTCACACCAGGTATACCATTTCATGATCTGCATTAAGATGCGGTGCAGATCCATGATCAGATCTGTGATCTGATAAGAATTTTTATCAGGTATGGGGTGAATAGATCTAGTATTTGTGTGTTGGGATGTTTTGTATACATGCAAATTGTTTTGTTCTAAGTTACAATGATGACTTCCCGAAATTAAAATGATGATCCACTTGAAGAAAAGTTTCAGCACTATAAATGTAGGATACCCCAAAGGGAGAGATACCACCCCACATATAATTGTAGAGGGCCAGAGTTGTTGTGTTGCAGATGCCCTTCCTAGAGAAGCCCTGTATTAGACAAGATGTTATGTGAAAAAGGAATTTCCTGCTATGATAAGGATTTGGAAAGGAAAAACTCAACTCTTCTCTTGCTGATATATTTATATTTTATGAATTCCATGTACATAAATTTTGGGCATAGGATTGTTGGAAAAGCAAGAGATTAGATAGGTCAGATGCATATGCACTAGTAGGCATATTAATAGATATGGTGTAGTGTAAGTGAATATGTTTTTGCATGCATATAATATTGCATAGTGGTAAAAGTAGTAAAGTTTTACATATGTAATGAGCCACTAATTATAATTATTGTTGTCCATGATATTACGGTTGATGGTAATGGCTGTAGGACCAAATACAATAGAAGCATGGTTGAAGATGTTGATGATATCATTGTATGTGACCAATAGCCCTATGAAGAAGGGTTAGGACAACAAATCTATGATCAATAGGTTGGGGTAAGGGTTTTGTAGTCCCTGGTAAGCTGCCAATTGATAAGGTGACGTCTAGAATAAATGTGATTCATTTAATATTATGAAATGCTAGCAAGATGTTATCATCAATTAATCAGTTGCATTTACGGTAAACCATAGTAGATAATTGATACATTGAGAGTGTGCTTTGTAAGGAGTTTTTGAAAATTCTACTAAAGTGCTTGAATATGGTAATTGTATTATTATGAGAGTTATCGGTTCTACAAACAATATATATGTGATAATGAAATTGAATCATAGAATTTGCTTGAAATGGTGGTACATGTATAGATACTAGAAGTATCGAGCTATGACAAGAAAATAAAGTGTTGTTTAAACATATGAAAAGTATAATGGTGTTAATTAAATTCTTGAAGGACTTAGACAAATATGTTTTGATGTTGAGCAAGTAAGCTCTGGAACATGAGGATACCAGAGAGATGTTCTACATATAAAGTTGAGAAACAGCATAAGAATAAAGGAGGTACTCATGGTACATGGTTACCCCCTCGGCTAGCTAGGCACCAGTATGCAACTCTTGGGACGCCCAAGTGTAAGACATCTAGTTAGACTTCTTTTTGCACACATTCCCACTGTAAGAGGACTGTCATGAGAGTGGAGGATCCGTGAAGAAAATAACCTCTAGGTATTATGGTGTCTAGAGAGGAAGAGCCTGAGCTTGGTGAAGCACCCTGAACAGTACAGGTAGGAGATACGCCTGAAGAAGGGTATCATCCTCGTGTTGGGTAGCTTAGATCAGTACTCGGAGTAGTGTTAGCACTTGGAGTGCTTGCTTGGATGGAGAACATTCGAAGGAACTAGAAAAGTTGTTACAAGAATAATAATTATAAAAAGGCATATGCACAGTAACTAAATTTGTTCCTATGTGGTCATATGCCTACCTATCAGTGAATAGGATAAATAGGATTACATGAACCATTGTGAATCATGAAATATAATATTGTTGGATTTTGATTTATGCATATGTTGTTGATATTGACCTTAATAAACATGCATGTGTATGTGTTATACTCGGGTTGGTGACCTAAATACACTTTATGAAATCCATTATTTTAAATGGATTAAGGTATGCAAGATAAGTCGAGAGTTGAAAAAAATGATTATCGCCTGAAGAAGTTTAATGAAGAGTGACACTCCATAAAGGTAAAGTAAAACAATTTGTATTTGTGAATTCTTCTATTAACACTAGGGGTATGTATGATATGATGATTGACATGGACTAGTTGGAAATTTATAAAGTAGGAGAGCTGATCTCTGGTCCTTTCCTTTAATCGGTGAAGTGCTTTTTATCGACTTGTTTCTGTTTTCCCATATCTATTGGGATCGAATGATTTAGAATTTTGACTCTGCACCCAACAGAGGGATCCTCTTTGTTAAAATGTTCCAGATCTTCCTACATTCAATGCTCTATAATAAGGTCTGTGAGGTAGACATGCGGGGAAAACAACATTCTCGAACGCTAGAGTGAAGTGAACAGTTGGACAACCCAGATTAGTCGAGAGACAAGGATCATTGTTCTATAGCGGTATGCGCAATACAAAAGCATAAGATATTTAAATTGTGGAGAGACTATTGTGGAAGAGAAATTGGGAATCTAGTTTGAGAAGATCGATGCCGATGAATGATTTCCGCACAAGAAAGGAAAAAATCTGCAATCAACTTTTAATCATAGATCAACGAGAAATTGACAGTTCGAAAGGAATGTGTAAACAAAGTTGCAGGAGACAGATTGCGGAAGTCACGATTGATATTTTATGGACCCGTAACCCACAACCTCCAATCTGTAATTTGGTCTAAGATCAACAACCGGAACGAGTCTGTAAGAAATCAACGATGCAGAAGGAATTTATGGAAAGAGAGATTACGGAAGTCATGTTGAGATTTTATGAACCCACAATCTGTAATCCACAAACCGCATATGATCTAAGATCGACGGTCGGGAATGATTCTGTGAGAGATTGACGATGCAGAAGAAGTGTTGGGAAAAGAGAGTTTCAGAAGTCATTTTTGAGATTTTGGCAGATCCGCAATCCGCATCTGATCGCAGATCAATGGTCGGGGAAGAGTCCGTAAGAAATGAATGGTGCAGAAAGTAATATGCTGAAGGGAAATTAGGGAAGGATTTCATTGAGGAAAAAGCAATGTCGGAAGGAATTATGTCACAGAATTAGAGTTGCGAAGAGGAAATTTGGGGAAGCTTTTGTTGCGGAAAGGCATGACTGATAAACCAAATAGAACTACAAAAATGATAGAATGAGTGGAAATTATGAGATCATTTCATGAACTTCTATGAATACAAGAAAAGGAATTGCATGGAAAAAGGTAGTCAGGTTTAATTGTTTACGAGAATGTTATGTTGGGAGGACAGAATTGTATGGAGTATGATTGTGTATTCATGAGTATTGGAAGTTTTATTTTATTTGCATAAGTAATATGAAAATATATTGTAATTTTAATGATGCATATAAAATAACTATATAGTATCCTGGAGATACTAGTAACTCATAGTGTTTGAATTACTGAGTGTTGTAATTTTTAATATGACTTCAGAGACAATTGCAATCCTGTGATGAAAGGATTATATGCATGGATACTCACAAATTGTATGGATAATTGGCAGTTCAAATTCTAGGAAGAATGTTTTGAACATGGAAATATGGCTATGCCCAATAAAATAAAGAAATAATCTACCTGGTGCAAAGGCAAAACTTTGTAAGAAGGATCTCATGGTGGTGAGATTTAACTTATGAACAGAATAGATTTCTAAATTTGAAATTTTGCTATTAATTAATATTGGGTATTTAGCCGATCTAGAATTTTTTTAAGCTAGCGGTGGTTGTCCAGGTTTTAGGGGATAATAGATTCCACTTACAAGATCCAAACAGTAGGAGGATGGCATCACAGTTGCAAAATCTAATTTCTATAGGAAATAGAATTTCAAATTCATATTTTGATTTGATTATTAATGTTACTGATTGTTTGATGATTAGAAATCATGCAAAGGGGTGGGTACACTCGAGGGAACTTTGAGTACAATCCTTGTGTAGGGTGGGGCAGGTTTTGTGGGTGCCATAGTTGTCTGAAATCAAGGTCAGATACCTATGGAGCTAAAAGAATATGCTTATCCAAATAAGTATTCGGACCCATTGGTTACCAAAAGATGATAGAAGCCATTGGGAAGCAATTCTTTTGGCTCAGATTAAAGGTAGATTTATTTGATTGTCTATCTAAATGCTTAGAGTGTCAACTGGGCAAGGTTGAACATCGACATCCAGCAAGTTTATTGCAACTATGCCCATTTATCAATGGAATGGGAGGTAATATTCTTGGGTTTCATCATAGGTTTGCAATTAACACAAAAGCAACATGATTCAATTAGGGTTGTACTAGAATAAGTTAGGCAAGTCTGCTTTTTTTACTCTTGTGAAGTCAACTTATAAAGTTTTCAATATTGCAAAGATATCCCATAAAATAAGTATTCTAACTTCGTGGAGTACAGAAAATGGTAATTTCTGACCGGGATGTTAAGTTTACATCAAACTCTTTGAAATCTTTGTTTGCAAGGTTAGAAACCAAGATGAACTTCGGCACTAGCTATCACCCTGAAATAGATGGAAAACAAAACTAACAAGTCAAGTCCTCAAAGAAATGCTAAAATGTGGAACCTGTACGCAAATTTGGACAGGAAAGAAATGGTACTTTGGAATCGGGTCATCGCTCAGGTTAAGGTGCAATGGAAGCACTTAGCCTGGAGGAGGTAATTTGTGAATTAGATGAAGTTTTGTGAAAGAAGTGCTCGATTTATTTCCAGAAGCTATGGAAGAAGACTAAGAACACTGTGGACAGTGTTGCAATAAGGGGGTGAGGATGTAATATCCCCTAGAAGATAAACATTTTCATCTAATATTTTAATTTAGTATTTTATTTTTTTCAGATTAGATGGTTCTGGAAACCGCCAATAGGTCCTTGAAGGACAGATGTAATCAAAACATTTTATTTTAATGAAATGATGAATGATAGGGAAATCCATGTTAAATGAGGAAACTATGCATACAAGATTGGGGGAAAGGTAGAGGAGTTAGCTTCAGGAAGTACACCAAGCATCAGAATGCCATGATGGTGTAGGGCACTCCCTAGAAAAAGAGGAAATGTAGTGGGTGACGGAGATTTCTTAGAGGATGGGTTGTAGCTGCAAAATACCTAGAATCAAAAACTATAAAGAGAGGAATACATGAGGAGTAAAGGGCATCGTTGAGTATGTGGGAAAGAATGAAATCTTGCGGGTGAATAATTTGTGTTAGGAAGTGATTTCACACTGGAAAACTGGACCTGAGGTTGTTCATCTCTGCTCTCAGCACGCATAGCTTAGCTCGGGGATGATTGAGGATAGAGACCATCTATTCCTAATCTATGGTTGGGTGGAACATGGTTTCTCCCTCTTCATTTGGCTCGGTGTACAACCAAGTTCCTTATATGTCTAAATTGTTGCAGAATGTTGAGCTCAGGGTGTATCTAGAGCATGGATTTGTTGCTTGTGTTTTAATATCTACAATATATTTTTTTACCTGTGTTTGAAGAAATGGAGCATGTATTTGTTGCTGAAATGTTTTAGGTTTTGGGTAAAATGTTGTTGTGTTTAAAATTTTGAGTTTTATTAGATCTGGAAGTATCACTGCAAGGAAATATCATTTGAATGTGTAATGTTGCTTTTGTTAAGGCTTGAAGCCTAGAAAATGCATTTGTTGTTTCATTGTTGCTTGCGTTAAGGCCAGGTGCCTAGAAAATGTATTTGATTGCTTATTGTTTCCTGCATTAAGACCTGAAGCATGAAAAGTGTGTTTGGTAATTTATCGGTTTCTACAAGAGAATATTTGGATGATCTGTAACTATGTGGTTAATACCCAGATGCAAGGGTTTCCCTGTAGGGAATATTAAATTGCTCATTATGGATTTACACCCCTTCCAAGCTTAGGGAATTTCCTGTTTATTACTTAAATGAATGTGAAGCTGTGAAAGAAAATGTTTGCTTCTGAAGTCTTCCTAACAAACCGGATATTGAGAAACACCATAGAATCCCTAAGTCTACACTTTTTTTAAGCAACGAACTCTTTGGAAGGAAGCAAGGCCAGCGAAGGTACTTAATCCCTTGGTTTTACCCAAGAAAACTCAGAAAAAACTAAGTAAAATTCTAGGGCCAAAAAGCATGCAAAATCCTAAATCTCTTAAAAAAAACTAAGTGCTTTCGCAACCCTAAACCCGCATTGTAGAAGTGGAAAATGAAATTTAAATTATAAAGAACTTACGTGTTTTTTCAACCTGCAATTTGCATTGTGGAAGCAAAAAGCGGAATTTGAATTATAAATAAATTAAGGGTTTCCACAATCTGTAATCCACATTGTGGAAGCGAAAAAAGAGGAAATTATTTAATAATATATTTGAGTCTCTGCAACGTGTAATCCACATGCGGAAATGGGAAAGCGGAAGGAAAAATTATAACTAATTTAAGGGTTTTCCATAATCCGCAATCAGCATTGAGGAAGCAGAAAAGAGGAAGGTAATTGGTAAGGAATTGGTGTGCTTCCACAATCCGCAATCTGCATTGTGGAAGAGGAAACTTGAAGGTAATGCGCAAAGAAATGGTGGGTTTCCACAATCCGCAATACGCATTGTAGAAGCAAGAAGAGGAAGGTAAATTTATAAGAAATTTTGTGTTTCTGCAATCCACAATCCGCATTGTGGAATCAAAATTGCAGAAGGGTCAAGTTGTAAAGATATTAAGTACTTTCCAAAATCCACAATCTGCATTGTAGAAGAGGAATTGTGAAAGGGAAATTTGTATAGGATGTAAGCACTTCCTGCAATCTGAAATCCACATTGTGGAAGTGGGATTACGAAAGGGAGAGTTGTAAAGAAACTGGAGTGCTTCCCGCAACCCACAACCTGCATTGTGAAAGAGGATTTGTGGAAGGAACAACACGTTGCGAATGGGCTATTGCAGAATAATTTTTAAGCTAAGGTTTCAATTTTCATAAGGGTTTAGGATAAATATTAAGGCTATTTTCAAAGTATTTCTTTGTATTTTTTTGGGTTTAAGGTATCATCTTTAAGTCGACGAACCATAAAACAAGTTGGATGAGACACATATATTCCTTTCTTAATATATGATAGAGAATGGTTTATGACTTATGATGATAAAAAAATTATTTTATGCATATTTTTCGAATGGTTATATCGGTATGTTATAAGCACTCCCATTTGAATCAACTTATTCTTCTCTTGTATTAGGGACTCATCAAACATGTCTAGGGAAGGCATCTTCCGATTGGGGATGGAAGCTCTTCTAGAATTAAAGGTAGAGATGAAGACAGAGTACTCATAACCAAATTTGCTGAGCACATAGAGCACAATATGCTCATCCTTCCTCTCTATTCTGCATTGCTTACATTGTAGTGCTAGAAACTTGGATTTTGTGACTCACCTACTGGATAGTTTCGAAACTGTTGGGCTACAATGCAATTAGATCATTCTCCAATATGTACCCTTGAATCTAATCTTACTTTCCAAACAATATTTCAACATTTTCCCAAGCTTCTTTCAAAGCCTCCAATCCCTCAAGATGAAAGAGGAGATCCTAAGAGATGTGAGTGCATAGGAATCCAAAGGCTTCATCCAACTGATTTAGGAACTTATTTTTCTTAGTAGGATGATGAGGTTCTGTCTCTGAGCCAATAGTCATCATATACAGGCCAATATTGCACAAGGTGGCCTGCATATCTTCCCTCCAATCAACATAGTTGAAGGCTATAAGGATTATGAAATCAAGAAAGATTAATAAATCAAAAATAATTCGCAATCATGTCAGAATAAATTCTTCTATCTCAACATGTACACTTTCTCAGGGTCTATCATGCCTGCAAATACTTCTCTAAAAGAATCCATAGTTAGCAATGCACACTTTGCAGGAATTATGTGGAAGCCCAGTCGCTTCTGGTGTACAATGGAGATTGGACAGACTTGTTGTATGCATGAATAGGCTTTGATACCATTTTTGAATTATTGTTCCATTGATCTTCAGGAAATGAGTGAAATTTTATTGTATTATTATGCAATGGAATGGAATTAAAAATACACACTAAAAAAGACAAATTTCACAAAAAACTAATAAGAAATTCTCAGTAAAATTATAGTATGATCCTCATTAATTCTAGCAGGATACATGAATGTTATATAAAGGAGAATTCAAATCATTTGGATAGGATTTGAATCTACCAACTCAAGACTGACTGACAGGATAAATACAAGTGTCTAAATCACTATCAGAGCTCACTAGTCTAACTCCAGATATATAATTCAGTATCTCAATTAGTTAAACTAATTAAACTGATGAGGTAGGTGAGAAGTAGGTGAGAATAGGCGCCTACCCACATGCATCCTTGCAATACTATCACTAACTGAAATGAAGTACATATAACTTAATGTAACTGGAGCATAACTTAGCTTAACTAGTTATCAACTACCAACAACTGAAGGAGGTTGGTGGTGACACTCCAAGTGGCTCCTAAATTGTAGGTATTGGTCTCAGAGGCACATAAACTAATGCATGAACATGCAATTAGTTGTAGTTAACCTCTATATGTGTTCCCCACACTCTAATGGTTGGTACTAGTGGCACCAATATCCCAAGTGGACCCAATATTAATTAATGAATCCTAAGTTGGTAAAATATAATCTAATAGACTAAGTATGTACAAGGGAAGATTATAAATCCTAACAAAACTCTTCCTTAGGTTCGAATTCAATGTTCCTCTTATCCTTTCCTTTCTTCTTCCTCCTTGTTTGTGCATTCTTTGTCTCCCAAACCAAGAGAGATTGATTTGTGGAGCCTCTAAGGGTTCCCATCTATATAATCTTGTAGTGTTCTTGAATAATATATTTTGTGAAGGCGTCAAGGGATGGAATTCACCAATTAGGAGTTGTCAGTCTCCTGGAACGAAAGGTGGATACGAACATTGTTGGTTGTGGACCTTGATCTTCTAGATTCATAGATGTTACTGTCCAGTCGTGTTTTTACCCTAGTTTTATTTTATACTCATCCTAGAAGGGGGGTACGTGGGTTAGGGGGAGAAGCTATTGAAAGAAATATTTTGGGATGTTTATTGGAAAACAGTTTACAGACCCATGGTACTTTCCCATAGTAGTTCCCCTATAAAAGGAAATCATTATAATACGGTTTTGTATTGTATTGTAGCATTGTATAACAAACTATGTGATTGTGTGAGAGAGACTATGAGAGAGAGAAGAGGAAGTACAACGGGGTTACTGTAGGTTGTATCCCTTCATTTTGTTGGATGGTATGATAATAAAGGACTAATAATTTTTTTGTGGATGTAACCCATCTTGGGTGAACCATGTTATATATGTGTCTCTCTTGTAATGTTTTTAAATATTTGCATCTTATTTATTGTTTATTGTTATTTCTATACGATCTTATTTTTCTAACAATTGGTATTATATACAAAAAGGTATATGTAGCTGGTAAACTAGCAAGAAAGAAGGGTTCATGGTTCGAGTGAAGAGGTAATGCAGGTTGAAATTAGAAATAAGTGGTAGCAAGACATGAATTAGGAGATGGAATCATTGGTAAGAATCCAAACTTGGTATTTGGTTGAGTTTCCCACAGAAAAGAGACCATTGCAGAATAAATGGATTTACAGGTTGAAGGAAGGAGGAAAGAAGTGGTATAAGGATAGACATGTGGTAAAGGGGTTTTCACAAAAGAAAGGTATATATTTTGATGAAATATTTTCTCCTATTGTTAAAATGACTTCAATTAGGACTATTTTATGTCTAGTGGCAGTATAATATTTTCATCGTGAACAGTTAGATGTAACAACTACCTTTCCATGGGAAATTGGATGAAGATATTTATATGCACCAACCACAAGGGTATGAAGTCAAGGGGAAAGAGAATTCAGTTTGTAGGTTGAAGAATATCTTGTATGGCCTGAAGCAAGCTCCAAGGTAGTGGTATTTAAAATTTGATAAGTTTATGAAAGAACGAGGTCATAGTAGATGCAATTTTGACCACTGTATTTATTTCAAGAGGCTAGATAATGGAATTTATATTATCGTGTTGTTTTGTTTGGATGACATACTTATTGCAGGGTCTAGCATACAAGACATAAATGTGCTCAAAAGGAAACTAGCTAAATCATTTGGAATGAAGGATTTGGGTGTTTCAAAGTAAATCCTTCATATGAGAATAACAAGAGACAAGAAAAATCACAAATTGACAGTGTCTCGAGGCGAGTCCATGGAAAAGGTGCTGGAGAGGTTTATAATACAGAATGCAAAACTAGTTTGTACACCTTTTTCCAGTAATTTCAAACTGAGATATGTCTCGGGACATAAGAAGAGATAGAATACATTTCCAAGGTTCCTTATTCATTAGCATTTGATATCTTGATGTATGCCATGGTGTGCACAAGACCATATATTGCACATGCAGTGTGAGTTGTGAGCATATATATGAACAATATAGGTAAAGAGCATTGGAAATAAGTACAATGGATTATCAGGTATTTGAGAGGTGCCACTTCTCATGCATTATGTTTTTTAGGTTCATACATTATTCTATAGGGGTATGTTGTTGTAGATATCGTAGGTGATAAAGACAGCAGGAGGAGAACCACAGAGTATGTATTTATTGTGGTTGGAATAGAAGTAAATTGGATTCTGAAAATACAAAAGGTTGTTTCACTTTCAACAACGGAAGCAGAGTATGTTGTTCCTACAGATGTTAGTAAAGATATGATTTGGTTGCAGAGGTTCATGGAGGAATTTTGTAAGAAGTAGGAGAATAGAAGGGTGTACAGTGACATTCAAAGTGCCATTCCTATTACAAATAACTAGAAATTTAATTTGAATACTAAACATATACAACTCAAGTACCATTTCATAAGATCTGTTCTGGAAGATGAACTACTAAAATTTGAAAAGATACATACGAGCTAGAATCTTGCAGACATGTTGATAAAGGTAGTAACTAGAGAGAAATTGAGTTCCTTATTTGTTTAAGTTGGACTTCAAGCATGAAGGTGAAGAAGAGAAATTTCGCAAGTCCAAGGTTCAAAGCATAGTCTAGCAAGTCACTAAACTACATCTTGGAATTAGCGTCCCATTTAGCGTCCCTTTTTAGTGTAAGTTTTTTTACATTGAGTGGTTAAACTAGACGCTAAATGGGACACGTCATGGAAAAAACTTAAAGCGTCTCAAAAAACATCTTTCTTTCCTTCCTAGATACCATCCTTTATGACTTCTAAAATAGCGTTTATTTTTTTGCTTCCAAAATAATGTCCAACGTTCTTCCTAAACAATGTCGAGTTTTGCTTCCTAAATAATGTCGTATTTTTCTTCCTAGAGAGTGTCCATTTTTTCTTCCTAAATGACATCCTTGTTAAAATCATATTTGCATCATTAATAGCACCATTTTAACGTCTAAGTTTGCATCTATGTTCATGCCATATTTTCATCCAAATTAGCATCCAATATTTCATACATTTGTGCTCCCACTTTAGCATCCCATTTTGCACCATGTTTTACTTCCAAATATGCATCAATTTTCGCTTCCAAATTTGCACCATTTTTTCCCTCCTTTTGTGCATCATGTTTTGCCACCAAAATCATGCCAAATATTTACTCTATTGTTGCACCATATTTTGCTTCTTATTTAATGTTATGTTTTACATCCAAAGTAAATGTTATCAACCCAAATGGCACTTCTCCGTCCGAGTGCCGACACTTCATATGTTGGCACACAAAAGGACACTTATGGATTAAAGGTTGCCTAAACACTATAGATGGGCATGACATGAGATGCATTCACTATCCACCCAGATTGCCTTTTTACCTTTTTATATGTTGATTGTTGTACATGAATATTTCCATAGCAACTCGCATATGTACGCGACTATCTCCACACAGTATTTCGCGTACTGTACGTAAGTATTGTCATTGCAACCCGCGTACATATTTGTACGCGAGTTTCCCTTATAGAAACTCGTGTGTCATATGTGGGTTGCCAGTATCAATACTCGCGTACACCTCCATTCGACATTAAAAATAATATAACACGATTAATGGAGATTTGTTAAGCCCTAATAATTAACTATCTTAATTGTCTTAACCTCCTCAACCTTCGAAACTACTCTATTTCCCTAAGTATAAATAGAGGCCTTGGGGAGGGAATTAATCAATCATACTTGGAGAGCAAATTTATGCTAGTGGTATATCTTCAGAAGTCTTTGGAGTAGCATAACTCAGAATCCTTTGGTTGCAGAGGAGTCCTTGTTTCAGGTGTTGGGTTGCACACTTATCTCATTCACTATTGTTAATAAAGAGAATCCTTTCTTCCAACTTTGTGTTGAGTCTCTTTCATGTATCATGGTTTGATGAATATTTATGATTAAGCACTCTATATATTGTTTATCTAACTTGTCATATATACATGTATAAGATTTTACTTGGAGGATTTGCTCTTTACAGGTGAAGGAGGTGCATCCCTGGAAGCTTTGGAGAGTATCAGAGCGGGAGAAGACAAAGCTTGGATCAACCATCGTTAATCAGGTGAGTCCATCAAATCTTCCTATTTCCTTTCTGTACTTTAAAGCTGATTTTCTGCAAGTTTTAAGAGTAAGTTGGTAACCCTAGACCCTCGGTTATAAGGGTGTTTATTCCTAAATAACAGTAACGTCTTATTTTTGTACCATATCAATGCCATGTTTAGCTTCATCTATAATTCCAAGTGTTGCATCATTTTTAATGCCTAGTTTCGCATCCATATTTATGCCCACATTAGCACCATGCTTTGCTACTACTTTAGCCCCAATTTATTGTCCATTTTTACTCCCACACTAGTGCCACATTTTGCTTCTTGTTTAACTCCTTGGATTTCTTCTTGTTTTTCTTCCTCGTGAGCGCCTCATTTAGCTTCTCATTTAGCATCCATTTTTTCTCCTTTGTTGGCCACTAATTTATCTTCCAATTTGGCTTCTAGTTTGGCGTCCAAATTAGCATCAAAATTGACTTCCAACTTAGATCCAAGTTTTGTGTCTAATATTTCTTATATATCTGGGACATAGTGGTATTTCGTTTTAGCTCCTGGTTTTGTTTCCTTATTATCACCACATTAGACTTGCTACTTAACACCTACAAACATATCCAATTGTGTGCTAATATATTTATTATATCAAATTATTATAATTATTCATTAATTTCAATAGTTCTCATATATCATTTACTTCATAGTTTTGAAATAACATAATGAAACATTCAAATTAATTGTAGATACCATTATTGAAATTAATTGCATAGCATTTATGAATAAATTTAACAGAAACAAACAACATGTATCCAAAGTTGTAATATTGTCATATATATTAATTTTCCATGAAAACATCATCAACAACTTCCAAGATATATAAATTTAAAATATAATAACAATAACATCAGCATTATCTTTCATCAAAAAAAGTGAAATTATAAAATTCATCGCACCAATAACCTATCATACAAATCATCATATTAAGGTTAAAAGAACAAGTGAACAATATATATAGTGAAAATACCAATATCACAAGAAATATTTTTTTTGATATCCATGTCTTGAAAAGTCAAAATGATCATCGGTAATCAAAGTTTATATGTCAACATGAATCCATCATACCAATCAAAATGACCCAAAATGTAATATGAACTTGGGTCATCACAAAAATAACAATATGTGTCTAGTAGCATGGAGAAAGGCTATCCTCTTCATCATCATCATCATCATCATCATTTGCATCCTCGTCTATCCCAACATCATATCCATCATCATTTTCAGTTGATCCATTTGCATCATTATCAACAATATCATTTTTTGGTATATCGGTGACAACATAATCAGGATCATCATCTAAGTAGTCATCTTCACCATTTTCCTGCAAATACCAAGAAATAATCAATTTAAAGAATTAGTATTAAGTTCATTACATAATACATATTATGTGTTATAATGCAAATATTAATGTGATGATTTATGCATTCTCATTGCTCTAATAAATGTTTGCAATATGTATTACTCATTGCTCTAATAAATGTTTACAATTAATCAATGCTAATTTGCATATGCCATCTGTGAAACTTTGTTAGTAATTATGAGTGGTATATATATAGTGGGTCTCACACAAAAAAAAATCCTTGGGTTAAAACCGACTCATCTCCCAACAAACAAATCAACAGGAAAGACCATTACATGCACTTTCCATCTTAAAAGTTAACTCCATATTCTCAAGAAAGACACTTTTTTATTTCTAAATAGGAGCTACAAATATAGATGGATACCTAAGTGGAAATTACTATTTACAAACTAAAGGGAAAACATTGTACTAATGAGAAGTATGACACTGCCATAAAAATTAAAACATGCAAACATTTAATAGTTAAAGGATTATAAGTAAAACAAAATCCAACTCCTAGACCAAAGTGCTTGCCACTTGCAGAAGTTGGAGATCAGTAATGGAGTGGAACTCCTGCATAGTGGGTCCACAAGGAAGCTTAGGGAAGGAAAAGGCCACAACAGAGGTGAACTCCAACAAAGATGTTGGTAACAAATGGAAGACACTTGAAAAATTAATGGAAGATGGACTTCCACAATTACTATTGGCATACTATAAAATGACACAAATACTATTGGTTGACGACAGACAACCATAAATGTTGTTTATGGTAGAATTAATTCAATCAAATCTATCTGTGTATTGAACCAAAAAATCAATGGTGTGCCATTTTAATTCTTAACAAATAAGTGGTTATCTTGTTTTATCCCTTCAAGCAACTTTATTGTACATATTGAACAGCCAAGAGAATCATGGTATCCCAAAATTTTCAAACTCAAAACATAAATGGGAATAATGTACAATGATTGTTGTGGCACCAACAGACCTAAAAATGGATAGTAGAATTAAGGAACCCACCATTTCAATAGTTTGGTGCTAGGTCCAAAAATAATTATATGGATTTTAAAGTGTATAGCATGCTCCTAGCATAAGGACCTGAACTCGCATGAGAATGATAAAGAATGCAAACTATCTAACTCATAGAAGTCCCATGTTTGTTTCTTATTGTCAAGAAAGGAAATCATGTATGGTAGTAGAGAGAATATAAACTCAAAGGAGATCACTAGGCTACAGTAGTAAAACTTAAGCAATATATGCAACATAATGTGAAGAAAGAGAGTTTATCCTATTAAGTGAGCCTAAATAAGATATTGGCATTTAGAGTTTGCTAGGCATGTCTACAGAATCACAAAATCTTGATGTTCAACTTCGTCACAAAAATATGCTTGGTCAGAGGCATTTGCTTTGAATTGTAAAGCCAGTTCATGATAAAACATAATGATAAAAAATGTGAAATTCATTTTTGTACTTAATCTGAAGTTTCATATAATTTTCATATCATATCTTAGATTATTTGCATATCTTATATTCTTTCTATAAGATCATCTAACAACACATTCACCAATCCCAATAATTATTTTGTGTAATAAGTGGAAATTTATATAATTTAATGTCATTTTCACTAAAAATAGTGTTAGTATTATAATCCTCCCTTGTCCAATTTGGTCAATTATATCTAAATCGGGAGTCCTTTCAGTCTATTTTTAGTCACTAGCACCATTAGGTACACTTGGCCTAATTGGGGAACATGTACCAGTTACTAGAGTGGAGCACTAATTGAGGCCAACTACCACTGATTGCACTTTCATGCATCCGTTTAGGAGCCTCCTATATCAATGCCTACAAATTAGGAGCCACTGGGAGTGTCGATACCAACCTCCATTAGTTAAGTTCAGTTGATGACTATTCAAGGTCAGTTAGGACTCAGTTACATTTAGTTCGGGTCTGTTACATTTAGTTCTACTCATTTAGTGCTATTTTTGAATGGTTTCATGTAGGTGAGGTGCATTTACTTACCTACCTCAGTTAGTTATACTATTTAACACTAAATTAGACACTTGAGTTTGGATTTTGAACTCTGATAATGATTTAGACAAGGTCAGTTAACCATTCAGTCAAGTAGAGTCAAACCAATTCGAATTTCCTCACATGGATTTGAATTGCATGAGGGTATTTATCCATTGTACTTCATTGTAATTAATTACCTAATTACTTTTGATTAATGAAAGCATTCACAGTTGCAAGCCATTTTTGCACTATTTCATTCTTCAATTTCTGAGTAAAATTGTGTGATATATCTTGTGAGTTGTGTGTTGGTCCACAGATCTATGTGTTCAATTTAATATGGTAACAGATATTTGGTAGGAAAAGGAACTTCTCCTACTACATATTCATACTTGGATCAAAAAAAAAATTGAGCAAAATTGCTCCTTCCAGCACTACACCAGAGGCAGAGAGTTTACCACTTAATACCCCAAGTTAAGGAATTGTTGATCAAGCTTGCTTAATCAACTATGCTAGGTGTAAAGGAAATTCCAAAAGTGCAGGCTGTCGACCTTACTTTGTCTATTTGATTGTGTGATTTACATGTTTGTCAATCTCCTTCACTACATTCGCTACAAGCAGCACAATATCCTTTACTGCATTCGCTACAATAGCTCAGTCTCCTTCAATGCATTCTAAATGGCCCCTCCAATGGAGCTTCTAACTCCTTTCAACTACCACAAGAGGAAGGAGGACATGCGGATGTAGCTACACTCCAAAAGACTCTTCAGACTCACAATAGAGGCAGGGGAAAATCTAGTGCATTATATTGACAAAGAAAAGTAATGGAATAGGCTTGTTGAAGCATATGGATTCTTGTGCCTCTCAATCTCTCGATATCTTCTCTTCCACATCAATGGATTGAAGAATCCAAAGCAGGTTTAGGATAAGATTGCTTTATTATTTGATAAGAAGGATTACCTGAAGATCTATCAGCTAGAGAATGAGTTGATTTCTCTTCATCCATCCAATTTGGAAACACTAAATGACTTCTTCACCAAATTCAAGGATCTAGTGTTCCAGTTGAAGTTGTGCAAGGTTGAGAATGAGGATGATCAACTCATCCTTTCCATTCTCTCAAAACTTGGTACAGACTACTTAGTCTTTGTATCAACCTTTCATTCAGTGAAGCTAACTACTCCAAATTGGAGGATGCCCACTCTTAACTCCATTGAATCTCTCACCCAGGAGCATGACAAGTTGATCCAAATGGGGATCATTTGATCTTCCAGAGATCAAGAAATGGTTTCTAGAGGACCTAAGGTAGTGAATGATAAAGGGAAGCAAAAGGATGAGTCTCATGTAGAGAAATAGCATTCAAATGAGCCTCCAGTTTCGAAGAGAAGCAAGAAGAATGGTAAAGGAAATACCCTATGTCTTACTGTGGATGGGTATTTCATCCACAAAGCTCCTGCATGAGAATAAAAATTGATGAGATGCATCTTATTCTGAAGAAACATAACATTACTGTACCTGCTAGCACAAGGCTAACCATAGAGAAGAAACTGAAGAACATGAAGAGACATGCCAGGCACTGAAGGCTGGTTGTTCAACAGCACATGCCTTTCTTATTGATTATGGAGCTTCCAATCATATGGTTGCATCCAAAGAATCATTCTCTTCCTTGCAGTATTTTGATCATCCTAGTATTCAAATGGGTAATGACAGTCAAATTCAAGCCAAAGGGAAGGGTTCTATCAAGCTTGAACATGGAAAGTTAAAAGATGTGCTTTATGTTCCCTACTTAGTTTCAAATATGTTATATGTATACCAGATGACTCATACTGGCTCTCCAAAGTGAATGATGTTTGGTCCTGACTTAGTAGAGATCACATATATCTCTACTCGGAACATCATAGCAAAGGGCACTACAAATCATGCCTCAATGCAATTTATTTTTCACACTTCATGCCAGTTTCAGAACCAGTTCACTCTCAGCAGCCACTTGAAGGGGAAGGTAAAAACATTTCATCTAATTCCTATGTAGTTTCCACTAGTATTGCAAAACCTGTTGTATCAGTTTATGAGATTGAGATTCAGGGTGATTCATATCCAAATCCAGTCCCTACTCCCAAGTGGGAAGCTAGGAAGATGACTGAAAATCCATCTGACACTCAGAAGACAAAGAACCTTGTGCTATGTCATGCAATCTTGCCTCCTTCAGAGATATGCAACAAACTTCTTATGAGATGCTACATGGAAAGGGTTGATCAGTTACACTGCCTTCAAAAGAATAGAGTGGATCATACACCTCTTCATCCAAAAAGAGGCAAAGGTTACATTCCTCCTTCCTTCCATCATCATTTTGGGAGAAGATGGAGAAGTATACATGCTAGGCCCCAGGATACCTGTGCACAGAACATCATGCATGTTGCTTCACTACATCACAAAGATGAAAGTTGCAGCAACATTTTTTTAAATTTTTTCAAACTTGAATCCTGATTCTATATGCTTAGTTAGAGGAGGGTATTTTTTCACATGTGGTTTTTTCCCCAGCTCCTTGTGCTGAGCAGTTACTTTACTTGTTGTAATGGGTGACCTATGTTCTTAGTTACCAAGGCCCACAAATTTTCCAAGTTAGCATTCAGGAGGGATGTTAGAATTATAATCCTCCCTTGTCCAATTTGGTCAATTATGTCTAAATCAAGAGTCCTTTCAGTCTATTTTTAGACACTAGCACCATTGGGTCCACTTGGCCTAATTGGGGCACATGTACTAGTTACTAAAGTGTGGGGAGCACTAATTGAGGCCAATTTCCACTAATTTAACTTGCATGCATCATTTTAGTATCCTCTTATATCAATCCCTATAAATTAGGAGCCACTAGGAGTGTCGATACCAACCTCCATTAGTTGAGTTTAGTTGGTGACTAGTCAAGTTCAGTTAGGAGTTAGTTAAATAGTGTTCTAGTCTGTTACATTTAGTTCTATTCAGTTAGTGCTAGGTTTGCATGGTTTCATGCACATGAGGTGCATTTACTCACCTACCTCAATCAGTTAGACTAGTTAACACTGAATTAGACACTCGAGTTTGGATTTTGAACACCGATGAACTCAACTAATGATTTAGACAAGGTCAGTGAACCATTCAGTCAAGTAGAGTCAAACCAATTCGAATTTCCTCACATGGATTCAAATTGCATGAGACTATTTAGCCATTGTACTTCATTGTAAATAATTATCTAATTGCTTTTGATTAATGAAAGGATTCACAGTTGCAAGCGATTTTTGCATTGTTTCATTCTTCAATTTCTAAGTAAAATTGTTTGATCTATCTTGCGAGTTGTGTGTTGGTCCACATATCTATGTGCTCAATTTAATTACTAATTCCAAATGAATACATGTGTTTCCCTCCCTATATTTTCAGTTTTGAGAATTTCCAACTAGTAAGATGAAGCTATAAATACTAAAGTTTTATCAATAAGTCAATTATTGTTTATAAAGTTTTTCTTTGTGAATAGAAATACAAATATCCATAAAATCAAAATATTGAAATCAAATATGTTTAATAACTTTAATTGCATAGTTTTGATAAAGTACTATCACTGAATTCCCTTCGGGGAGTTTGCTTCTTATTTTTATGATTTACAAGAAAGAATATCTAAAAGGGCCCAATCCTTTTTTAAATTCAATGTTTTCCACCAGTGATGAGTAGAAAGTTAAGGACTTTAACCATGTTGCAAGAAATTTTTATTTTCCATGTATGATATCAAAAAAATAATTTATTAACCTTTAGAATTTCATGATCCATCATTCTTACTGGTGTGCCTTCTTTCTTCACTACCTACAGTTTACCCTTTTAGTTTCACCCCCTTTCATCTTATCATATAATCTCTTTCTTTGTTTCTTTAACCTAGGTTTTATATTGTTGTGGATATTCTCTGGGAAGTCCTTGTTGTTATCAAGCATTGATCTTGCTCGTCCCAATTACTTATTATGATCATTTGTGGACATTAATATAATTTTATCATTTCTCCAAACCCTTTTTGATGAAATTAAGAAATGTTTGTTTAAATATTATTCTTACCTGTGGCAAGGATGTAATGACACTCCATATCATTGCATTGGTTGGAGAAACCCCATGTGATGACAAAACCATACTCACAGCTTTATCCTTATAGAATGTTATGCATAATGATGGCTATAGTTACCAAAGCACCTTGTGACAGTCCTTTCAAGCCATCAAATGAGACTCCAACACCTGAACCTTCACCAAATGAATGAAGATTCATTACTCCAATCACCATGACCATGTTTCTGGCATATTCCCCTTTTATATCTAGCGTTCTAGCTTCACCATATTGTTCCAAGAACTACACAGTCAAAATCAAATTACAGATAAGTCTTTTGTTGTCGTTGAGAGACACTTCAAGTCTTCCTCAAACAAAAGAAACAAGTTGAAAATTAACACTTATTTTTATCCTTCTCAAGACAATATGAATGATGGCTAATATACTGCTCACCAATATGAAAATCGATACAAACAAGCTAACTATCACACTATTTGTATGTTACAATATACTAGACACAATTGAAAGAAACAATGAAAAAATAACCAATAATAGAAAAGAGTAGAATTACAAGCGTGAATAGATCCTGATATAATTTGAAGTTTATAAGTTAACAACATGACTCATGACAAGAAAAAAGTATTAAACACATTACAACAATTTTAAATTGAAAAACAATGTCACCTTAAATAGATCTGCCAAAATACGTCAAAGCACAATTGGAAAAAATATAACAAAATCCAAGGGAACATGTGATATACATAAGAGTGTATGATAAGATAAGATATGATAATTTATTAATGACCAAAAAAACCCATAGTATTGTCCCATGGTATTGCATGTAAGGAATTCTTTATAAGGATTGAGGAGGTTTCATTGTAACATGGCATGGAGGTGAGTGGTGGCTAGCTCACTTGGCCCAGCTTGGCCAGTTTTGTTCAAGAGAGATAATAGATCTATTATGGTGTTTTTTCCGAGTTTTGGATTTTCCACGTAAACATTGTGTGTCTATATATAATGGTTTCTTGTCTAATTTTATTTCTATTGCAAGTAATTATATTAATGCTCATTTAATTCCTAAGAAGTTCTTTCATATCCATGGTTTGGCATATAATTGTGCTCATTGTGTTGTACTTGGTTTTGAATGAATTGTGGGGTGCACGTTCAATGGTACCTAACACCCTAGCATTATATTTTGTTCATGGTTATAATGTAATTTTCTCGGGTGCTAGAAGCACAAGGTATCCCTCTTTTGCGCAAAGAAGGGATGTTGCATCAAGTGTGGAATGAACCACTAGGCAAGTACAAGGGTGGAAGGTGTACTCATAGCCTAACTTGATGTAGATCAAAGAGGTTTAGTCTTTGATTGCAGGAGAAATGTGAGATGGTTTAATCTAAGTTGTGGGGCCAAGAATAATGAACTGCATATGTGAAGAGAATTCCTAGAGAACCAGCAATTACAGTGGATGAGGACCCATGTAATCCAGTAGATGGATTATTTTTGATATGGAAGTCAATGACAAGGTTGGATGCAAGTACAAAAGGAGCTGAAATAAAACAAGCAAGAAGATGAGCATGGGAAAGCAAGAGGATGAAGGAACATATAGTGATGGTGTAGTCACCATGAAGACACATGAAAAAATTTAATGGAGCATTTTGCATGTAAATAGGAATTGAATGTAAGACCTGGTAAGGCATGCATACCCATCGTAACTCACTGGTAAAGTTGGGAAATAGACCTAGGTCATAGGGGGGTGTATGTGATATTTGTTTGTGAAACTTTGGGGGTGGTCAATGATTGATCCAAATCAAGTTTAAAGGGGGGATTGCTATGGTTAACCTTGAATTGAGAATGATTCAAAGGTGGTTTAGGTATATCATATGTGTTTGGGCCCATGGTATTTGGTGGCCAATGGTATTTTTCCATGGTATTGGTGGCCAGTGGTATTTTTTGGCCCATAGTATTGTCCCATGGTATTGCATGTAAGGAATTATTTATAAGGATTGAGGAGGCTCCATTGTGAAGTGGCTTGGGAGGTGAATGGTGGCTATCTCACTAGGCTCAGCTTGGTTGGTTTAGGTAAAGGGATATAATACATCTATTATGGTGGTTTTTCTCAGTTTTGGGTTTTCCACGTAAATATTGTGTGTCTATCTTAAATGTGTTGCTATGTGGATTTGTGTTCTCTCATTATTAATTATATGTATGCTCGTTTAATTCCTAATAATTTGTTGTTGGGCACCCTCATTTTTATTTTTCCTCACATAAGTCAAGCTTAAGGGGGGTGTTGGAATATTCAACACATCTAGACATTAGCCTTTATCATTTATTTTATTTACTAGTGCTTAGACCATTATCAGTTGACCACCTAGTATATAGTCCTAAGTATATTGATCACTATGAACTATTATTTTCTTAGTGTTAGCCTCAGTATCCTCATATGCACCCTATTCCTTGTTTCTAGGAATTAATGGGCCCTCATGCATGATTTTAGGCCCACTTGAGTCAGTTCCTATAATTTAGGAGCTTACCTTGACTTAACTAGCCTTCTTTTCAACACCTGAGTTACTATGAGATTCGATGACCATTATCACTCAACTAATCACCTCTTATGCACCCTCCATCATTAGTTATCATCAGTTAACTATATAATGTGCCTTCTTGATCTACCTAATGTAATTTACACTCGGTTAACTTATATGTTGCAGTAGTAATGACTGGAAACTATATCAAGTGATGTTTTCTATGTTATGTATGCCTACCATGTGTGTGGCATTCAACTGCCTCTTTAGGATCACAAATTTATCCCTTGGAGATGTATTATAAATGTACCCTTATTGATGAATAATAATCATATGGATTTTATACCAATTGATTTTTCTTTCATATGTTTCTGCTTCATTATTTTCTCTCCATTATTTTGCTCATATCTGTTGTAATTCTTGTGAAGCTACATTTTATTCAAGATCTTCATGTGCAAATTATTATAGATGACTTAATTTATAATTTTTCAATTTTTATGTTGCTTGTCCAGTATGTTTTGAAGAAGCAATTAAGAGTGAAAGTGGAAAAAATCCATGGATGGATAAATGGAAGCAATAGATAAAAATCAAACTTCGCAATTAGTGAATATTCCAAAAGGAAAATATGCAATAGGTGTAAAATGGGTCTATAATACAAATATTAATGTCGATGGAAATGTTGTGAAGCATAAATCAAGGCTAGTTGCAGATGGTTTTTCAACATAATTCAAGATTGATTAAATGAATTTTTTTCTCCAGTAGCTAGACTAGATACTATGAGATTAGTGTTAGAAATAGCAACACATCATAAATGGAAAGTTTATTAGATGGATGTCAAATCAACATTTTTGAATGGGATATTATAGGAAGAAGTATGTGTGAAGTAACCATAGGGTTATCAAATCTTCAGTCATGAACATAAACCTTTTAGATTGAAAAAATATTTGTATGGCGACACGGTCTCAAATAGGCTCCAAGGGCTTGGTACAGCTGCATTGATTCATACTTCTTGTACCATGTTTTTAAGAAATGCAGTAGTGATCCAACTCTTTACTTCAAGAAGACTAATCAATGGAATATCTTGATTGTATTCCCATGTGTTGATGATATGGTATTTACAATAATTTTTTCAATTGATTTGTTGAAATCAATAATGAAAAAATAATTTAAAATGATAGATTTGGCTTTAATTAAATATTTTTTGGGTATAGAGGTAAGCCAAACAAATGAAGGAATTTTCATTTCTTAAATAAATATGAAAATGATGCTTTGATATATTTAATATGTTTAATTGCAAACCAATATCTACATATATGGAAACAAAATTGAACTTGAGTAAAGAATAAAAGTGAACAAATGTAGATCCAACTTGGTACAGAATATTCATAAGCAACTTGATGTATTTGATGGCGACAAGGCCTGGAATTGTCTATGCAGTAAGTTTGATTTCAAGAGTCATGAAGATACCGGAGGACTCACATTCATAAACATGGAAAAGTATTTCAAGATATGTTAGTGGAACAAAATATTATGGGATCTTGTATTCAAGATCATATTATTTGATATTAGTTGGTTACACATGTTGATGTATTTGTAACTTTGGAATGTATTCACTTGTATATTTTATGTATTGTACCCCGATGTTTATTCTGGGAAGTATCTGTAATGTAATTGAGTCATGTCATGCCCCAATGTTCCTATCAGGAGATTCAATAATGTAAACAAGTCATGTAAAGTCATAGAGGGTAACCCTCCTTATTGATCAAGGGTTAAAGTCCCCGCAGTTGTAGGGCACTAGGGTTATTAGACTCTCCTAGAGAAGTCGACCTTGGTGAGTTAATGTCAAGTCGGGTCATTAGTACCCTATTTGTGGTTACTCGAGCCTACATAACTGAGTTAGGATTACTTGAGCCTACATAACTGGGTTAAAGGTTAAGTGAACGAGAGAATATAAATAGAGAGTGAGACTCTCTATTTATCACACACACACTCACTCGACTGGGGTGCATGAGTGAGAGAGAAGAAGCTGGGATAAGAGAAAGAGACAACTGATGTCGGAGATCATATATTTATGTTTTTAGGTTTTACTTTTGTTATTGGTGCTCATTCTCTCTCTAAGGAATTTGCGGGGTTTTATCCTTTATGGTTTCCCCGAGGAAAATTATTTGTGTCTCTTGCCTCTTATGATTACTGTTGTGCATGTTATTCTCTCAGATAAGATCCTAAGATCATATTGCTTAAATGATAAAAGTATAACATGGGATCAAAGCTAACTTGAGAAGAAGACATTATGCAGCTGCAGAAGCTAGGGCTTCTTACTTTTTGGGTCTCTCTCCACAATCCATCAGCAAAAGGATGCTAGGATGACTCTCCATTGAAGGGCGCATTTTTCTGTCGAAGCAAAATTTGATTCCAGGCATTTTCAGTTTTTGGTGCGGGAAATTAGAGCTTTTTACAGAAAAGTAATTTTTGAGTGATCTCGGTATAGGATTTCTCTCCTCATCAAAATCGAATTTTAGAGACCTAGGTCGAGATTTTTAGTTGGGTGAAATTCTTGGAAATTCAAACCCTAGTTTGACCCCAGGCTTGAAAAATCCTAAAATAATGAAACTGATAGTTTTGGTACATTTGCTATATATCTAGATTGGAGAAGGATCAGGTCCCAAAAATTTTATAGGTCAAAGATAAATTCTGGATGTAAACTATGTCCAAGTTTTAGCCCCAGGTTCGCTATATTCTAGGAGATATGATTCCTCCAAGTTAGAGTTCCAGCCTCTCCCAGGATTCCTCCCCAAACCAGACACCTAGGGAGAATTGATATATCTCGGGCTATGAAGGTCCAAATGAAATTTCTAAATATGCTCCAGAAAGGGCACAGACTATAATTTCTATGGTAAAATTTCAGACCCCTAATATGAAACAGTGACATGTGGCAATCCGTACAACTTCGCTATGTTGAACAGTCCTGAAACAGGTCACCTTGGGAAAAATATAATAAGTCCCAATTGGGGAAACCAATTCTGATGAAACCTATGGTGTTGGAAAGAGGACATAAGAGGGTACCTTATTACAAAATTGTAGACAAAGAATAGCAATACTGTCAAAAATACCGCAGAAACAGTATCAAGCATTTTTGTAGAAGAAATTTGTAAACTAGGGATTCCTGTTCCTGGGAGCTTCCCTCCACTGTTTTCAGAAAAGGAGTACATTGGAAAGCTCACCTTGAAGAGGTCCATATTTCTATACAATCATATATGAAAGATTCCAAGTTTTGAAAATTAGGGTTTCTCTGGCAAACCCTAAATCAGCCAACTCCGGAACCAGGATGGACACCTCAAATCGGTAAGATATAATATTTTTCTATTTACAATTGAGGTTTATGGAAATTCAACCCAAGTGATAGAACAATTGCACTCACAAAATTGCTAATCAAACACGCAAAATTACAAACAAAGGAGACTGAAATTGGAGCATAACACTAATCTGTATTGAATAAGTGTACAATAGCCAACATTGTGAAGTAATAGGCTGCTGCAATATATAATTACATGAGAGATTTGAATGCATAAGGATTCCATTTGAAATAGTCAAAAAGCAGGCTTACTAAATCTAGTCAAATCCCCCATAGGTGCATAAAACAGTTTCCAAATCCACTTAGAGGCTCACGAATTGGCAAATTCAAGTAGGAAAGCTAATAAGGGATGGAAAGAAAACTCATACATGCTTTTATTAGGAGAAAATGATGGAGGATGATGAGGGAAAAAACAAGTCAACTACACCTAGTCTTACTTTCCCTTTTGACATAAATCTCAATAAAGGAGGCAACTTAGCAGAAAAAACAGATATGCACTAGGGAGGATTTAGAATAAAGTAGACATGCTAAATATGGTCTCTAGGAGGTTTCCCAAGTGCTCCATGACTCAGTTTTAGCAATTTTGACTTCTAGGACATGTGGAAGACAACTTGCATAGAGTGGAATATATGAAACTAGGAAAATAAGACAAAAATGGATTAACTAATGTCTAAGGTAGCTAACTATGGGTTGATTATTCAAACACCCCCCCTTAAGCCTAAATTTATGAGTAAATATCAAAAAACTATAGGGCCTAGCAACAAGGCTTAGTCACCCTTTACATACTACATGTCCATTTAACCAAGGAAAGAGGCAAAATCCTAGTGGGAAAATCCTCCCTTAAACATGAACAGTAAAACAAAATTTAAAAATATTGTCATCAATCATGCTTTACAGCATGATCAACAATCCCCAGTAGTGATTTGAGATTGCTGAATGTCTTCTCACAAAAAACTTTGGTGAAGATGTCTTCTACTTGTTCTGAAGATGCACAGAAGAGTAGGTGAATGGTGCCATCATGCATAAGTTGTCTGATGTAGTGCATATGGATCTCAATGTGTTTGGTTCTCTGTCTATAAACTGGATCATTGCATATTTGAATGGTGCTCTGATTATCACAATAGATAATATTTGAAAACTGAAATTCGAAGCCACACTCACCAAGTATCCCTTGCAACCATAAACATTGAGTTGTTGCATTTACAACTCCTCTGTACTCTACTTATGTAGATGAGAGTGCTATGGTACTCTGTTTCTTACTTGACCATCTGATTGGTCCTTCAACAAGCATGAACACATATCCTGATGTTGACTTTCAATCTATGTTGTCACCTGCCCAATCACTGTCAGTAAAGCAAATCAAATCAAGATCAGATTTACCTTTGTAGGAGATCCCATGAGTTCTTGTTCCTTGAACAACGTTAAGGATCCTTTTGGCTGCTCTCCAATGGATATAATGAGGCTGATCCATGTATCTTGAAGCCACACTTACTGCATAAGAAATATCAGTTTGAGTGTGTGTAAGGTAAATCAAACGCCCAATCAACTGCCTATACAGTGTATTATTTACCATAGGAGAAGAACCTGCTTCTTCAAGCTTAAATCCTGAAAGGAAGGGAGTCTTGCTTGACTTGCAATCTTTCATGTTGAACTTGTTCAGTAAATCTAAAGCATACTTGGACTGATGTAATTTTATTCCATGTTGGGATTGAGCAATTTAGAGACCCAAGAATTGTCTCAACAACCCCAAATCAGTCATAGAAAATGTATGGTTCATTGCATCCTTCAAGGAGGCAATATCTTTCTTTGAACTTCCCGTAATCAGAAGGTCATTCACATACAAGAAAATAATCATCAAATAAACATGAATCAGCTTCAAATAAACATTATTATTAGAATTGTATCAAGCAAAACTCAATGACAGCAAAAAGGCATCAATCTTGGCATACCAAGCCCTAGGGGCTTGCTTAAGCCCATACAATGATTTCTTTAGCCTACACACAAAATATGGATTAGTAACAAACCCTTGATGTTTCTACATGTAAATATCTTCAGTGAGATATCCATTCAGGAAAGCACACTTCACATCCATGTGATGTACCTCCCACTGCTTCGAAGCTGCAATGGCTAAGGCTAGCCTGATGGAGTCCATGTTTGCCACTGGTGCAAAGGTTTCATTGTAGTCAATACCATGTACCTATGAGTAGCCCTTGGCTACCAATATTTCCTTTTATTTCAAATGTGAACCATCAGTAGCAAACTTAGTTTTGAAAACCCACTTACATTGAACTAGCTTCCTCCCTGGGGGAAGATCAACCAGTTCCCAAGTGTTGTTCTTCTGGAGTGAGTTGAATTCTTCTTTCATGGTTGTTTGCAATATTGGATCATGTGCTGCATATTCATATGTCTGTGGGTCTGATTCAACCAATAGATACCACTTCTCTAGAAACAAAGGGTCTTTCATACACAGGGCACTCTCAAACTGAGATCTAGTCCTCCTAGGATCACTAGGATTTCCAGCTAGTTCCCCAGCTGCATGAATGGTCTTTGCTGCCCATTTTGGTCTTTTAGGAATTTCAGGATCTCCAATTAAATCAGAATTATCAGACATATCAGAATCAGCAAACTCATTTGTCTCTTCACTTACATTCAATGGTTTTGGTGGTGAAGAAGACTCTCCAACTTCAATTGCTGCTAAAGGCTCTTCTTGGAACTGAACACTCCTTTCAATGAAGGATTTGTTTGTGCTCAAGTTGATCAGCTTGTACCATTTTGAATATTCAGAATACCCAAAAAATAGGAACTCTTGGCTTTGGGGCTGCAAAGCCTTTCTCTTTTCAGTTGGAATTCTAGCGCAAACCTTTGAGCCAAAAATCTTGAAATGGGTCACATCTGGCTTTTTCCCACTCCAAGATTCGAAAGGAGTCATACCATCAAGTTATTTATGAGGCACCCTATTATGGATATAGGATGCACAATTTATAGCCTTGGCCCAAAACTTTGGTGGCAAAGTATTAGAATCCATCATACAGGTTGACATCTCCTTCAGTGATCTGTTCTTTCTCTTAGCAACACCATTTTGATGTGGTTTGTAAGGGATTGAATGCTGCATATGAACACCTACATATTTACAATATTGATCAAAATTAGACTTGACATACTTACCACCATTGTCAAATCTGAGGATCTTGAGTATCCTCCCAGACTGATTTTCAACCAAGGCCTTAAAGACTTTGAAGAGGTCAAAAACTTCAGACTTATGCTTCAGGAAGTAAACCCAACAATACCTGGAAAATTCATCTATGAAGGTCAATGCATATTTGTATTGACTCATTGACATATGAGGAAATGGACCAGCAACATCACTGTGGATCAACTCAATATGTGCAGAGGTTCTCTAATGACTAGCTCTCTCAAATTTATGCTCTGGGTGTTTTCCTAGGATACAACCTTGACGGACTCCCTTGAAAAACTTAATCTTTGGTAACCCTATGACCATTTCTTTTTCACTTAGATCAAAAATATACTTATAGTTCAGATGGCCAAATATTTCATGCCAAAGCTTGCTTGCCTCATTAGCATGAATCAGAAGAGAAAAGGAAAGCTTGCTTTCCTCATTAGCATGAATCAGAAGAGTAGAGGGGTTTGAGTAGGGTAGAAAATGAGAAAACATATATACCTTTGAAGTGTGATCTACAACTCCTTTTGCAATGACTTTACCATTCGAGATCTCTGTGATCTCAACATAATCAGGGGAGAAGATGACCTTCTTTGGAGACCCTATGTGAGTCATCTGATACACTTACAAGAGGTTAGAGGCAAGACCTAGAACATACAATACATTACTGAACTTACCATGGTCAAGATCAATCCTTCCTTTCCCCAAACTGTCTATGAGAGAGTCATCTCCCAGCACTATTGGTGGACCTTTCGACATGTCAAGAGAAGAGAATGCCTCCTTGGTTGAAACCATATGTCTTGAAGCTCTAGATTCTATGATGAAGCTAGGTGAGCTTGATGTGCCAGCAACCAAAGCATGTACTTTCTCTCTGTCTTCTGAATTTGATCCTCCTTCCCTCTTCTTTGAGAAATCAGGAAGGGAGATTTTATTCTTCTCCAGGAGTTGGGTCAACATGTCAATTTGCTTCTTCATGCAGGAGCTTTCAGGATGATAGCCCTTACTACAGTATGCGCACTTGCCCATTTCTCCTTTGTTCTTCTTCTTCTGGAAGTTCTTCTTGGAGCCTTGGTGCTCCTCTTGAGACTTGTTCTTTTCTCTCTTTTTCTTAGGTGGCTTCTTAGATTTCTTCTTTCCTTTTGAATCCACCCTCGAATCTCCAGCAACCAAAGCTTGGTCTTTGGAAGGTTTGATGGTGCCCATCATCACCAATTTATCTTGTTCTTATGTGAGGGATTCCATGAACTCTGTAAGCTTAGGCATATTCCAGGCTCGAGCTGTCAACTTTGTGGCATGGAAGGTCAAGAGTATGGACAAAACTAGTTGCTCTTCCTTCTTTTCAATTCCACACTTTTTCAGCTACATAACAAGGGCTTTAAACTTGGAAAAATAGAGTTGCAGGGTTTTGAAGCTACTGGGACTCAAAGAGATCAATTCATTCTCGATTTGATGTCCTCTCTTCTCATCCATATTACCAAAAATATCTACAAGCTTCTCCCATACTTCATTAGGTGATGTCAATCCATCAAGATGGAAGAGGAGGTCTCTTGATATGCTCAGACACAAAAGACCATAGGCCTCATCCCCCCTGTTGTGCCATTTAATTTTCTCTGCAGCTACATTGGGATCTGCCTCAGTTACCATAGTCACCCTGTAGAGACCTTTCACTCTCAATAGTATCTCCATCTCTACTTTCCATTCAAAGAAATTAAATGGAGTCAAGATGATCTTCTAAGATTGATCCATAGCTCAGAAACTGTGCCCTTCAGTCAACAGAATATGCTCCCAGTCAAAATGTAAAACCTGCAATAGCAATATCAAAGGAGAGAAATTGATCTACAAAGGCTCTGATACCATGTGGAAATTGAACCCAAGTGATAGAACAATTGCACTCACAAAATTGCTAATCAAACATGCAAAATTACAAACAAAGGAGACTGAAATTGGAGCATAACACTAATCTGTATTGAATAAGTGTACAATATCCAACCTTGTGAAGTAATAGGCTGCTGAAATATATAATTACATGAGATATTTGAATGCATAAGGATGCCATTCGAAATATTCAAAAAGTAGGCTTACTAAATCTAGTCAAATCCCCCATAGGTTCATAAAGCAGTTTCCAAATCCACTTAGAGGATCACAAATTGGAAAAGTCAAGTAGGCAAGCTAATAAGGGATGGAAAGACAAATCATACATGCTTTTATTAGGAGAAAAGGATGGAGGATGATGAGGGCAAAAAACAAGTCAACTACACCTAGTCTTACTTTCCCTTTTGACATAAATCTCAATAAAGCAGGCAACTTAGCAGAAAAAACAGATATGCGCTAGGGAGGATCTGGAATAAAGAATACATGATAAATATGGTTTCCAGGAGGTTTCCCAAGTGCTCCATGACTCATTTTTAGCAAGTTTGACTTCTAGGACATGTGGAAGACAACTTGCATAGAGTGGAATATAGGAAACTAGGCAAATCAGACAAAAATGGATTAATTAATGTCTAAGGTAGCTAACTATGGGTTGATTATTCTAACAAGGTTCTCATTTCAAGATGACTAATCACACCAGCTTAATTAAAATCTTGGTGAGGCTGACAAATTCCAAGAATGGAAGTATAGGATCTCACTAGTTCTTGAAGGAAATGAATTGGACACCTACTTAAGTAGAGAGGTTCCAGTTCCAGAGGGAGATGAGGCTAAAGCCTTACATAAGAAGAACTTGGTCAAGGCCAAGAATATCATTGCTGATTAAATCAAGGATCACCTTATATCACAAGTGTCTTCCCTAAAGACACCTAAATAGATGTTTGATTCCTTGACCAAACTATTTGAAGGGAAGAACATAAATCGAAATGTGACTTTAAGAAACCAATTGAAGAATGTGAAGATCCAGAATGCAAAGACCATACAGTCATACTTTACAAGGGTCTCCCAAATCAAAGAACAACTTGAAGTGGTAGAAGAAGAAGTGGAGAATGTAGAAGTTGTGATAACCACCTTGAATGGCCTCCCAGGATCATGGGATTCATTAATTCAAGGAATGCGTGCTAGAAGGAAGTGATTACTTTCAGGAGACTCTGGGAATAGCACACACAAGAAGAAGCTCGATTCATAATAAGAGAAAAGAAGATGGGAGCAACTGAAGATCAAGATTTCATGATTCAAAGAAGATACCTCAAGCGACGAGGAATATGAAGAACTCAATTCTTAAAGAGCCTCTTATCCATGTTGAGCATTTCGATAAGAAATGATGTTGTTATGAATGAAGAAGATGATGAAGCTGAAAGGAGTCTACCCACGAAACAAATAAAGATAAGTATTTAATTGTCATTTCATGATATTTTTTTTATGCACTTGTTTATATTCAGTTGATGTGTTATGCATGATAGAATGTTTGCATTAATGACAGTATACTACTAATATGCATGTGATGGGTAAGTATCTCATGGTCCTATACAACTCTCCATTTCTAATTAACTATAATGCAACCTCTTTGCTGACATAGTGGATTAGTGCACAATCTCAATGATGTATTGGTAAAGATGGAAGGCATCTAGAAACGTTTCTGTGAGATATGGATGAATGTTGTATTGGCTAAAATAGTTGCATGATCATATATTTATGCATAAGAATTTGCCACTATGAATATGCCTTATGAAATTTTTCTAACCATACAAATGCATTTGACTTATAGGAAAGATCGTGTACAATCACCTACAAGCAAACAAGGATGAGACTTGTTCCGAAGAACAAGTGACAACAGTTCAAGATGAAGAATAATATGGCAAATGCAGTGACATCATTGATGCAGAACCTACCAGCTATGAATAAGTAGCCAAGAATATAGGGAAGACCAGTTAAAGAAGAATGATGTCTAGGATGCAGTATCGAGACCTAAAGGGAAGTTTGTAGTTCCATCATGAAGTAGATGGAAAAATCGTGGGATACAAGACAAGATTCATAGCATGAGGATTCTCACAGAAAGAAGGCATAGACTACAAAGAGAAATTTGCAGCCAATGGGAGTTAAGACACATGTTAGGCAGAATCATGTGTGCAAATTAAAGAAGGCCTTATACGAGCTCAAAAGACACCCATGGGATAACACATACATGAGGAGGTTGAAGATCACCTAGAGTGATGAAGATATTAACCTTTGCTACAAGGTTGAAGATGAAAGCCTATAGAGGATGACAAGCTCACAGATGGGTGCGAGAATAACTTTTGAAAAGGTTCAATATAGAGGATCTTGGTATCCAGTGACCCTAGATGGATACATAGAATATTAGTAGCAAAGGAAGCTACTTGTCACTCCAGTACAGAATGTTTCAGTACATAGAGTACAAAAGACAGAGGGAGAATGATGCTCCTCTTCAGAGGGAGTGACTACAGAATATCCCGAGCTTCGACATGATATGATAGGATGGATAGATTACTAATGACTCTAGGATTTACTGAGAATAAAGAGAATTCCAACCTTTTCTTCAAGGTTGAAGGTGGAAGACTAGTCATGCTCCTGTTATATGTCGATGACTTGTTCTTGACAGAAAAGAGGAACTCATTAAAGTTGCAAGAAGGAGACTTTCTACTAATTTCGAGATGAAGAACTTGGAGATGATGCACTACTTTCTAGGCATGGAGGTGTGGCAGAATGCAGATGGAATCTCCCTGGGACAAGGGAAGTATGCAGTAGAAATCCTGAAGACGTTCAAGATGATGGACTGCAAGGCCATGGCCACACCTATGGCATCAAACCTGAAGCTATTGAGTGTTGCTTCATCAGAGTTAGTTGATTCCATGATGTATCATCATATGATTTGTTCCTTGATGTACCTGACAAATACGAGACCAGATATTTGCTTTGCTATGAAAACATTAAGACATGTTCACCTGATGGTTACAAAGCATGCAGTGAAGTACCTGAAGGGTACAGTTGAGTATGGGCTCAAGTATGATAAGAATCATAAGATTAACCCAAAGGGTTATGTGGATTTGTATTGGGTAGGTAGTGCCATCGATAGGAAGAGCACTTCAGGGTGCTGCTTCAGTATGGGATCAGGTGTGATCTCTTGGTTTAGTAGGAAACAGTCTTGCGTGGCACTGAGTATAGATGAAGCAGAGTATGTCGTAGCTTGTTCAACTAGTTGTGAGGGAGTATGGCTGAGGAAGCTACTATCTGATTTGTTTGATCTCCAGTTGGATGCTACTTGTATATATTGTGACAACCAGAGTTGTGTGAAGTTGTCGAAGAACCCGGTGTTCCATGACAAGTCAAAGCATATCGAGATCAAATATCACTATATCAGAGATATGGTGCAGAGAGGAGTAGTAGAGCTCTAGTATGTTGCGACGGATGAGCAAATAGCTGATGTGTTTACCAAGCCATTGGCTAGAGTGAAGTTTGATTACTTCAGGGAGAATCTTGGTGTTCTCTAGATCGAGGTTCCTTCCAAGGGGAAGTGATGAATCCGTGAGCCATTCTGACATGGTGAGAGGATTGGTTCCTTCCATGGTTAGATGTAAGTGTAGAGGTGCTCTGATATGATTGTGGGTTATGTTACCACATGATCATTGCAGAGCCATTCTAATGTGATTGAGGGATGTGTTCCCACATGATTAGATATAAGTGCTAAAGGCCATTATCTGGGAGAATGGAGGCACCTGGTTAGTTACCAGGAATACTCATCCTAGAGCTGAGAACCATTCTGATGTGACTGTGGGATGTGTTCCCACATGATCAGATGCAAGTGCAAAGCCATTCTTATGTGACTGTGGGATGTGTTCCCACATGATCAAATGTAAGTGCAAAGCCCGTTTGACATGCTGGATTGGTTCCTCACATGGTCATATGTAAGTGTATATCCCTTCTAACATGCTGGATTGGTTCCTTGCATGGTCAGATGTAAGTGCAGAGCCCTTTCGACATATATGCTGGATTGGTTCCTCACATGGTCGAATGTAAGTGTAGATCCTTTCTGACATAGATGAATAGATTGGTTCCTCGCATGGTCGAATGTAAGTGTAGATCCTTTCTGACATAGATGAATAGATTGGTTCCTCTAATGGTCAGATGTGAGTGCTAGGCCTTTCTGACATAGATGACTGGTTTGGTTCCTCTCATGGTCAGATGTGAGTGTTGGGCGTGCCTTTCTGAAATGTATGTTGGATGTGTTCCTCGCATGGTCAGGTGTAAGTGCTGGGCAGGTTGTTCTGACTTAGGCTAAGATATAAGCGTTGAAGAAGACCTACATGGAGGCTAGGCCTACAACCAACATGAAAAAGGGTTGGATCTGTAGAACTTCCTGTGACGAGTAGAATTGAGATAGCACTAGTGATGATGACCCAGTGATGATCCAGCAGTGATGATCTAGATCCAGTGATGATCTAGATCCAGACTTGAATATGAAGATGACTTGATGATGATCTAGATTATACATAGAAGAATACTTGTGCTGATAAGTTGTGTCAAGAGAATACCTTCCTAGTTAAGAGGGAGTGTTGATGTATCTGTAACTTCAGAATGTATTCACTTGTATATTTTATGATTTGTACCCCGATGTTTATTCCAGGAAGTATCTGTAATGTAATTGAGTCATGTCACGCCCCGATGTTCCTATAGGAAGATTCAATAACGTAAACAAGTCATGTAAAGTCATAGAGGGTAACCATCCTTAATGATCAAGGGTAAAATTCCCCTCAATTGTGGGGCACTAGAGTTATTAGACTCTCCTAGAGAAGTCGACCCTGGTGATTTAATGTCAGGTCAGTTCATTAGTACCCTAGTTGTGGTTACTCGAGCCTACATAACTGAGTTAGGATTACTCGAGCCTACATAAGTGGGTTAAAGGTTAATTGAACGAGAGAATATAAATAGAGAGTGAGACTCTCTATTTATCACACACACACACACTCAAATGGGGTGCATGAGTGAGAGAGAAGAATCTGGGATCAGAGAAAGAGACAACTGCTGTCGAAGATCATTTTTATGTTTTTGGGTTTTACTTTTGTTATTGGTGCTCATTCTATCTCTGAGGAAGTTGCGGGGTTTTCTCCTTTATGGTTTCCCTGAGGAAAATTCTTTGTGTCTCTTGTCTCTTATGATTATTGTTGTGCATGTTATTCTGTCAGATAAGATCCTAAGATCATATTTCTTAAATGATAAAAATCTAACAACACATACAGTTATTTTCCTTACAACATTGATGATGGAAAAAACACATCCTGATATATGTTTCATCTTGGTTAAGGACCAAGCTCATGGGCTTCCCAATTTAAAAACCATAGTTAGTCTTTCAACAATAGAAGAAAAATATGTAGCATCAACATCAAAAACATGTCAATCAATGTGGATGAGAAGAGTTATTTCATATTTTATGCAAAATCAGGAATGAGCAACAAAATTTTATCGCGATAATAATTCAACCATAGACTTATCAAAAAAAACATGTTTTCACAAAATGAGTAAGCACATTAATACTAGCAATCTTACCAACACTAGTGAAATATACCTTGAATTTTTCAAGCGTGAAGATAAATTTGCAGATATCTTCACAAAGGTATTACAAAAAGAGAGGTTTGAACACCTGAGAAAAAGTATGGGAATCATTTGATTGGAAAATCTAGGAAATCAAGCTTAAGGGGAAGTGTTGAAAATTTAATCTTGATGTACAACCTGCAGATGTTCTACCAACCACATTGTCCACCATAGTTGGTTATCAACAATTAATAAATTCCAACATTGTAATAACAACTTGTGTTTATTGTGTAATCAATTGCATTTATCTCCTATAAATAGAGATTCTAAGATATGCATAAGGAATAGTTGTATAGCCTCTTCTAATTAATAATAATATAAGAAGAATCTAATCTTATCTCTGATATTTTATTCTTATATTTGTCCTTCTCTATTGCATATGTTTCCTTCCTTCATTGGTATTCTATTAATAATTACTTCAACCATTGCAAGTAGCATTTTTGGAGAGCCCACTGGGGGAAAAATCCACAACAATAATCAAAAGGCTGAACCAAACCATAGTATTACTCCACTAGACCAAGCCATGAGGAACAAAAATGTTGTTGAACCCACTGCCAACAACATCAATAACAATAGTTAAAAATCCCAAACCACACTAGGACACAGAGAATGTGAACCCTTTAAAAAACATCAAACCCCACTTATTCAATCCTTATGATATGAGGCACTCATATCACCTCATTATGAGAAGGGTGAACTTTCCAACTAGGCGTAGTTCCACCCCTTCTATACATTTTTTCTAAAAATCTAATGATATGAGTCGTCTTAAAATGGGATAAAACCCCAAGAACAAAGTGTAATACCCCTGGCATGAACCACTAATATGATTGGGTCCAAATGTAATTTTTGACAAAGAATACCTAAGAGGCTGAAATATTTTTTATTTTGCTACTATTAATATAAAATTCATAACTGATTGCGAGGAGGAAGGACGCTGAAAATGATCGAGGACCCAGGTATTCACCAAAGGTTGAAAGGGAGTTTAAAAATGTCGTTGTTGGGAAACACTACCATAACCTTACCCTTAATCTAGGTTTTATCCTTAATCAATTTTGATTAACTTAACTATAGGTTTGATGTTAAGTTGGGAATCAAAGTTTGATTAAGAAGGTTAATTAAAATTTAAGGCATGGTTGTTGGGGAGAGACCATGTGCCCTGCATTTTTCATGCAGATAAAACTGAACATTTCATTCAGTCATACAAGGGGAAGGAGGTGAAGACAGTTAATTTAGAAGGATATTTTTCTCTTCGTCTTTGCTAGAGAGAAACGGGTTTGGGGAAAGAGAAAATTCTTACATCAAAAGAGAAAAACTGGGTTTTGTTGAAGGGAATGAGATTGTTGAACCGGTTCATGTCCAAGGGAGGAATTGGTCTGAGTGAAACTAGTTGTAAATACTCCCTGAACTAAATTCTTTATCCATGAGACTATTTGAGAAACATAGTTGTTGAATTGTAGCCATGTTTTCCTTGCAATGTTCCCATGAAATGGAAAATGGTGTATGAAACTGCCTTAGTGGAAGTCTGAGCCTTTGAGCAGTGTTGTGTCATACTCTTGTGTCGATAGAAGGAAACTTGGAAGGTGGATTACACAATTTGGCATATATTTGGTTGTTACCAATGATCCTTAGTGCCAAATGTTAAACCATTGAGTGAAACCATAGGGCTAGTGAGATACCTAATTGGTGGATGCTTCGGTCTCAACTCGTGGGTGGTGTTCTTCTAAGAGATAAACGAGCATAATTTCCTACAATTGGGTAGAGCATGCCTAACATGCAGTGAATTCCCAATCTTGGTTGTTAACATATAATTATATTTTTTGATAAATCTAATGGTATTCTTCAAAGTGAAATTATGAATGCTTTCTTATCCAATGTGAATTTATGGATCGATTTGCACCTGTTTAACATGTTTATTGATTTAAAATCCATGTTTAAGAGAAGTTGAATGAGGCCACTATTTTGGTTGTCCATCTTGTGATGAATTGGATGGATTAGGAATAAGTAAAGTAATATTGTATTTATTTGGAAGTTCTTGTTTCCCTAAATGCTAACTCCAGCCAAGATAATGTTGTGATTAATTTTGCATAAATTGAATGGTTGAATGATGATGATGAAGCTTAGTAATTTACTTTGCCTTGGAACTATTTATGAAATTGTAAGATTTCTAGTCGAATTATTTATTTCATTGATACGAAGATAAATCTTGTATAAAAATAATTTCCAATTCCAAATGTTGTAAGTAATGGACTGAATGACTATAGTTGGTTGTTATGTTGAAATGGTCTAAGTGGTAGTGACAAGCTAAGTCTAAAATTTGTTAAGTGTTGCATTCTTTTAATATATTAGTTGTTTAGCTAGAAATAGATAAGTGCTAATCCTTTGAAAGCATCTAAGTAAACTAGTTTTACTGGAGTGTCGATATGTTGAAGTGTCGATGATAACACAACGACATCAAATCAGCATTTTCCATGTTTGTTTAAGTTTTTTTGCATTTCCTATATAGGGTTACCGATGTTGGTGTCTTGACGTCGAAATCTACTCATTTAATATTAATGCTTTTGCAACTTGTTGATGAATTCCAAATTATGACTTCCAATGTGCCGAAGTCGGGATCGAAAAGTCAGTATGGTATTTAATATTAGTGTTTGGTCACTATTGACTTCTGACATACCGACATGTTGACGTCAAGATCGACAATTTAGAGGAGTCTTTTCATTCTTGTTTAGTGATGTCGACTTTTGACTCTCGATGTCGAGACTATTGGAAGGGACTAGGAAGGTCAAGACAATGGATTTAAACCGTTGAAATTGTCACCTAAATTATATTATTGAATGTTTAATTATATTATTCATTAATTAAGGAAAATAAGTTATTTTAATCTATTCCTCTGCATTATTGATTTTGTAGTGACTCATTCTTATTTGTTTAAACTATTTAAAAAAATTATTGTAATTATAGAGCCCATATAACGCTTCATGTTTGTTTTAGGATATAGATTGATATTTTTGTAGTTGTGTTTCATAAGGGGTGTGTTACAGAGTGATATCAGAGCTAAGGTTTCAACACTTAGCCTCTGGGAAATGTTTTTATTTTGTAAAGAGTGCAAAACCCTTGAGTATATATATTTGCATGATATTTACTTGTATGAAATGAATGTATGTAGATAGATAATATGAATTACATCATGCTTATGATGAAACAAATAAAATTTTCTTACTACATAAATACCAATGTAAATAGGATAAATAGTCCATAAAGAACAAGTATGAATAAAAGTATATAGATGAAATAAGAAATGATGATTACAAATTGATGATAGTGTCATACATATAGAAATCCTAAAGACAATATATGGTGATCATTCATGAATGAATGTGTCCTTTAGTATTTAATAATCATTTATCAGTATTGTTATCTATGTTCACTTATTATTATTATTATTATATAACAGTGCCTTGTATTTAAGGATGTTTTGTCCTCAAATCATACCTTAGTAAGTAAAACCACGTGTGTTTTTATGAACTCTATGTATCTAGTTTACATGTGAAACCTATCTCAATTGAATAGAGCAATAGAAACTTAGTTCCATACTGAATAATTATATATGAGTAAAATATGAATGAATATTTTACAATGATAAAGTAACCCATATATATAGGCCTTACATAGTGACTATTCAATAAGAGATATGTCCCTTAGTTAACCTAATTAATTAATATTTATTTCAATGCTATTTATTAATGATAATTATTTAATTTTTATTTGTTACATTGTCTTCCTGTTAAACTTGCTTTGTCCTCAAAGCATAGTTTATTGTAAAAAAAAATTCTCTTGCTCATAATGACTTTTCATTATGTTGTGAGCTTGGAACTGCAATACTCGATGAAACACGACAGTATAATCTTCGGAGTACTAAACTAATGTGTTTCATTTTCTAGGCTGTGATCCATCCCAAATCTACTTTCATTACAAATGTTTAATAATCATATAGAGCTTATCATTTTTGGCTTCCATAAAAGTTGGCGATATTGTCTTCATTCTTTTTCAATGTTGTAGTTGGTTTGTATGTAAGATGAAAACTTTTTATTTCCCTCTTGACTTTGATGTTGGTCATAAGAATTTTATAATTTGGGTGACAACAAGGCATTCAAGTCGTTTGTGGAACCCTTGTAGAAACTTCAATTGTTTGTGCTTCATGTGATTTATTGGATGATAACAACTATGAGGATTTTTCTAGCTGCTCATCTTTAATTTTTGTATTTGTTCAATCAACCCTTGATTCATATTTTTTTAAAGAATTTTATCTATCTTTTTCAGCTAATACATTCTTATCGAATTCGTTTTGGAGATATTCTTATTTTTTTCAGAATTTCTTTTGTACTTGTTTTTGCAAAATTTTTTCTTTTTTTATTTTCTTGATCTATGTGATTGGGTCTTGGCTATGATTTTTCAAACGGGTGATTTCTTAATCCTTACTAGTGGCATCCTTTTCAACTTATTTTTTTGTCTTTTGTTCTTACTTATGATTGTCCTATGAAATCATCTTTGATATATCCTTAAAGTCTTCAGATGTTGGAGCTTCTAAATATGTCTTCATTGTAATGTCCTGCAATGTAATTTTCTCCCTTTTAAAGGAAAATGTTAGAAATTTATTTTTGACATTTAAGATGAAAGTCTCCAATGTTCTTATCCAAGGTAAACCAAAAATTATGTTACAGTCAAAGCTCCATAAGGAACTAACAATGAATTTTCATGTGACCATATAATCTCCACATTAAATTGTAAGTCACCTATTTCAAAGTGTTTCCTATCCCAAAAGTCTATCCCTTCACCAATATTTGACTAAGGAATCGCTTAATGGTTAGTGAATTCAGTACTAATATAAATACTTCTTTCAGCATGTGCAATCAAAATGGTGATAGCCTTTCATGCAAGTGTCTCTTCAATTCTAAATAGTATTGAAACTTTATTTTTGAGGTGATAAGAAACTTTTTCTTCTTTTCAACATTAACATCCATATTCTTGATTTTTTTGAAATTTTTGTCAATATCCTTTTTTTGTTGAATTATTATTATTATTATTAAAAGTAATAATAATATTATACCATTATGGAATACACTTAACTTTGTAAACCAAATATTAAAATTTGATCAAGAATATATACCAATAACTCAATTATATATATCTATATATAATTAATAAACTTTTGAAACTTTCTTAATTTCATTTTATTAAAGAGTTAGTTTATATCTCACGCTTGTGGTTTTACTTCTTTCCCCAATTCTTATTTGTATGAATTAATTAATTAATTCTAAAATATAACCAAAAACCAGATTAGACAAAGTCTAAATAATGGCCAAAGATCCGGAACTGATCCCAACAAGGTACTCTAATACCATTGATGTGTATTGTATCTGATTTACACTCGAAAGCTATCTCAATTGAACAGACCAATAGAAAATAGTTCCATGTTGAATAGTTATATATAAGTAAAATATCAATGATGATTTTATAATGATAAAGTAGCATGTATATATAGGCCTTACATAATGACTATTCACTAAGAGATATGTCCCTTAGTTAACCTAATTAATTAATATGAATTTTATTATTATTTATTAATGATAATAATGTAAGTTTTATTGAACATATAACTCCATTTTGAATGATCAAATAATATTTAACATAAATTGATAAGATATGATTGCATTACAATTTGATTGACCATTTAAATATGGTCTTGTGCATTTTCAATGGAAAGGTATGTCTCTATCTTTTCGATTGATTACATATCAAATTTATTTAATATTTATTTAATTACTTTTATTTTGTTATTTCATTATTTGTGTATTGATATATTTATATATTATTTTGTTTGTTACATTGCCTTTCGATTCACGCTGGTTTGTCAAAAAAAACATACCTTATAAAAATACCTTGTAATTTAAATATAGTAAGTAAAACCATGGGCTATTTCATAAAACCATGTGTGGTTTTATAAATTCTATTCTTTAACCTTTTTTCTTTTTCTTCTTTTTCTTGTGGATAATTCTTTTTCCCACTTCTTCTTTGTAATATTTTTTCCTTACTCATTGCTCTCTTCTTCATTTTTGGAGTGGAACGAATACTTCTTCAATGAAATTCGAATGGCCAAGGACATTGTTTTGGTCAAAAACCAATTTTTACGAGAGAAACTCTGAATATGGATGGCTAAAAGCCACTATGAGGTCAAAGACCTGAATTCAAGGAAACCTTGACAAATTTGGTCACAAGCCTAAATCAAATTTTCTCTGATGACAATGTAATATTTGTATCTAGATATTTTCAAAGATTTCTCAACTGAATAATCAACCAATAGAAAATAAATCCATTTGGAAAGAATAAATAGCATTGAATATAAATTGATGAGATATGGTTACATTACAATTTGATGGACCATTTAAATATGGTCTTATGTGAATTTTGAATGGAAAGGTATGTCCCTATCTTTTTGATTAATTACATATCAAATTTATTTAATGTTTGTTTAAATACTTTTCTTTTATTATTCCATTATTTGTTTATTGATGTGTATATATATATATATATATATATATATATATTACATATGAATTTTAATGTGAACTAACAATCATGGATAAATTATGATTGCTAGTGTCAACACATATTACAAGACATTGTACTTGTTGATTTCTAGTAAAGTAGGCAACTGGTACTGAATGATGACAGAAGAACCTGAAATGTCCAACTTTGTTGAAGAATTTGGCATCGGTTTACAAAGAACATAATCCAATGGTTGTCATTCTAATATGATATCCATGGAAGTGTTTAGAAATTTAAAATACATACATATGGGGAATGGAAAGATCCTACAAAGTCTAAATCAACAAAACCAAATAAATCACCAAGTGATGGAGAGTCCAGTTCAATTACAAAATCAAATGAAAAAAAGTATATTTAGTTGTAAAGAGAAAAGGAGAAGAATCAATGAACATAGTATATCCTGATAGATATCAATGTTTCGGAGATGAGGATGTAAGCATAAAGAGGTTGCATTCCCAATATCATTCAGTTGAAAGTCATCATGGGAATGAGGAGCCTAAAATCCAGAATGCTCTTCATCCTAAAATACATCCTAAGAGAAAGCGTGATGGGAATGCATTGCAAGGTGAACTCAAGAAGCTCAAACCTCCCACCTTTTATGGAGAAAAATCCAGGAAAATTGCATAAATATGGCTTCTAGAAATGAATAAATATCTATAGCTCCATGACTATTCTGATAACCAAGAATCATGTATCACCATTTATAATCTGCAAGGAAAACCCTACATGTGGTGGAAGCATTTGAAGCAAGAAGAAAACTTGATGAGAGAAAAATATCATGGAGGAGTTTCCAAAGGTATTTCAAGCATGAATACCTATCCAAACAATACTATGATAATAAAATGCAAGAGTTCTTTGAACTCAAACTAAGAAACATGACGATGGAGGAGTATCAGAAAAGATTCCTGGAACTACTATGTTATGTGGATTTCATCGAAGAAGAAAAGGTGAAGATTAATTGGTTCCTCGGTGGTCTCCCAACATTCTACCAAGATCGAATAACTTATGACAAGCCTCATACCTTGAAAGAATGCATACAGAAGCCCAAATTCTTGTATGAGCAAGGTAAGAGTAGGCAGGATTTGCATAAGAGTTGGAAGAATAAATTGAAGGATAAGAAGGATAAAAGTAAAAATGGATTTTAAGTCCATGGATAATAAACAAGTTTAGTGTAGTTATTTCATACAACCCATTATGAAATATGAATCAAGGGAGATTGAATCCATAGGGAAAAATAAGTCATTGCAAATTAGATGTTGAAAATGTGGAGGTGGCCACTACCTCAATAAATGTCATGAGAGGAAAATAATGGATCGTGTACAATGTGAAAGAAGCTTCTATAGTGGGATATGTTGCTAGAAGCATTCCTCATATATATGTGACCTTGGACAATTGTTAGGAAACCACCAGTCATCAATTATTGTGATTTAAGGTAAATTAAATGATTTGCCAATTTCAATTTTGATTGATTCTAGAGCTTCTTATAGCTATGTAAGTGTTAATCTGGCTGAAAAATGTAAGTGAACATCAAATTTCCCAGGAAAATAATGTTGTAGTTAGCTACCAAAAAGAAGAGAAAGATTACTTTCGTGGTTAAAGACTGTTGTTTTATAATGAATGGGTTACGGCCAAGTCCAATTTGGATTTGATTCCTCCAAGCTTGTATGATGTTTTAATTGGGATAGATTGGCTAGAATATCATCATGTGATTCTTGATTTCCATAGTAAATTATTACTTGTCTGGTAACTTCATTCAAATCAAAGGAATCCCAAAACCAATTGTTGTGAGAAAAATCTCATCCATGCAGATGAAGGAATATATTAAAAAGGGATACCATTTGTATGTGAACCATGTTGAGGAGGTACCAGCTGATGTGGATTCGTGTGTTGACGTACATCTATTGTTAAAAAAATTTGAGGATGTTTTCCAAGATGTACCCTCGTTACCATCAAGGTGGGGAATTGGCTTCACCATTGATTTTATGTCAGGGTCAGTGCCAGTATCCAGATCCCTTTACATAATGAATACTCCACATCTAAGGGAATTGCAATTGCAACTATAAGAGTTTCTAAATAAGTATTATATATTCCCTAGTATTTCTCCTTGGGGATGACCTTCTTTATTCATACAAAAGAAGGATGGCACATTTAGATTGGATATGTGTTGAAATATTGGTTAATACTAAGAGGGGGGGTGAATTAATATTGTGACTTTTATCAATTTAAAACCAATTTTAATTTACTCATTAAAACAAATAATCAACAAGAACACAGAGAAAAAAAAATTATCGTGGAATCCCAATTGGGTAAACCACCAATACTTCCTATTACTGCAAAATTGTTATTTACAAATAGTTTTTGCCTGCTGCTATATACAAGGATGGTATTACACCCTATTTACCAGAAAATAATGGAAGGAGGATACAACCCCCTATTTTTTCAGCTACAATTGAAAGGATGCTACTACAGCCTATTTACCATCTTCTATTGGAAGGAGGCTACAACCCCCATGCAGGCATGTTGCCTGCTCTAGCGCCACCCTTCCACCCTAATACGTTTGCGTTAATCTTCCAGATTTATTTACCCTTCAATATTTGTCACACTCACTAGTATATGCTTCTACTTCTATAATCTGGACCACTTAGACAGTTTCTCTCACTCATCCCGGCAGTTTTAAAGCATAAAGGAAAAGCTAGTCTAGGGGAACTTGCCTTGTTTTTTGACCACATCATCCTCCTTAATTTTCTCCATACAAAAGCATGAATGAGTTTTCTTTCCACCACTTATTATTTTTCCCACATTCTTTAGCTAATTCGTGAGGATATTCATGGATTTGGAAAGTCCTTTTTGCACCTATGGGGGATTTGACTTGTTTTAGTAAGCCTGCTTTTTTACCAATTCGAATAGAAACCTAGTGCTTTCGAATATATCATGTAATTATATATTTTACCAGACTATTACTTCATATGGTTGGATAATGTACACTTATTCAATATAGGATTAAGTTATGCTCCAATTTCAATCTCCTTTTGTGTGAATTTTAAATGTTTGATTAGCAATTTTGTGAGTGTAATTGATCTATCTCTTGGGTTCAATTTCCACATGGTATCAAATCCCTTGTAGATCGATTTCTATCCTTCCAAATTGTTATTACAGGTTTGAAATCACTGACTAGGAGCGCATTCTACTGACTCAAGGGAACGGGAGCTAAGATATGGACCAATCTCAAAGGATCATCTTGACTCCATTCAATTTCTTGGAATGGAAAGATGAGATGGAGATATTTTTGATATATAAATTTATCTACAAGGTTAACATGGCTACTGAGGCAAATCCCAATGCAGCTGCAAAGAATATCAAATGACACAACACGAGGGATGAGGCCTATGGTCTTTTTGTGTCTAAGTATTTCAAGAGACCTCCTCTTTCATCTTGATTCATTGGCATCTCCGAATGAGGTGTGGGAGAAACTTGAAGATATTTTTGGTAAGACAGATGATATGATAGGACATCAAATCGAGAATGAATTGATCTCCTTGAATCCCAGTAGCTTCGAATCATTGCAACTCTATTTTACCAAGTTTAAGGCCCTTGTTTTGCAGTTNGACCATTATCTCAAAGCTTGGTCCTGAATATTTAGTGTTTGTTTCGACCTTCTATGCCACTAAATTGGTAGCTCAAACTTGGAAGATGCCTAAGCTTGTTCAGTTCATGGAATCCCTCACTCAAGAGTAAGATAAATTGGTAATGATGGGCACCATCAAACCTTCCAAAGACCAAGCTTTGGTTGCTGGAGATTCGAAGGTGGATTCAAAAAGAAAGAAAAAAGCTAAAATCCACCTGAGCAAAAGAGAGACAAGGCAAAGTCTCTAGATGAGTCCTCGGGATCCAAGAAGAACCCCTAGAAGAAGAAGAACAAAAGGAGAAATGAGAAAGTGTGCATACTACAGTAAGGGTTATCATCCTGAGAGCTCTTGTATGAAAAAGAAAATAGACATGTTGACCCAACTCCTGGAGAAGAACAATGTCTCCCTTCCTAATTTCTCAAAGAAGAGGGAAGGAGGATCAAATTCAGAAGACGGGGAAAGAGTACATGCCTTGGTTGCTTCCACCTCAATCTCACCTAGTTTCATTATTGATTCTGGAGCTTCCAAACATATGGTTTCGACAAAATATGTCTTCTCTTCTCTTGACATGTCGAAAGGTCCACCAATAGTTTTGGGAGATAACTCTCTGACTAACAATATGGGAAAGGGTAGGATTGATCTTGACCATGGTAATTTCAATAATGTGTTGCATGTTCCAAGTCTTGCCTCTAATATATTGTCAGTGTATTAGATGACTCACACTGGGTCTCCAAATAAAGTCATCTTCTCCCCCAATGAATTTGAAATCACTGAGATTTCGAATGGTAAAGTCATAGAAAAAGGTGTTTTTTATCACACTTTGAAGGTATACAAGTTTTCCCATTTTGTACCCTACTCAAACCCCTCTTCTCTTCTTACTCATGCTAATGAAGCAAGCAATATTTGGAATGAAATATTTGGACATATTAACTACAAGTATATTTCTGATTTTAGTGAAAAAGACATGGTCATAGGGTTACCAAAAATAAAGTTTTCTAAGGGAGTCTGTCAAGGTTGTATCCTGGGAAAACACCCAGAGCACAACTATGAGAGAGCTAGTCATGGGAGAACCTCTGCACCTCTTGAGTTGATCCACAGGCACATTGTTGTTCCATTCCCTCATATGTCCATGATTCAATCCAAATATTCACTCACCTTCATAGATGACTTTTCCAGGTATTGTTGGGTTCACTTCCTAAAGCATAAGTTTGAATTTTTTTACCTCTTCAAAGTCTTTAGAGCCTTGGTTGAAAACCAATCTAGGAGGAAACTCAAGATCCTTAGATTTTACAATGGTGGAGAGTATGTCAAGTCTGAGTTCATCTAGTATTGCAAAGATGCAAGTATCCAGATGAAGCATTCTATTCCTTACACACCACAGCAAAATGGTGTTGCTGAGAGAAAGAACACATCACTGAAGGAGATGGCAACTTGTATGATGGAGGCTAAAACTATGCCACCAAAGTTTTGGGCCAAAGCTATAAACTATGCATCCTATATCCAGAATAGGGTTCCACTTAAGAAACTTGATGGTATGACTCCTTTCAAATCTTGGAGTGGGCACAAGCCAGATGTGACCCATTTCAGGATTTTTGGCCCAAAGGTTTGGGATAGAATTCCAACTGAAAAGAGGAAGGATTTGCAACCCCAAATCCAAGAGTGCCTATTTGTTGGGTATTATAAAGATTCAAAATGGTACAAGCTGATAAAATTGAGCACTAACAAATATTTCATTGAAAGAAGTGTTCAATTCGAAGAAGAGCCTTTAGCAGCAGTTGAAGTTAGAGAGCCCTCTTCACCACCACAACCATTGATTTTAAGTGAAGAGACTAATGAGTTTTGTGATTATGATATTTCTGATAATGATGAATTAATTGCATATCCTAACAGCCCTACAAGACAAAATTGGGCAGCAAGGACCATTCATGCAGCTGGGGAACTAGCTGGAAATCCTAATGACACTAGGAGGACTATATCTCAATTTGAGAGTGCCCTTTATGTGAAAGATCCACTCTTTGCTGAGAAGTGTTATTTGATGATAGATTATGATCCAAAAACATACGAAGATGCATCACATGATCCAATATGGAAAACATCCATGAAATAAAAATTCAGCTCGCTCCAAAAGAACAACACATGGGAACTAGTTGATCTCCCCCCATGGAGAAAGCTAGTGAAGTGTAAGTGGTTCTTCAAAACTAAGTTTTATGTTGATGGCTCACCTTTGAAATATAAGGAAATATTTGTATCCAAGGGCTACTCTCAGGTACATGGTATTGACTACAATGATACCTTTCCACCAATGGCAAAGATGGACTCCATAAGGCTTTCTCTAGCCATTACAGCATCGAAGCAGTGGGAGGTACATCACATGGATGTAAAGTGTGCCTTTATGAATGGAGATCTGAATGAAGATATTTATATGTAGAAACCACAAATTTTTGTATCTAATCCATCTTTAGTGTGCAGGTTGAAGACATCATTGTATGGGCTCAAGCAAGCCCCCATGGCTTGGTATGCCAAGATTGATGGCGTTCTGTTGTCACTGAGTTTTGTTCGATGCAAGTCTAATCCTGATTTATATTTGAAGTTGATTCATGGTTATTGAATATTTAATGATTATTGTTCTCTATGTGGATGACCTACTGATTACAGGAAGTTTAAATAAAGCTATTGCCTCCTTGAAGGATGCAATGAACCATTCCTTTTATATGACAGATTTGGGATTGTTGAGCCAATTCTTGGGTCTCGAAATTGCTCAATACCAACATGGAATCAAGGTTCATCAGTAAAAATTTTCTTCAGATTTTCTCACCATGTTCATAATGAAATATTGCAAGCCAAGCAAGACTCCATTCCTTTCAGGAGTTAAGCTTGAAGAAGCAGGTTCTTCTCCTATGGTAAATAATACACTGTATAGGAAGTTGAGTGGGTGTTTGCTTTATCTTACACATACTAGACCTGACTTATCTTATGCAGTTAGTGTGGCTTCAAGATACATGGATCAGCCTCATGAGATCCATTGGAGATCATCCAAGAGGATCCTAAACTTTGTCCAGGGAACAAGGACTCATGGCATTTTCTACAAAGCAAAATCTGACTTAGAGCCAATTGAATTTACTGACAGTGATTGGGAAAGTGACAAAACAGATCAAAATTCTACCTCGAGATATGTGTTCATGCTTGCATAAGGACCAATCATCTATTCAAGTAAGAAGTAGAGTGTCATAGCACTCTCATCTACAGAGGCAGAGTATAGAGGAGTTGTAAATGCAGCTAGTCAATGTTTATGGTTACAGGGGATACTTGGAGAATGTGGTTTCAAATCATAGTTTTCAACAGTCATCTGTTGTGAAAATAAAAGCACCATTTGAATCTCCACTAATCCAATTCAAATACAAAGAACCAAGCACAATTAGATCCATATGCACTATATCAGGGAGCTTGTGCATGATGGTACCATTGCTCTACTCTACTACGCATCTTCAGAACAAGTAGCAGACATCTTCACCAAATTATTCTGTGAGAAGACCTTTAGTAATCTCAAATCACTGCTATGGATTTCTAAACATGTGGTGAAGAATTACTGATGACAAGATTTCAAAAAAAAAATTTATTGTCCATGTTTAAGGGAGGATTTTCCCATTGGGTTTTTGCCTCTTTCCTTGGTTGTATGGACATGTAGAATGTAAAAGGGTCACTAATCCTTGTTTCTAGGCCCTATAATTTTTAGATATTTACTCATAAATTCAGGCTTAAGTGGGGGTGTTAGAATAATCAACCCATAGTTACCCATATTTGACATTAAATTAAATCATTTGTGTCTTATTCCTAGAATCATGTATTCCCTCTCCATGCTAGTTGACTTCTACATGTTCCTAGAAGTCAATACTTGCTAAAATAGGTCATGGAGCACTTTGGAATCATCCTGGAAACATATTTATCATGTCTGCTTTATTCCTGGTTCCTTAAAGCACATATCTGCTTTTCTGAAAGCTGCCTTGCTTTACAGCAGTTTTAAGGTATAAAGGAAAAGCTAGTCTAGGGGAAATTGCCTTGTTTTTTTACCACATCATCCTCCTTCCTTTTCTCCATACAAAAGAATGAATGATTTGTATTTCCACCACTTATTATCTTTCCCACTTGCTTTATCTAATTCGTGAGGATCTTCATGGATTTGGAAAGTTTTAGTAAGCCTACTTTTTTACCAATTCGAATAGAAACCCAGTGCTTTCAAATATCTCATCTAATTATATATTTTAGCAGCCTATTACTTCATATGGTTGGCTAATGTACACTTATTCAATACAGGATTTAGTTATGCTCCAATTTCAGTGTCCTTTTGTGTGAATTTTGCATGTTTAATTAGCAATTTTGTGAGTGTAACTATCTCTTGGGTTTAATTTCCACATGGTATCAGAGCCTTTGTATATCAAATTCTCTCCTTCCAAATTTATATTTTTACTTTAACTCCCCCCGAGTATATGATCCATTTGAATGTTATTTTCAGGGTCCTCTTTAAATCATGAGAGATATTTAGAAACGAATCCCATAATCATCACTATATCCTTCTTCATCGTCATCGGTGTATTATTTTACATCTACATCTTTCTTTTCCTCATAATGGATGTCATTCTTATTTATGGCACTATTATGCCCATCATCATCTTTAGAGACCTCACTGATTTTTGAAATTTGTGTTTCTTCTGAGTTCTCGTAATCTAGCTTTTTCCTCCATATCCTCCCATGAGCTATCCTTCTTACTTGTCCTTTATCATATTTTGTGTTTGTGTCTTGTTTCCTTCTCAAACTTTGATATTTTCCCTTGGTTCTGCAGTCAGTAACCTTGTGACCAAACTTATGACAATAATGACAGTATCCATAGAATTTCCCTTTATGTTTGAGGAATCTTTAATCTTCTTGCTTCACAACTTCCATCTTCTTCCACTGTTTCTGAGCTTCTACTGAAACAATATTCCTTAGTTTACATTATCTAGCCATATGTCCAAATTTATTACATTTGTAACACTCTATGTCAAATATTTAAATAGGTCCAAACCAGTTATGATTTCTTCCATTTGGTTTACTAGACATATCCTTCATATATTCAAAAACCTTTCCATAAGCTCTGCATTTCAGGGCTTTATGACCAAAATTGTTACAAGATTAAAAATGACCCAAAAAGATTTGTTGATATCTATTTGTCATTAGTCTCTTAGACACCTCATTAGTTATGTCTTTGTCATGGAAGGATGAGACATATTTCTTGTTTTCTTCCCTTTTAACAGGACTCTTTAGTGCATCATAGCTTCTTTCATTTCCACCTTGGTTTGTGACAGAGGAATATTCTAGCTCCTTTAATTTGTCATATCCTAGAACAATTTTATCATGTGATGGTATTTTTCTACTTAAGATATCATCTAAGATCCTTGAGTTGTTCTCAAACTTTTATTTGATATATTTTTCACCAACCCCTTTTCTAAGTTGAAAATTTTATTTTTTAAGTTTTTCAAAATCTTGGTGTCACATCCCCAACCCTCCGACCGACAAAGAGGACGTGACTGAACATGATAACTACACACCCGGGCAACTAATCCCCATGAACATAAGGTTTAAAATGTAGTAAAATAAAAAAACATACATAGATGCAACATATCATTCAATAAAAATTGGAAGCAATACATGATATTCACATTCAATCATTTCACATGTTCATAGTAATTTAATTGCAGAGACAAGATAAACAAGAGATACTTGTCTTCAATAGAAGCTTGTCCCACAACCAGCTACGTCATTGCAACGTTCCACCCAACCATAGGCCAGTGTGCTCATCAATCACTCTGCAACACTACCACCCCCAAGCTAAGCATGATTCCACAAGGAATAAGGGGAAACTAGCAGGCTCACACGTAAACAAGGATACACAACTCAGCCAAGCCAATACAGTTGGTTTTATCAAGATATCGGGAGCTAGAAAGGTTGGCTGGTAAGCTAGTGAGCTCAATCCAAGAGCTATGGACATCTATACCAGAACTAGCCTGACTTCTAAAACATCCACACACACCCAACACAAGGAAGCATCCCCTTCTCTGTTACATAATCCCTTGGGCTATGCCTTCCCTTCAAGTGCTATTCAAGGGGTGTAAAGAAGAAATCCATCCCTATAGCTCTATCTGTGAAGCTCCTGCACACACTAGGTTTGTCAATCAAGCTCAGACCCCATTTCCACATCCAAAGACAGTTCAAAGGCCAACAAACAGTGTCCACACAGCAACAACAATTCTGAACTAAAGGGGAAAACACCACAGAGACCAAAATCGGGTATGGCAACTAGGTAGAAACAACTTAGACTAAGCAACTCGAATTCTAGAGTTGTTTATGGCCCTAGCGTTTCCAAAATGACTTCAACAACACTCAAACTTCATGGCTCTGTTCTCCCACTCATTTGGAAACACTAAACAACGAAATTCCCCACCATGGGCATGTGGGAACAACACCAAAACACCCAGCAGAGATCCCATCCACTAGAAGTTTAAAAAACATTTCATAGCCATGGTAAAAATGCATGAAACTGCAAAATCGTGAGAGGAAAATGCACAGGAAACTCCAAAAACGTGAGGAAAACCAACCCAATCTTTGGAATTACCAAAACGACCTCCCATCCATGGGAAATTGAAGCCAACAACCAAAAACGTGGAAGGAAAACACACAGGAAGTTCTGGATGCCTAAGAGAGCTCACATGAAGGAAGAATGGTGAGGAAAACATCCAAACATGAAAGCATGGTACAATGGCCTACGTTTTTGGGTTTTTACTTGCCCAAGGAGTCAAAACGCATTTCCCAAAAACTGATGGCTTCTCCAATTCTAATTTGGGTTTTCATTCCTTGCCCATCCCATGCAATAACCAACTCAACCAATTTCTGGTAGTAATAAATGATTGGGTGAATAAGATAAGAAAGGTAGTTGACAGTTTTGATGGGTTCCCCCCTTTGACATTTGGCTTTTCCCCATTTGCCCCAAGGGTTTGAATATTCCCCCCCCCCCTTATCCTTAGGAAATCATGTCCCTTCTCATTATTGTTGCATTGGCATAGCTGGTTGTGGGTTTTTAATAAATTGCATATTTACATGATGATTTAAAATCATAACGTGACTAGCTAGCACAAAATACCATCGACGCCAATTTAATCGCCGGAACATAATACGATAATCCATGGTGGGGATTTTTCCTGCAGATCCACACCATGATTAATTACAATATATACATCATATACATTTAATGCAAACAGGGTCAAAATCGGGGTGTTACATTCCCCTCCCCTTTCAATAGCAATGTCCTCAATGCTTTACAAAATTGAACAAAATGCTACACTGGCATCGCCTTAGTGCTCCGCAAAATTGAACAAAAATGGATGTGCCAATCGCATGGCATCCTCCAGCTCCCACGTAGCCTCTTCAGGACTGTAGTGCTCCCATTGCACCTTTACCTATCCTATGGCTCGGTTCTGGAGCATTGTGACTTTCCTGTCGAGGATTCGCATTGGCTCGATTTGGAACTCTCCCTTAGGTTCCACCTGAATCACATCCCAATTTATCACATGGTTAGGATCATGTACATATTTATTAAGCACAAAAACATGAAAAACATTATGAGCTCTAGTGCTAGCAGGAAATGCAAGTCTATATGCAACTGTCCCTATTCTTTCAAGCACTTCAAACGACCCACAATATCTAGGTGATAACTTGGCACAACTTCCAAGCTTCAAGGAACTCTTCTTTTCCCTCACTCTGAGGTATACATGATCCCCAACACTGAACTCTCTGTTCACCCTATGCTTATTTGCATAGATTTTCTGCCTGCCCTGGGCTGCTTTCATATTCTGCATGATCTTTACAACCTCTTGCTCCATCTCCTTGAGCAATTCTGGCCCAAGCACAACCCTATTTACTGGATTATCCCACGTCACTGGTGTCGTACACCTCCTACCATACAAATATTCATACGGACTCATCCCCAATGATGCTTGTTGTCCATTGTTATAAGAAAACTCTACCAAGTGCAAGTAATCTTCCCACTTGGTTGGTTTATCCATCACATACATGCACATCATGTCTTCAAGCACCTGATTAAATATCTCTATCTAACCATCAGTTTGAGGATGGTAGGTAGTGCAGAAGTTCAACTTTGTACCCAGATCTGCAAACAACCCCTTCCAAAAATTGGAAGTGAACTTGACATCTCTGTCAGAGACTATTGCCTTAGGCAATCCGTGCAATTTGAAAATATCCTTCATGAGGATTTTTGCAATGTCATCAGTCTTATGCGTAGACTTAATCGGTATAAAATGTGTTTCCTTTATCAACTTGACCACCACAAGCATGATGGAATCATGTTGTCTCCAAGTCATTGGCAATCCTGTAATAAAATCCATGGAAATAACTTCCCATTTCCATTCTGGAACTGGCAAGGGCTGCAACAAACCTGCTGGGTGTTGATGCTCAACCTTTACCTGCTGACATTTCATGCACCTTGAAATATATTGAGCCATATCCTTTTTCATTCCTGGCCAAAAATACTGCTTCCTACCTGTAGCAATCATCTTTTGATATCCTGGATGACCAGAATATGGGTATTGATGGATCTCATCCATAAACATTCTCCTCAAATCTACTATATTTGGAATATAGACTCTGTTCTTATAGGTAATAATTCCATCTTCTTCCAATTTATATCCCTCATACCTTTTCTCAAGACTTTGCTACTGCAACTTGTCTTTTACCTGCTCATACAATTCATCTGTAGCAGTATGATTAACAATCTACTATCTCAAATCTGACTGGAAAATACTAACAAATGCCACATGCATTTCCTGCATCTTCCTGCTGAGTGCATCAGCTACCTTATTCTCTTTTCCCTTTATGTGCTTGATTTCAAAATCAAACTCACATAAAAACTCTAGCCATCTATCTTTCCTAGCATTTAATGTTGTCTGATCAAACAAGTACTTCAGACCACAATGGTCTGTCCTTAGCTCAAATCTCCTACCCATCAAGTAATGCCTCCACATCTTGAGAGCATGTACTATGGTTGTAAGCTCGAGATCATGAGTGGCATAGTTCTTCTCATGCTCCTTCAACTTTCTTGACTCATAACATATCACATGGTTGTCCTGCATAAGAACTCCTCCTAGTCCTTTTCTGCATGCATCAGTACACACCACAAAATATTTTTCTGGGTTTGTAACTTTCAAGACCGGTGCACTTGTGAGAAGATTCTTCAATCACTGGAAGCTTTATTCACACTTCGATGTCCATTCAAACTTTATACCCTTCCTTTGCAAGGAAGTGATGGCATGTGAAACCTTGGAAAATCCTTCAATGAATCTCCTGTAATATCATGCAAGTCCCATAAAAGATCTTACATCTATCACATTCCTCGAAGTATCCCAATTCATAATGGCCTCAATCTTCTTAGGGTCTACTGATATACCCTCTTCTTAAATAATGTGACCCAAATACTGAATTTCATCTCTATAGAAGTCACACTTTCTCAACTTTGCATACAGCTTATGCTCCCTAAGCAATTGCAATTCCAACCTCAAATGTTCTTCATGCTCTTCCTCATTCATAGAATAAATAAGAATGTCATCAAGGAAAACAAGAACAAACTTGTCCAAATACCTATTGAAGACACTATTCGTAAGGCACATAAATGTAACTGGTGTGTTTTTCAGACCAAATGGTACCACTACAAACACATAATGTCTATACCTTGTTCTGAAGGTTGTCTTATGGATGTCTTCGTCCTTGATTCTTACCTGGTGATAACCAGACCTCAAGTCAATCTTGGAAAATACCTTTGATCCTCTCATTTGAGTCAATAGGTCATCAATCCTAGGAAAAGGATATTTGTTCTTCACAGTGACTTTGTTCAGCTGTCTGTAATCAATACACAACCTGAGTGTACCATCTTTAATATTTACAAACAGAACTGGTGCTCCCCATGGAGACATACTCAACCTGACATACTTCTTCTCCAACAATTCTTGCAGTTGCATCTTCAACTCTAGCATTTCTGGTGTACTCATTCTATAGGGTGTCTTGGAGACTGGTGCTACTCCTGGCACAAGTTCAACTGTGAAATCAATGTCTCTTTTCAGAGAAAGCCCTTGAATCTCATTAGGAAACACATCCCCGAATTCCTACAACACATGAAAATCCTCCAACCTAGGAGCTTCATTCTCTATTTCCTCCAAAATATGGGCTGCATATAACTGGCAACCTTTCCTATAGAATTTTTTCAACTACATAGCTGAAATCTGCCTCACACACTAGTACAAAAGCGCGGATTTTTCCACGGAGGTTTTCCACGTTTCTTACTTTTTGGTGTAAAATCCGATGTAACAGGAATGAGGCGTCGCTGTATCCATGCCTAGCCATCGTTGTATCCACGCCTAAACTCTTAGACGTCTCTGTATCCACGCCTAAACTCTTGGACGTCGCTGTATCCATGCCTGACCATCTCTTGGACGTCGCTGTATCAACTACTGACCGTCTCTATTAGACCAAAAACCATCCAACAATTTCTTGAAGGGGAGAATTCAACAATTGGAGAAGATATAAAATGAAACCACATTAAGTGTATTCCATGGTGCATTCATCTAGTAGAAATGAAAAATGAAGGATAACATTGTAGTTGAACACAAATAGATCGTTTACCATTGATTGTAGTGGTTTTGTAAATCAATTGAAACAACCATGGTACTTCTCTCCAAATATCCAATTCTGCTTAAGCATAAAAAATGTAAATGCCATATAAGCACCAATAGCCATATGTTTCAAAGAACCCCAAAAAAATACCAAAATGATTTATTACCTAGGAAAACCGAGAAATCCTACCGAGGATGATTCAGATAAGGGAAAGAAAAAGAAACTACAATGCTAAACATACTGAAATCTACAAAATAACCATATGAATGGAGGAAGTATAAACAAACAATTAGAATACACTAGTATCGAGAAATATTTTGATGAATTTGTACAATTGGTACAAATTAGAAATTTATATTTAGGGGATCATAATGTGTAGGCTACCCTTTTTCCTTCCCCACACAAATTGCAACCACGTCCAATCATTTCTTAATTAAACCATATGGTCACACCTACGAATAATGGATGGATACCAAATACAAGCCCTCCTTTTGTCAATATTGCTAATTGGGGGTTTAATGTATTTAACATTATGTTTTGGCAGTGTGTGATGGTGCAGATGAAAGGGTCGGTAGCGATTTCATTTGGGGGTACTCAGGAACCGGCAGCGTATGGGGAATTCGTGTCCATTGGAGGGTTGGGGTCCGATACCAACAAGAAGCTCAGCGCAGCCATTTCTGCCACACTGGAGAGCAAAGTCAATGTACACAAGTCACATTTCTACATCAAGTTCTATGATGTCAAGGTTGGTTCTCAGTTCCTCAGTTTGTTCTGTTTATGTGAAAATGGCTTCCCAATTGAACCATCATCTGCCCCTGTGGTGTTGATATTCTGAATTTGTTTTGCACTTTCTGTTGTGACACGGGAATGGGGACAGGCACATTCATTCACAGAAAATGTTCAGTGCTTGCATGGTTTACACCAGTAGTGTCAGCCTTTGTCTTCTAGACCATCACAGGCAAGCGATTATAGGACTGCTTGATTATTAGCACACCAGAGCACCACGCAATTTTTTCTTTTTTGGAGATTGAGGTCATTTAGGATTTTGGGCTAACCACAATACAATGAAATCCAAAAACAAACATCTCAATATTGAACCACTGTGAAAACTTGCATTCACAAATTTGGTATGCTAATCCACAACACAGAGAAATTCAGAAACAGACATCTCAATGAAGATCCACTGTGAAAACCTGCATTCACAAATTGTATTGCTCTGTTTCTAGTTAATTTTCTGTTGAATATTGACTTGACATGTTCATTACCCTGACTGGTTTCATTTTGAACAAACTCAACATTGAAGAAACGACTACTTGACATATGTTGATGCTAGTGAAATGCGTGGCAAATGTCTCAATCTAACCTAGTGTTGAGCGATTGAGAGAACATGTGGAGTCGACATGCATTAGGGAACCCTGGCATTGAATCTATCTGAGCATTTCGATTTCATCTACAAATTAAATCGTTTAGAAACCCTTGTGGAGGATAAACTATGCGATCTATAAGTTGAATGCCTTAATCATTGTTAACACGGATCTGTTCTTGCCATTATTTTTACCAAATCGTTGGAGGTTTGTTGGTTAATAGTGTAGATATGAAGTATTTAATCTTGTGGTTGCCAGTATAGCCATGAATATTCAGTTCTGGATGAAGCAATAAAACTGTTGATGATATGCATTTAGATATTCGTTCATGATTGAAGCCCAGTCTAGTTAGAAATTAGAACACAGAGTTTAAATCGTTTACACAAACTATAGGAAGAAGGAGACCCTGCATCAAAATCCAAGTTGTGTCTCCGTTGGAACAATGCTTCCAGAGGGTTTTTGTCTAATTTTGAGTTACTCAACATGAATTATATCCATCAAAACCATGACTTTCTGTATGGAAAGAGTTGATTCCATCTTGTGAAGGGAAATTTGCTCCCAGATTAGACACCCTGCGGTCTATGAGAGGTTTCATCTTGTAATAAGGATTGCTTAATATCGCTCCTGTTGATGGATCCATCTCTGTCTAGGTTGTTTTATTTTTCTTTGCCCCACAGTACGGTAAAAAGACCTGTGATGATAAAAATTGATCCCAATAAACTGCAGATGAAGCAAAGTTGTTAACAAACTGTCAAACGGCATCCAACTTCAAATGATAAATATAAAAGGGAAAGATATGCCTGCTGACCTTGCGAGATAAAATTTTATGGGAAGGATGGCATGTTCCAAGATTGCAATCATTATTGTTGTTGTGGGGTGAAACAATGCAACAAATATTGGTCCCTTTATACGGATACAGTAGATCTGTACAAAGTATCCAAAACTGGTACATAATCCCTGTACCAGAGTGAACACGATTTAAAACTTTGCATTTGTCAGGCTTTCAACAAATGGAACTGGAAAATATGTTTAAGCAATAACTACAATGACTAGACTCTCATAGAGAAGAGAATGCTGAGAAGCCCAATGTCCCACTTTAA
>LPNX010421370.1:327497-452059 GCA_001517045.1 Pseudotsuga menziesii
AAGCATGCAGTCAAAATACAATCCGACTTGAAGAAAAGGAGAGACGTGAGAAGGAGAGGTTGCATCAAATTATGGATGAGGCAGAATCATTTAGGGAGGAATTCTACAGTAAGAGGAAGATCCACTGTGAGACAAACAAAAACAACAACAGAGAAAAAGAAAACGTGATCTACATGTATATTCTGCGTAAATCTATCTTATTTTATATATTTTTGTATCTGCTGTGATGTGATGATGAACAAAGAAGATTCTTCTTTAAGTGAAGTTTTAACTTCTATTTTGGCTGTAGATAGTCATGGGATATGATTGTCAAATCTTTTGCATAAATTTGATACACAATTCCTGTTTTCATTAGTATGGTCATATTGATCAGGTGATCTTTCTTTGCATTGTAGTAAGTCTAAGATGCTTGATTTGCACATTTAACTTTGGCTTTCTGTATGTGAGGCCACACATTTCCTACAATTGCTATCTTCAGTCATCTAATTGTTGTCTGTAGGAAATGATCACAGTCAATGATTTTATGGAAGCCACAATATGTTATTTATATATTTCATTCAGTTTTCCAAGGAAAACATTGTTAGATTCCCCCCCACTTACCTGGACTATCAGGATGGAGGGAAGCTCAAATGCCAGCCACAATAGCGTCCCCATTGGCAGCATTCCTTGGTTGGATGCATTGCTTGATTGAGCTAACCCTTATGGCTTTTATATTTTGGTTTTTGCTGAGGTTCAGTGAGTCATTGCAAGCTCTGGGCTAGGTTAGCCCTGATGACTTGTTTCAAAAGGGACTTGACAAGACTATTGAAGAGTTGGAAGTCATTGTCACATCTCACACACTGCTATTATGTGGTGCCTGATGATCCATTGTTGGTGATCAGTTCCTTAGATCATTGTTGAGGTAGAGTTTGGTGGCCATCTATTGCATCTTCAAAAATAATTTGACTCTTTTCATATTTTCATGTGAATTCTTATTCAAGGCAAACTAGATATCTGTATCTAGTATTTTATAAATATTATGTTTAGTTGCTTAAGACTTAGTCACAAAGGTGACTAGTACAAGGAGGTCCCATACTTCCTTTAATATGCTGATAACTTTTTAACTTCCTTGCTTTCTAGAAAGGCTTTTCAAGATGCTCCTTAATGGTATTAAATTAAATATCTGGTCATATATGATGTAACCTAACTATACAGTATATGATACCTAATTTGCTTGGGTTAAGGGTTGAAGTTGGCATACCAAACTTACATGTTTGACTTGCTCCCAAGCAAAATAAGCAAAACTGATTCAAGGTGAGTCAAATTTGTGTTGACTGTGTTAGACTTGGGTCAAACTCAGTCAACCCGGGTTCACTTGCCAAATGCCTATATATTCCCAGAAGCTGTGGCAAATGAATCATTTTTATTTTTAGTATTTGTCAAGTGTTTCCTGAGCTGAGGAATGTAAGCCAAATATATCCAAAAGACTGGTGTTGTGCTTTCTCAACACTTTTGAGAAGTGTTAACCTTCCTCCCAAAGATATTTATTTATTACACTATAAGTCTATCCTCCTCTCTATCTCCACATTATGGTGTTTATGAATGTGTGTGATTCACATCTATATGTTTAATGTGATGTCTATGGTGGGTTTGGTTGTTATTGAGTAAATCAGATTAGATCTCGATATATATTTCTTAGATCTACATGTTTTATGTCATTTACATGCATTTTTATATACTTTATAATGGTTTTAAAAAAGGTTACTTGCCTCTGTTTGTGTGTATGGTACTAGAAAGTGGAGTTGGATCCAAGTCTATCAAATTTGAAGCAATTAGTATTGATCTTCACCAAAGACCTCACATATGTTAAGGTGTGTAAATATATCTTCTGTATCACTTCATATCTTGTTTGTGAGTTAATTGTTAGATATAGTGAATGAATTATTCGATCTAGTGGGTGAAATCATAGTTGTCTACACCTCTATCTGTCTTGGATCAAGGAAAGGATCCAATGGAGGTATCACCTTTCCACAAGGGAGAATTATCCATAACATATTTTGGCATGGAACATTCAAAGAGTTTAATATTTTCCACATTCAATACTAAGTAATGTGCATGTGAGGGGGGTATACCTTGCTTCCAATTACTGATATTTCTTCTACAACAAAGTATGCATGCTATAATAAATGAAGCTACGTTTTCTTGCATTCTAGGTCGGTAAAAATTCCTTTGTAAGTTCAAAACTATCTTCCCAACACTATAGTTCAAATCAAGTAAGTTTGCCACTGATCTGATATACTTGTATTTTTTGCTGGCTTTTCTTATTTATAGGATAGAGCACAATGGATTCTTAGTAAAGAGATATTTTAAGAATTTTGTGGTCTGGATTTTTTTTGATGTATCATATAATAGAATGTTGGAGCTCTTGTAATTTTCATATGGTTGTATCTTTTACAGCACTCAGAGGCTGGATTGACAGTCAGAGACAACAAGGACTTTCGATCAAACAGGTATGTAAGTCTATAACGGTGTTTTTGAATGGTGATGCATTCCATATGTATTACATTCTACACTGTTGGAACTGATGTCTTTGCCCTGCTATGTTAACCTGCCAAATATACAATATTTACAGTACTTCAATCTGCATCATACATTGCACATGTAGAGATAATGATAGCACTAAGCATGCTCAGTACATTTAGCAAGGGGTAATGACATTTGAAAATTATATCTAGTCATCTATTGTCATTCCTGTAAGTGCACATATGCACATCAGACAATCAATGGATATGGGTAACATTCAAGTATATGGCCACTTTTGTATTCCTAGGATTTTTTACATTTATAAATGGCATGACGTGGAACTTTGCCTAGTCTGCCCGTCGCAGGTATAGCATCCCCGTCGCTATTCCTGGTGTTTGCATTTTATTTTTTTTTAACTTATACAAAGCGTGGATACAGCGACGGCCAGGCGTGGATACAGAGATGGCAAGGCGTGGATACAGAGACGGCAAGGCGTGGCTATAGCGACGTCTTATTCCTAGGTTTGCATTTTTTTTTTAAACCTTATACAGAGCATGGATACAGTGACGGCCAGGCGTGGATACAAAGACGGCCAGGCGCGGATACAGAGACGGCCAAGCGTGGATATAGCGAAGGCTTAGACATCTAATGAAATATAGAACATTGTCGCTCTTGCAACGCAAATTAGGGGTCGTCTCTATTGCGACGGAATTGTTTCCACGGAAAAAAAAACACTTAGATGTGGCAATATCCACACTTTTCCGTGGATATTGCCACGTTTTGCCGTGGCAAAATTGATCACTTGTACTAGTGACAGAAATCACCTTTGGAATTCCTCTTACAACCCTTGGGTTTCCTTCTTCATCCATGCATTCAAAAGTCTTATTATAACAATCAAGCTTCACTTTGTGAGCTTCTAACCAATCCATTCCGATGAGAACATCATAGGAAACAAGTGGTAGAACATTCAAATCTACACAAGTGACCAATCCATTCATAACCAAGGTACATTTCTCTACCACTTCACTTACCTTTCTCTTAGTTCTAGTGGCTAGTTGAACTAACCAATATTTTCTATGCTTTACTTTCTTGAAAGCACAAATATCCACTACTCTAGGAGTGATGTAATTGTGAGTAGAACCAGGGTCAATCAAAATAGAAACAGATTGCTCAAAAATATTACCTACAACTTCAACCACCGTTGACTGGTGATCTTCCTGACGGTCCTCCAGTGTCGCATAAATATTGGGGACGGTCCTTGTCACTTTACCCACGGTTTCTGCCTCTTGAAGGTTGTAATATGGCCTTGCTTTCTCATTCTCAAGTGGAAAATTCCTGCGCATGTGGGGTCCTCCACATTTCCAACATTGGAGAGGTTCTTTATTCTACTACAGTTCTCTAGGCTTTTCTCCCATCACTCTGGTTGGTTGCTTCTCAGCTTGTGGTGATTGCTTCTGTTGATTCCTGAAGTTAGAAGGTTTGAAACCTTTCTTCCTTTGATTAGACTTCTCATTCCTTTTATCCTTCCATGTATTCTAGTAATCGGGCTTTCCCCTGATTTGCTCATAGCAGTACTTAGCTTTGTTGATTACTTCTTCCAGCGTTCTAGGCTCATAGAACTCAATTCTATCTTTGTAAGACTAAGGAAATCCACTCAGGAAACGTTATATCTTCACTTTTTCATCTTTGATGTACATGACATACCTGAACAATTCCAAGAACTTATTTGCATACTCTTCCATGGTATGCTGTATCAATCTCAGCTCATGGAACTCCTTAATTTTATCATCATAATACATGTCAGAGAAGTATTTCTACTTGAAACACTTCTTGAACTGCTTCCACTCAAGCCTTCTTTAGTTGATCCTCTTTACTTGCTTGAAGTATTCCCACCAAATGGATGCCCTTCCATTCAGATTGAATATGGAAACCCTTACCTTCATGTTTCCCGAATAATCTTGAACTTGGAAATACTTCTTTATCCTAGGAATCCAAGCTTCAACCTCTTGTCCAGTGTTTACCTCACCATCAAACGTAGGAGGTTTATCCTTCTTGAATTCATCTTGAGAGAAATCCATGTGGTGCCTCCTTCTCTTTCTCTTGTGAGAAGAAGAGCTTGAATCCCCATTGGATTCTTCTGAGTCAGATGATCTACTAGAAGTCCTTATTCTTCTTCTAGGACTACTCTTACTACCTTCTGGTTTTGGTGTACCATGCCCATAGTCCATCTTTCTTTTCAAGTTGGTCAAACTTTGCAACATAGCAGCATTCAACTGATGTTTCTTTTCCTGGGCTTTAATGAGGCTTCTCATGGTAGCTGCAATGTCTGGAGGAGTCTCTTGAAATCTCCTTCCATTAGATTCTATATCATCATTTCCAACTTGGAAATTTTCCCCCATGCCATCTCGTGCACGTTCGTAGGAATCCCATGCATCATATCCGTCATAGGTTCTTATGGCTGAACTAGGACTCACTCTACCAGTAACCAAACTACACTATCCAGAATGTTTCCTTTGAAGGTAACTATAATTCTGCAAAATGTGTTAATTCATACAACTGTTAGCCACATAACATTCCAATGAATTATACATTACTTACCTTTACTTGGAAAAATCATACATTGACAACTTTGTCAAAACATAAAATTTTATTTCCCAAAGAATGACTGTCTAAAGGGGCAACGGGGGTCAAGGGGGCTTTCCCCCTTGTGGCTTTCAAAATTTTCACCCGCTGCACTGAAAATATTTTTTGACTTTCACCCGCAACAGCAACTCGATCCTCATTTGTCATCCTCCATAACAGCTCCATATTCATTTCTCACCTGACAGATTCTTCTTCCTTTTCTGCCAGCCATCATTGCAGCTCAAACTCTAATTTTCGTCCACCGTAGCGACTCTATCATCAACTTGCATCCGCCGTCACCGGCAAAACTTCCTACTTCAGCTGTCGCTTTACCATAGAATTCCTAGATTTCCACCCCGCTACGTCGGCTCAGTCCAACTGACAGGCATTGGCGCTATTTTCCGCTCTCAGTCGTCGTTGCAGCTTGGGCATCTTTTTCCATCCACCACCATAGCAGCTCAAACTCTGATTTCCATTCATCGTAGCAGCTCGATTCGTTTCTTTCGCCCACTACCATTGTGGCTCGAATTTCATTTTCCATCCGCCGCCAAGGAGAAAGTTTCTTACTTAGAAAGTTTTTGAAAATTTTCTCTCGTCGGCTTGCCTCCTCCTTTCTCGTCCATCATATAGTGGCTCACTTCTTGGAAACCAAGCCACCGTTGCGGAAAGGTTTTCCACTTCCAGCCATTGTCACTATATCGGAAGACTTTTCGATTTCTACCCACAACTGCGACCCGTTCCTTGTCTTTCGCCCACCTCCATGGCAGCGCTGACATCCTTTGGCTCCCACCTCCGTAGTGGCTCGATGTCTAGTTTATGTCCATCATAGCAGAATACACTTGGAGTTTCGTCTGCCGCTGCGGATCTGCTTTGGTCAACTCAGCCGCCACACAGAGAAGAATTTTCACACTTAGTAATTTTTCAAAAATTCTCTCTGCTGGCCTGTGCTCAACAGAGGTTATCCCACCTCTATTTGCAACTTTTCTTAGCCAATAAAGGCCCACTACTGCAACTTGGATGCTCTAATACCAATCTTCCACATCCCCAACCCTCTGAATAGCGAAGAGGACATGACTGAACATGCTAACTATGCACCCGGGAAACTAAGCCCCATGAACATAAGGTATGAAATGTAGTAAAATAAAAAAACATACGTAGATGCAACATACCATTCAATAAAAAGCAGAAGCAATACATGATATTCACATTCAAGCATTTCACATGTTCATAGTAATTTAATTGTAGAGACAAGATAAACAAGAGATACTTATCTTCAACAGAAGCTTGTCTTGCAGCCATCTATGTCGCTGCAACGTTCCACCCAACATAGGTCAGTGTGATCATCAATCACTCAGCAACACTGCCACCCCCAAGCCGGGCATTATTCCACAAGGAATAATGGGAAACTAGCAGGCTCACATGTAACCAAGGATACACAACTCATCCAATCCAACACAGCTGGGTTTATCAGGATATCAAGAGATGGAAAGGTTGGTTGCTATGCTAGTGAGGTCAATCCAAGAGCTATGGACACCTGCACCAGAACTAGCCTAACTTCTAAAACATCCACACACACCCAACACAAGGAAGCATCCCCTTATCTGTTACACAGTCCCTCAGGCGATGCCTTCCCTTCTAGTGATATTCAGGGGGTGTAAAGAAGAAAGCCATCCCTCTAGCTCTGTCTGTGAGGCTCCTTCACACACTAGGTTTGTCAAGCAAGCTCAGATTCCATTTCCATACCCAAAGATAGTTCAAAGGCCAACAAATGGTGTGCACACAGCAACAACAGTTCTGGACTGAAGGGGAAAACACCACAGAGACCAAAATCGGGTATGGCAACTAGGTAGAAACAACTCAAACTGAGTAACTCGAATTCCATAGTCGTTTATGGCCCTAATGTGGCCAAAATGACTTCAACAGCACTCAAAATTTCTGGCTCTATTCTCCCACTCATTGGGAAACACTAAACAACAAAATTCCCCACCATGGGCATGTGTGAACAACACCAAAATTCCCAACAGAGATCCCAGCCACTAGAAGTTAACAAAAACATTTCACAACCATGGTAAAAATGCATGAAACTGCAAAATCGTGACTAGAAAATGCACTAGCAACTCCAAAAACGTGAGGAAAACCAACCCAATCCATGGCATTACAAAAACAACCTCCCATCCATAGGAAATTGAAGCCAACAACCAAAAAAGTGGATGTAAAAAACACACAGGAAGTTATGGATGCCTGAGAGAGCTCACGTGAAGGAAAAATGGTGAGGAAAACATCCAAACATGAAAGCATGGTAGAATGGCCTACGTTTTTGGGTTTTTACTTTCCCAAGGAATCAAAACGCATTTCCCAAAAATTGATGGCTTCTCCAATTCGAATTTGGGTTGTCATACCTTGCCCATGCCATGCAATAACCAACTCAACCAATTTTTGGCAGTAATAAGTGATTGGGTGAATAAGACAAGAAAGGTAGTTGATAGTTTTAATGGGTTCCCCTCTTTGACATTTGGATCTTGCCCATTGGCCCCAAGGGTTTGAATATTCTACTCAAATATTGTAACTTCGAATAATATTCTATATGTATCTTTTTGTGGTCCCCGATGGTCCTATCAAGAGAACCACTTGTATTACTTTGTACCCCAATGCTTCTAATCGAAATAACTAATAAGAGTCATGAGGTAGTCCCCTCTAATTGTCAAAGGTGGGTCATTAGCACCCCAGTGTGGTTACTTGAGCCTACATGTGTAACTAGAGCCTACATGATTTAACTTGAGCCTACATGGCGGATGAGTTGATTAAAGTGAACAGATGAATATAAATAGAGGTGTAGCACTCCTCATTTGGAGCACACACTCTCACTGGTGTAGCGCATTACTGGAGGACAGAGAAGTAGCTAGAAAAGGAGTAGGATCAGGCTTTGATCTCCTTGTTGGTTTTATCTTTTATCTTTTGGGGCATCTATATTCAAGGAAGATTTTGCTGGGTTTTTCCCTTTAGGGTTTTCCCAGGATAAATCTTTGTGTCTCTTTTGTATGGTTGTGCTTGTCTATCTTTTAGTGATCCTGTTTATATGCTTTTGTTATGAAATTGAAATGAAATACTAATGATCTAGCTTAGCATATGAAAATTTAACATGGGATCAAAGCCACCCTGAAAGAATACGTTGTGCAAATACAGAAGCTAGGGATTCTTACTTTTTGGTTCTCTCTCCACAATCAATCAGCAAAAGAAGGCTAGGCTGACACTCCATTGAAGGGCGCATCTTTCTGTCGAAGCGAAATTTGATTCCGAGAATTTTCAGTTTTTGGTGCGGGAAATTAGGGCTTCTTGCAGAAGAGGAATTTTTGAGTGAGCCCAGCATAGGATTGATATCCTCATCAAAATCATATTTTAGATACCTGGATCAATATTTTTGGTTGGGTGAATATCTGAGAAATTCAAACCCTAGTTTGACCCCGAGCTAGAAAAACCCTAAATACTAAAAATGCTAAGTTTTGGTACTTTCACTATGTTCCGAGATTCACAAAGGAACAGGAGCTGAAAATTTCATAGGATGAATATAAAATCCTAATGTACATTTTGTTCAACATTCAGCCTCATATTCGCTATATTCTAGGAGATATGATCCCTCCAAGTTAGGGTTCCAGCCTCTTCTAGAATTCATCCCTAAACAGGACACCTGGGGAGAATTGCTATATATTGGGCTACAGAGGTCCAAATGGAATTCCTAAAGCTGTTATAGAAATATCACGGACTATAATTTCTGTGGTCTAAATTTAAGAACCCGAAGATGAAACAGTGACACGTGGCAAGCCGTACAACTTCGTTGTTCTGAACAATCCTGTAACAGGTCACCTTGGGAAAAGGATCCTAAATCCAAATTGGTGAAACAAATTCTGATGAAACCTATGGTGTTGGATCAGGGACATGTGAGGTTACCTTAGTGAGAAATTTTAGACATAGGGGAGCAGTAATTTCAGAGATAGCATAGAAACAGTGACAGGCACTTCTGCAGAAGAAATTGGAAAACTAGGGCTTCCTGTTCCGAGAGATTTCCTCCACAGTTTCCAGAAAAGGAGTACATTGGAAAGATCCATTTAAAGAGATCTATATTTCTATCCAATCAGATCTGAAAAATTCCAAGTTTTGAAAATTAGGGTTTCTCTGACAAACCCTAAATTATCCATCTCCGGAAGCAGGACGGACACCTCAAATTTGTAAGATCTAATATTTTGCTATTTGCATTTGAGGTTCTCATTTCAAAGTGATCTATCACATCAGCTTGATGATAAGCTTGGTGAAGTTGAAAAATTTCAAGCATGGAAGTATTTGATCTCTTTGAATAAAATGAATTGGACACCTACATGAGTAGAGAGGTTCCAGTTCTAGAGGGATATGAGGCTCAAAGCCTTACACCAGAAGAACTTGTTCAAGGCCAAGAAGATCATTGTTGGTTCAATCACAGATCACTTTGTACCACAAGTGTCTTCCCTAAAGACACCGAAAGAGATGTTTGATTCCTTGACCAAGCTATTTGAAGGAAATAACATACATCAGAAGATGACCTTAAGAAACAAATTGAAGAGATAAAAGAAGAAGTGAAGAATGCAGAAGTGGTGATAGCCACCTTGAATGGCCTCCCAGGATCGTGGGATTCATTCATGCAAAGAATGTATGCCAGAAGGAAGTGATTACTTTCAGCTCGACTCATAAGAAGAGAAGAAGAAGATGGGAGCAATTGAAGATCAAGCTCTCACCATTCAAAGAAGATCCCTCAAGCGATGAGGAATATGAAGAACTCAATTCTTGAAGAACCTCTTATTCATCTTATCATTTGCATAAGAAATGATGATTTCATGAATGAAGAAGATGATAAAGCAAAATGATCAAGATGGAGTCTACCCACAAAACAAATAAAATATAAGTATTCAATTGTCATTTCATGATATTGTTTTGTTATACATTTGATTATATTCAGTTGATGTGTTATGCATGATAGATTGTTTGCATTAATGACTGTATACTACTAATATGCATGTGATGGGTAAGTAGCTCATGGTGCTATACAACTCTCCATTGCTACTTATCTAGAATGAAACCTCTTTGCTGACATATTGCATTAGTGCACAATCTCAATGATGTCATGGTAGAGATGGAAGGCATCTAGAAAGTTTCTATGAGATATGGATGAATGTTGTATTGGCTAAACAGTTGATGCATAAGAATTTGTCGGTATGCATATGTTTTATGAAATAGTTCTAACCATGCAACTGGTGCCTTTGAATTGTAGGAAAGGTCCTGTACAACCTCCTACAAAAAAAGAAGGATGAGACTTGTTCCGAAGAACAAGTGATGACAATTCAATAAACATGAATCTGAAGCTCCCAGGGTTAGAGACATCATGACGGAGGAAAGAGCTTCAGAGAGCGGTAGATCCACCTCGAAGGATGAAGACCACCATGGCTATGAAAGAAGCTATGATCAAAGAGTAACAATTGATCATGAGGAATGATGTTTTCGATATGGTTTCGAGACATAAAGGGAAGTATGTAGTATCTTCCATATGGATCTACAAGAACAAGTATACAAAGCAAGGTTCGTGATTTGCCTCAGAAAGAATAGACTATGACATGACATACTCTATTGCCAAGTATATATCAAGCATAGAACCACCTGTACAGAATGAAGAGAAAAGATGATACTCCACTTCAGGGGGAGTGACTACAAAAGATATCTGAGTTCAACATGGTACGACATGTTGGACAGCTTCCTGATGGATTGAGACTTTACCATGAGTAAAGTGGGTTCCAACCTTCAAGGTTGAATGCAAAAGACTAGGATATGTTGATGACCTGACAAGACGAACTCATGGAAGATGTTATGATGAAAGAATACTAGAATGATGTTTGGGATATAGTACTCAAACCAGAAACAAAAGATGTGGTATCTTCCAAATGGATTTGCAAGATAAAATATGTTACAGATAGAAGTAAGGAAAGACTTGTGGCTATCAGAAAGAGGGAATTAATTATGAAGAGACATTTGCCCCAGTAGCACGGTATACTTCGATTAGAGCTATCATGGCACTTGCATCCATGATGAAGTGGGACTTACACCAGATGGATTTGAAAAGAGTTTTTCTGAATGGTGTGATCGAAGAAAAAGTATACATAGAACAGCCACAAGGATTTGAAGTTGATGATAGACATACTCACATATGCAAGTTGAAGAAGGCCCTGTATGTCCTAAAACAAGCTCCTCAAGATTGGTATGGAAGGATAGATAGTTTCCTGTCAAGCATGGGCTTTACGAAGAGTAAAGCTGATCCCAACCTTTACCTCAAAGTTATAGAAGATGAACCTATCATCCTACTACTATATGTGGATGACTTATTCTTGACAGGAAATGAGAAACAGATTATGGAAAGCAAGAAGAAACTAGTAGAAGACTTTGAGATGAAAGACCTTGGGTTAATGCATTATTTCCTAGGTCTGGAAGTATGGCAAAGTTCAAAAGGAATCTTTCTCAACCAGGGAAAGTATGCGGTAGAGATATTGAAGAAATTCAATATGTTGGAATGCAAAGCCATGGCCACACCCATGGCCTCCAACCTGAAGCTGTTAGATGATGAATCATCAGAGTTAGTGGATGTGACTCATTACAAACAGATCATTGGGTCATTGATGTACTTAACAAATACCAGACCAAACATTTGTTTTGTTGTGAACACCTTGAGTCAATATCTTGTTCAACCAAGACGGGTTCACTTAATAGCTGCAAAACATGTGATAAGATATCTGAAAGAAACTATAGACTTTGGTCTATACTATGATGGTAGACATGAGTATAGATTGTATGGCTACACAAATGTAGATTGGGCTGTAAGTATCTCAAACAAGAAAAGCACATCAAGTAGATGCTTTTGTTTGGGGTCTGCTATGAGTTCATGGTTTAGCAGGAAACAGTCCAGTGTTTCTCTTAGCACGGCTAAAGCAGAATACATAGCAGATTGCTCTGCTAGTTGTGAAGCCATATGGCTTCAGAAGCTGATGTCAGGATTATTTAACCTAGAGTTGGATACTACCGTGATTCTATGTGACAATCAAAGTTTTATAAAGATGAAAGAGAACCCAGTATTCCATGACAGATCGAAGCACATAGAAATCAGGTTTTTCTACATTCAATATATGATGCAGAAGGGAGCCATAAAGCTCTAGTATGTGAGTACTGATGAACAAGTTACTAATGTGCTGACAAATCCTCTATATCGAGTAAATTTTGAACACTTTCAACACAAGCATGGTGTGGTTCGAAAAGACCTTCCCTGAAAGGGGGAGTAGTGATGTTGCAATGGGATTGTATCATCCCTAGGCACTTGCCCTAAAGTGATCCGGAGACTTCGGTCCTAGAGAATGCAGAGGGATTGTATCATCCTGGGACATATGTCCATAATGGATTTGGGGACTTCGGTTCTCGAGAATGTGGTAGGATTGTATCATCTGTGAACCTCGGTTTAGAATGTATTCGATGACTTCGGTCATCGAGATGGTCATAGGATTGTATCATCCGTGAACCTCGGTTCAGAATGGATTCGGTGACTTCAGTCATTGAGATGGTGATGGGATTGTATCATCCGTGAACCTCGGTTCAGAATGGATCTCGTGACTTCGATCATCGAGATGGTGGTAGAATTGTATCATCCGTGAACCTCGGTTCCGAATGGATCCGATGACTTCGGTCATCGAGATGGTGGTAGGATTGTATCATTCGTGAACCTTAGTTCATAATCGATCCGGTGACTTCGGTCATCGAGATGGTGGTAGGATTGTATCATCCGTGAACCTTGATTCAGAATGGATCCGTTGACTTCGGTCATCGAGATGGTGGTAGGATTGTATTATCCATAAACCTTGGTTTAGAATGGATCCAGTGACTTCGGTCATCGAGATGGTGGTAGGATTGTATCATCCTTGAACTTCGGTTCAGAATGGATCCGGTGACTTCGGTACTCGAGAACGTGGTAGGATTGCATCATCCCTGGACTTTAAGTCCAAAAGAGATCCAAAGACTTCTTTGTACTGTGATTTGCAGGTTGTTGTTGATGATGATGATGTTTCTGATTGAAAGATCAGAGTGTGATGATGATGATGATTCTGATCGAAAGATCAGAATATGATGATGATGATGTTCCTGCTGATTGAAAGTTCAAACTGCTAAAGATGTTGTTGATCGAAAGGTCAAAGTGTTGAAGATGATGTTGCTGATCGAAAGTTCAAAGGTGCTGAAGATGTTGCTGGTCAAAAGGTCAAAGTGCTGAAGATGATGTTGCTAATCGAAAGGTCAAAGTGCTGAATATGTTGCTGATCGAAAGGTCAAAGTGCTGAAGAAGATATTGTTGATCGAAAGGTCAAAGTGCTGAAGATGATGTTGCTGATCGAAAGGTCAAAGGTGCTGAAGATGTGCTGATCAAAAGTTCAAAGTGCTGAAGATGATGTTGCTGATCGAAAGGTCAAAGTGCTGAAGATGTTGCTAACCGAAAGGTCAAAATGCTGAAGATGTTGCTGATCGAAGCGGTCAAAGTATTAATGATGATGAAGATTGAAGATTGAATATGAAGACTACATGATGTTGAAAATATTCCAATGATTTATAGATGTGTTACCATGATGATGTTGATGATGTCCTCTACCTCTCTCCTACTATTGTTGTTGTTGATGTTGTTGTAGAATACCCTTCTCGTTAAGGGGGAGTGTTGAAATATTGTAACTTCGAAGAATATTCTATATGTATCTTTTTGTGGTCCCCGATGGTCCTATTGGGAGAACCACTTATATTAATTTGTACCCCGATGCTTCTAATCGGAAGAACTAATAAGAGTCATGAGGTAGTCCCCTCTAATTGTAAAGGTGGGTCATTAGCACCCCAGTGTGGTTACTTGATCCTACATGTGTAACTCGAGCCTACATGTCGAATGAGTTAATTAAAGTGAACGGATGAATATAAATAGAGGTGTAGCGCTCCTCATTTGGAGCACACACTCTCATTGGTGTACCACATTAGTGGAGGAGAGAGAAGTAGCTGGAAAAGGAGGAGGATAAGGCTTTGATCTCCTTGTTGGTTTTATCTTTTATCTTTTGGGGCATCTATATTGAGGAAGCTTTTGTTGGGTTTTTCCCTTTAGGGTTTTGCCAAGATAAATATGTGTGTTCTCTTTTGTATGGTTGTGCTTGTCTATATTTCAGTGATCCTGTTTATATGATTTTGTTATGAAATTGAAATGAAATACTAATGATCTAGCTTAGCATATGAAAATTTAACATATTCCCCCCCCCTTATCCTTAGGAAATCATGCCCCTTCTCATTATTGTTACATTGACATATCTGGTTGCGGGTTTTTAATTAAATTCATATTTACATGATGATTTAAAATCATAACGTGCTTGGCTAGCACAAAATACCATCAGCATCGATTTAATCACCGGAACATAAAACAATAATCCATGGTGGGGCTTTTTCTTGCAGCTCCACACCATGATTAATTACAATATATATGTCATATACATTTAATGCAAACGGGGTTAAAACCGGGGTGTTACACTTGGATTCTCTCCTTGAGGAGAACTACTAGATTCTCTTCGGTCTTCTTAGCCTCTTGAAGTTGGTTCTTCAATTCCATAATAATTTGATTTGTTTCTTCTTGGTACTTTGACAGCTTCTCTTTCAAAACCTTGTTTCTTTTCCTACATTTTTCAATTTCATCAACAACAGCTATGTATTGAGCTTCTATGTCCACTTCTGGTTCCTCATCTGAATATGTTGTCCCTATAAATAGGATTTATACATCTTCACTTTCATCATCACTATCTTCTTTGGAATATAAGTTCTTCTTCTTTTTCTTAACCTTCTTCATACCCATGGTCTTATCCTTATGACGGCAAGATTCTTCGTGATCACTATCCTCTTGTTTTGGGTAAGGACACTAATTGGAAAATGTCCAATTCTTCCACAATTAAAACATTTCAAGGGTAGATTTCCTTTGTATTTCCCAGTACCTCTCTCAATTTTACTGATGAAAAGAGCATCTTCTTCATCTAGGTTTTCTAATTGGTTCTTGGGTTGCTTCCTTTTCTTAGGGTTCATTATGTCCCATCCTCATCTTATATGTAGTGAATATCCCATGTAGTTCATCCACTGTCATGTCATTGAAGGTCATCTTGTTCTTCTAGAGTGGACACTTTTGAGTCATACTTCATTGGAAATTTTATTAATACATTTCTCAACACTTATCTTTCTTTTAATTTTGATCCAAGACCTCTAATACCATTGACAACCTCATGTAATTGTAGAAGGTATTCCCCAATATTTTCCTCTTCTTTCATTTTAAGACTCTCAAACTTCCCTTTATATGTCGAAAGCTTGGATTCTTTGACTTTAGATGCTCTTTCATAATTCATTTTTAACTTATCCCAGGCTTGTTTGGCAGTCTTGCATCGCATAACTTTTGTAAATACAGAGTTTTTCAACCCACTCAGTATTGCATTTAGGGATTTTGCATTACCTTCATATTGGCCTAGATCCTCTGGGTTTGTAGGTGCTTATTCATCTATTTTATATTATTTTTCAGTTGCTACCCAAACCTTCCATCCAAGGGACATGAGATGGCACTTCATTCTCACACTCCAGTATGCATAATTTTCTCCTGTGAATAATGGAGGTATGTTGGTGGCTAAACCTTCTTGTTGATCCATAGTGGTTTTAAATAGGATCTGCATTCTAGTGGTTAAAATATGGTGAAGGAACCCTCTATGATACCAATTGTTGAAATAATTGTCAATACTAAGAGGGGGGGTGAATCAATATTGTAACTTTTATCAATTTAAAAACAATTTTAATTTACTCATTAAAACACATAGAACACAAATTTATCATGGAATCCTAATTGGGTAAACCACCAATACCTCCTATTATTGCAAAAAAATTATTTACAAATAGTTTTTTCCTAATGCTACATACAAGGATGGTATTACACCCTATTTACCAGCAACTACTGGAAGGAGTCTACAACCCCCTGTTTTTTCAGCTACAACTGACAAGATGCTACTACACCCTACTTACCAGCTTCTACTGGAAGGAGGATACAACCCCCCTGCAAGCCAGTTTCCTGCCCTAGCGCCACCCTGCCACCCTAGTATGTTTTCAGTAATATTCTATATTTCTTTCCCCTTCAATCTCTATCACACTCACTGGTCTCTACTTCTACCTCTATAATCTGGACCACATAGACAATTTCTCTCACTTATCCCTCTGTGTATAAATACCTTCGGGTTTCCTGTAGATGCATCTCTTCACCATTACGCCATTTCATTCTTTGATCATGCCTCTTCATGAGAGCTTAATTCCTCATTCTATTACGGAGTTTTATATTCACTTACCTCCGTCGTGATTCTTTAGAACAACTAAAACAATTCCCTATTAATCGATTTATAGTTTATTCCTCCGGTCGTGACCTTCAGCAATCTTCATTTCCGCAATTATTCTGATTTTTTGATCCCATTTCAGGATTTTTCCTGACCATAGATTTGAGATAAAAATCGGATAACAGATATATGACTTTTTCCAAATATCATTCCACAATTTCTCTTTTCGTTCCATTGAACTTCTTCGAGCTCTCCATGACCGTTGATCTAGTATGGAAATCTGATATCGGATATGTGACTTTTTCCAAATATCATTCCACGATTTCTGCTTTTCAAACCAAACTTTCTGCACCATCAATCTCTTTCAAGTGCTATCCTTACCATCAATCTTTCTGGATTACGTATTGTGGGTTTCTGACCTTTTCAACATGTCATTTCAATATTTATGCTTTCTGCACAAATATTTCAGCACCGACGATCTTATGCAGATGTTTTCTGAACCGTCGATCTTCCAAATTTTAGGTCGCGGGACTGTGACATTTACCAAAGTATTTTCATGATTTTCCACCTTTTGCTTTCCTCCTTATGCTTTTCTTCATAACCGTTGATTTATTTGTGGGTTCAATCCTGACCGTTGATCTACAATCTAATGTGGATTGTGGATCCTCACTTTTCTTTGTGCGAAAAATCATTCACCGTCGTCGATTTCCTCATGGATTAAATCCTAACCATTAATCTACAATCAGATGCATATTTTCTACGGATCATGTCGTTCACGTTGTCTGACGGATCTCAAACACTTTACAATTTCGTTTATTCTGCAATCAAGCAAAAAAATTAATAGGTTTTCTAGTTAAATCAGCGGAATCCTTAAGGACCATAAGATCTATGTCCCCACCATATCAATGATGGACTTCAAATATGATGAAGTGGGTTTCATAAAAATTATGTGCACATCAATTTTTCCAAACTGCACAACTCCACCCAGGGGAATTGCTGTGCGCTTTCGATTTAATTTGGTGATCGATCTAAACCATTGATCTCGATCCCATATTCCAGCGATCGTCTTTAATTTCGCAAGCTCAACCCTTCTTTATCTTCCGCGTATTTTATCTAGTGGAATCCTCCTTCAGTCATTGATAATCTCCACCTCTAATATCCACTATACGATCTCTAGTCGTATGTGCAATTGGTTTAGGCTTAATTCGAGTACTACTTCTAATTGTGAAATCCCTTTTCAACCGTTGATTTGGTTCAATGATCAACCTTATATGTCAATATTCGTCAGCTTCAATCAACGGCGAACTCCAAATAGAAAAAACTTTTTTGAATTAAAATTCAACACCCATCTCAACAGTTAACTCACCTGCTAGTTGAATCTGTGAAATCCATGAGGACCGTCAGATCTACATCGACTGTGGACCCCAAATATCATAAGGCGGATTTTATTCAAATTTTGTGCGCATCAAGATTTTATTATTCCGCGCTAGTTCTCCATGCGAAATAACTGGTAGTGATTGATCTGATTCAATGATTAACCTCGTCCTTTGATCTTAATCTTTCACGGATATTACAATTGAATTCCGCAGCCGATTCTCCTTTTTATCCTCCTTGCTATTTAATCAATGCAATTTATTCTAAACGTAGATATTTAACACTCTCTCATCTCCACCACACGATCTCCAATCATGAGGATGATTTAATTTAGGAAATGTTGGGTTATCTCAGGTATAACTCTGACTTGTGAAATCCATCTTCAGCCGTGGATTTGCTCCTTCCATGATCTTGACCATCTAAGCCTACACAGACTTAAATTTTGTTTATCATCGATCCTTGCAGTGATTGATCATTGATCCAGAAACCTGCAACATAGTTATTATGATACATATTTCCATTCATGAAATCTTCAATTCATTATCAAATCTAATTTCTCATTCGATTGATCAGAGAATCAATCAATCGAGCTCTATCTTCTCTCACTCTCAGAATCCGTAATTCCTTAGTATGGACTTTCCTTTGTCATTGTTGAATTCATCCTGCTACCATATCTACATGTTATTCCTTTGTCACTCGTGAACTCATTTGACATCAATGAAAACTATATTCTTCAACAGTATGGACTATAGGAAACTGAATAAAGCCACAATCAAGAACAAGTATCTGCTACCAAGGATTGATGACCTCTTTGATCAGTTTAGAGGAGAAAAAATCTTTTCCAAAACTGATTTGAGATCTAGATATCATTAAGTGTGCATAAAAGATGAAGACATCAACGAAACAATGCTTATAACTAGGTATGGGCACTACGAATTTACAGTCCTACCCTTCGGACTGAAAAACTCCCTAGCTACATTTATGTTTTAATGAATGGAGTGTTCAAGGTGTATTTAGATAAATTTATTGTAGTATTCTTGGACAAAATGTTGATATATTCCAAATATGAAGAAGAACTTGAAGAACATCTCAATATTACTATGCAAATCCTAAGAGAGAGAGAGAGAGAGAGAGAGAGAGAGAATCAATTTTATGCTAAGGTTAGCAAATGTTAATTCTTTCAGAAGAAGATGTTGTATTTGGGTCATATCATCTCTAAAGAGGGTGTAGCAGTAGACCCAACAAAGATAAATTTATTCAAGAATGGCCTACTTCGAGAAAATTCACAGAAGTAAGATAATTTATGGGTTTGGAAGTTTATTATAGAAATTTTATAGAATTGTTCCCCTGGATTAAATATGGTTACATCCTTACAAAACAAGGGTGTGAATTTCATCTGGAATCGAAACTGTGAAGATGCTTTCATACTTTTGAAGGAGTTAATCACATGCGCTTCATTATTAAAAAATTTGGATCCAGATTAGGAGTATGTAGTTTCTACTGATGCATCTTTGGAAGGACTGAGTGGAGTTTTGATGCAAGATGGGCATGTGATTTTCTATGAATCATGGAAGTTGAAGGATCATGAGAAAACTATGTTATTCATTATTTAGAGTTATATTCCATAGTTCATGTACTCTGGATGTGGAGGCATTACCTCATGGGAAATAAATTCAAGTTAAATACTAATCATCACAGTTTGAAATATTTTTTTGAGCAACCTCTTCTGAATGCAAGACAAGCTATGGATTGAATTCCTGAGTGAATTCAATTTTGAAATCAAATACATAAAAGGTAAAGATAATAGAGTGTTTGATGCACTTAGCAAAAGAAGTTATCTAATGCAAGTTTTATCCATCAGTTATTGGATATCGGATTTAAAAATCAAGTTGCAAGAGGAATTGAAGGTGGATAATCACTATCTACAGGTGGTGGTGTCGTTGCAAGCAGGAATTAGGCTACTAAAATTATCTAAGTATGCATTGACTGGGGATAGAATTCTTCAATTCAAAAGGAAAATTTAAATATCAGCTAATAGCAACTTGAAGAAAATAATATTGCGGGAAATGCAAAATGTTCCTTATGCAAGTCATCATGGTTATCAAAAGACATTGACCACAATTAAGAAACAATACTATTGGTCAGGGATGAAGAAAGAAGTGGCCATGTATATTGTTCAATGCTTGGAATTTCAAAGAGTAAAAGCATAACATAAACATCATGCTGGTCTACTCCATCCATTAGTTGTACCAAAATGGAAATGGGATATAGTTACCATTAATTTTATCACAAATATTCCAAGAACACTGAAGTAGTATGACTATATTATGGTGGTGGTTGACAGCTTGACAAATTCATCCCACTTTATACCTCTTCATTCAACATTCAAAGCAATTATATGAAGGAAATTTCTAGGTTATATGGTATTCTGAAGGCAATTGTTTCCGATTGGGATGCAAAGTTCACTTCAAATCATTGGAAGGGTTTGTAAAGAATTTGGAACTCAGCTCAATTTAAGTACACCTTATCATCCATAGACCAATGGCCAGACTGACCAAGTAAATCAAACCTTTGAAGACATGCTCAGGATGTATGTAATGGACATGCCTAGTAAATGGGAAGATTATTTATTCTTAGTAGAATTTTCTTACAATAATGGTTACCGAACATCATTAAATATAAACCATTTGAAGCTATTTATAGCAGGAAATGTAATGTTCATGTTAATTGAGACAAGCCTCGGGATAGGTTGATTGTTGGACCAAAAATCCTTCAGGATTTGGAATAGTAGGAAACCAGGACAAGGCAGATTTTGAAAATTTCTCAAGACCAATAGAAGATATATGTAGACTAAGAAAGGATGCATAGAGACTTGTTCCAGGATGGGGACAAAGTGTTCCTAAAATTCAAGGGTAGAAAAAGTTTGTGGCGGTTGGGAAACTATAAAAATTTAACTGCTATATTATGTGGGCCATTTGAAGTCCTTAGTAGAATTGGAACATTGGATTATGAACTAGCCCTACCTCCTAAAACAAAATTTCACAATGTTTCCCATGTTTCATTATTGAAAAATTATGTTTATGATTCGAATCATATACTTTATTGGTCTGTGATATAGGTGGAACCAGAAGGGGAAATCCGAGTTCAAACAATTTGCATATTAGACAAAAGAATAAAGACTCTCAGGAATAGTGCCATAGGACAAATAAAGGTCCAATGGACCCACTACATATCTGAGGAAGAAACCTGGAAAGTTGAAGACAATATGCGGGAAGAGTATCCCCATCTATTTTGAAAATTGTACATATGTAATAAAATTTTGAAAGTTTTGTTATAAATTTTGGACAATGAAACACCAAGGATGGTGCAAACTTTAAGGGGGGGGGGAATGTAATACCCCTAGTATAAAACCCTAGCATGATTGGGTCCAAATGTATATATTGACAAATAATTCCTAAGAGGATGAAATAATTGGTATTTTCTACTATTAATATAAAATTCACAAGTGACTGCGAGGAGTTACAATGTTGTAATGATATGGGACCCAAGTATTCACCAAAGGTTGAAAGAGGATTTAGAAATGTCCTAGTTGGGAAACCCTACCGTAATTTTAACTTTAATCCATTTTGATTAACTTAATTGCATTTTTAGTGTTAAGTTGGGAATCAAACTAAGATTAAGAAGGTTAATTGAAAGTTAAGGTTGTGTTGTTAAGGAGAGACCATGTTCACAACTAACTGTGAGGAGGTAGAATGTTGTAATGATATGGGACCCAGGTATTCACCAAAGGTTGAAAGTGGATTTGGAAATTTCCTATTTGGGAAACCCTACCATACCTTAACCTTAATCCATTTTGACTAACTCAATTACATGTTTAGTGTTAAGTTGGGAATCAAAGTGAGACTAAGAACATTAATTGAAATTTAAGGCGTGGTTGTTCAGGAGAGACCATGTGTCCTACATTTCGCATGTAGATAAAACTGAACAGTCCATTCACACAGACAGGGGGGAAGAGGAAAAGATAGTTTCATCAGAAGGAGATTTCTTCCAACGTCACGACCAAAAAGAAACAGGTTTGGGGAAAGAGAAAATGTTCACATTGGAAGAGAAAAAATTGGTTCGTGTAGAAGGGAATAAGATTCCTTAACTGGTTTATGTGTAAGGGGGGAATTGTTATGAGTGAAACTAGTTGCAAATACTACCTGAACTAAATTCCGTATCCATGAGTTTATTTGAGAAACGTTATTCTTGAATTGTAACCATGTTTTCCTTGGAATGTTCCAATGAAATGGAAAATGGTGTATGAAACTGCCTTAGTGGAATTATGAGCACTTGAGTAGTGTTGTGTCACACTGTTGTGCTGACAAAAGGAAGCTTGGAAGATGTATTGCACTATTTGGCATGGAATCGGTTGTAACTAATTATCCTTGCTACCAAATTTTAAACCATTGAGTGGAACCATGGGGATAGTGAGATACCTGATTGGTTAATGCTTGGGTTTCAACTCAAGGTGGTTTTCTATTGAGAGATGAACAAGCAAAATAGCCTATTGTTGAGTGGAGTGTGCCTCACACATAGTCAGCTACCCAATCTCGGTTGTTAATCGATAAGTACATTTGTTGATAAATCTAATGGACTTCTTCAATGCGAAATTGTGTATGGAACCAAGATTCTTTTTTTTCTCATTAGAGGAATTTTGGGGTCTAAAATGGGCCTCCTAACGAAAATAATAAAATAATATTTATTAATTTTGGAGGAAGAAAGAAAAAAACTACTTTTTGTGTTCGTATTTTTGACATATCTCCCTGTGTTTTTACTCAAATTTTGATCAGGAGGGCTCGTTGGATGTGGAATTTGATTCTGCATCCAACGAGTACCCACACTGCATACTTTTGATAGACCCCGCTACCCCAAAACCAAGAAATACCTGAAAAAACATGATGATGATGTCATTATCACGTTTTTTCAGGTATTTCTTGTTTTTGGGGTAGAGGGGTCTATCAAAAGTATGTAGTGTGGGTACTTGTTGGATGTATAATCAAATTTTTCATCCAATGAGCTCTCCCGATTGAAATTTGAGTAAAAACACAGGGAGATATGTCAAAAATACGAACAAAAAAAGTAGTTTTTTTATGACAAATATGTCAATTCAACCATTATGGTTGACTCATTTTATTGAAATTTTATTGGTTCTTGAATTCCAACTCACAAGAACTTATTTTGGCACGTTTTCTTATAAGGCCCATTTTAGACCCCAAATTTCCTCTAATGGGTGATTCCTACATGAATGAATTATGCTTGAAGGCTTTGCAATATCAATGTTGAAATTCTAAGTGATTTATGTTTGCAAAGTATTAAATTGTTAAGGACAGAATGGAAAATTATGTAACATTGTCTTTTTTTAAGTAATAGTTAATGAATTAAACAAACTCTATGTTGAGTGTGATTGCCTTATTCTTCTGAAAGTTGTTTTGTCATTAGTCAAGCAACTGCTCTGTTTGGGAGCTAACATGTTGTTGTTAGCAATGATAATTGAGTTATGGGTATTGTATGCCATTAGTTGTTAGCTATGATAATTGGAAAAGGGGATAGAATCCCTATGTCCTTCCAAATGCTTCCTTATCCAATGTGAATTTATGGCTTGATTTGCAACTATTTAACATGTTTATTTCTTTTAAATCCATGTTTATGAGAAGTTGAATGAGTTCATTGTTTTGGTTATCCATCTTGTGATGAATTGGATGGATTAGGTATACGTAAAGTAACACTGTATTTTTTGGGAAGTTATTGTTTCCCTGAATATTAACTCCATCCAAGATAATTTATTTCATTGACGAATGATTTATTTCATTGAAAGGATAAAAACCTTGCATAAAAATCATTTCCAATTCCAAATGGTGTAAGTAATGGACTGAATGATCATGGCTGGTTGTTATGTATAAATAGTCTAAGGGCCGATGTCAAGCTAAGGCTAAAAAATGTTAAGTGTTGTACTTTTTTAAAGCCTTAGTCGTTTTCCTAAAAACGGCTAAGTGTTAAGCCTTTGGAATAGGCTAAGTAAACTACTTTTACTAGACTATCAATGTGTTGAAGTGTCGATACCGATGTACCGACGTCAAATCGGCATTTTCCTTGTTTGTTTAAGTGTTTTTGCATTTCTTGTATAGGGGTACTGATGTCGATGCACCGACAATGGAATCGGCTCATTTAATATTAATGTTTTTGCAAGTAGTTGTCGTCTTTTGAATTTCGATGTGCCAATGTCAAGATCAGAAAGTCAAACCGATCATTAATATTGTTGTTCGGTCATTGTCAACTTTTGACTTCCTGTAACACCCCAGTTTTGACCCCGTTGCATTAACGTATGTGATGTAAATATTATATGAAATCATGACAAGGAGCTCAAGGCCAAGGCCCTGTCACTTATTTATGTTTGGATATAGGTGATCATGGTTGATGCTTATGGTTTATGTGCTAAGTCAAGCACGTTTGTAAACATCATGTAAATATGCAAATTAATGAAAAATCCACAGCCAGCTATGTCAATGCAATCAATAATCAGATGGGGGCGTGATTTTCCTAAGGATAAGGGGGTGGGAATGTTAACCTTGAACCTGTTTGGGGAAAATCCATGTGTCATGGGGAGAACCCATCAGAACTATCAACTACCCTCTTTCTTGTCTTTTCTTCCTAACCATTGATTCTGCCAGAAAGTGGTTGAGGTATTTATTGCTTGGAAGGGGAAGAGTATGGGCAATTTCGAATGGGGCAGAGCACCCAGTTATGGAGCGTTGTGTTTTGCTTGCAAGGACAAGAAAACACCAGAACTGTATGTCAGTCTAACCCATGCGTTCACGCCTGGTTTTCCTACTTTCACGTTGGGAGAGCTGCAGGACGTTCGGATTCATTTTTTGATCATTCATGGGATCATTCATTCATCACCTTCACTCGTCGGTCGTCATGTGGAGGCAGCAGAACAACAGAGTTTTTTATGTGTATGTATCCTTTGTGTTATGTGAGTGTGGTTTTCCTGCACATTGTGGTATTTGCTATGTTGCAGCATTATCCTAAACTACAGAGCATATGAGACCCTAGTACTCATGTTCAAAGTAAGCCTGTGATGTAGAGTCTCCTTGTAGTTGTTGTGTTGTGAACCCTGGTTCAGGTTTGACTGTGTGCAAGACTTAGGAATGGGAGAACATAGAATGCGCTTGATAAACCTGGTGTGGAACCTCACAGTAAGATAAGAGTGGTTGGTGAACCTGCCATGCACATCCTGAAGAGAAATGGAAGGGAAGGTGTATCCTAAGGGACTGTCGAGCAGAGAAGGGGACACTTCCTTGTGTTGGGTGTGTAGGAAGAGTGGGATCCAGGCCAGATAGATCTTGTGAAGGTGTCCTTAGCTCTGTAGATGAGCTCACTAGATTAGCAGTTCTTCCTGCCCATTTTCTTAGAAGCCTAATAAACCCAACTGGAAGGATGTCTTGGCTGGTAGCCTGATAAACGCATCTGTTGGCTTGGTTGTGTCTATTGCACCTGACCTTGTGAGCAACCTTTGGCTGGACAGTCTGTTAAACCCAATTGTGAATACTGGCTTGGCTAGGTAGCCTAATAAACCTAGTAGTGAGATGGATTGACTATGCACAGTCTGTTAAACCCATTTGTTGTCTTGACTGGTCCTTAAGGTGAAAGTTGGCTTGACTATGAACAGTCTGTGAAACCCAACTATGAGATGACTTGGTTGAGTGGCCTGTGAAACCCATCTGTGGGATGTTTTCCCTTACATCCTATGAAACCCAACTTTGTTGGCTTGGCTGAGTTTGAGTGTATCCTTGGCTATGTATGAGTCTACTAGTGTCCCTTATCCCTGTAGGAAATAATGCCCAGCTCAGGGGTGCCATTGTTGCTGAGAGATTAAGGAGCACACTGGCCTATGGGTGGGTGGAACATTGTAGCGACATAGCTGGTTGCGGGACAAGCTTTCTCCAAGATAAATGTTCTTGTCCACATAATTCTCTGTATCTGTAATTCTTGCATTGTATTTTCTTGATGGAATGTGATGAACGTGTTGCTATGTTGAGTTATGCATTGTTCCCTGAATAACTGCAATTATAGGCATCTATGTATGTTTTTCCTTCAATGCATTTTACTAAGTTGTAGGGTAGATTGGTCAGTTTGGTAACGGCATGGATGATCAGATCGATCCAAGAATTTAGCTGAAAAGTTAAGTTTTCTGCTAGAAATCCTCATTTGCGCAGTTTGCGGGATTAAGGATTTTGCGGGATGCGGGATGCAGAACATCGTTTCGCAAATTTTGGTTTCCGTAGATTTTCCTTCTGCAACTTGCGGGAAGCGGGATGCAGAACGTCGTTTTGCAGATTTTGCTTTCTCATGTTTTCCTTTTGCAACTTGTGGGATGCAGGATGCGAGATCGCAGTGTTGTAATTTCCATATTTTCAATCTCGCAAGTTAAGTTTTCCACACCGTCGATCTTCACGAGACAATTCTCTGTTGTTGATCTATTTCCAATGCAGGATGTGGGGTGCATATTGTAAAAAGTGTTATTGCAATATTTTTGTAACTTTCGACCCTGCAACTTGGGCTTTCTGCATCGTTGATTTTTGCAGGTGATTTCTGAGTTGTCGATTTAGTTCTATCTGTGGGATCACCTATGATCGTTTATTTTCATCGCGTTTTCTCTCTATCATTCGATCTCCTCTGATATCCTTCCTTACATATCATTGGGTTGATCCATGGAATATGGGAGGGAGCGTGACAGTGTTGGAAATGTCGAGATGTGGTTCACGGCCATGCCCTGTGTTCGATGAACAATGAAGGTTCTCAATGAAATTTTTAATTCCGTGAAACGACTGGGCTATGGGTACATGACAGTGTGGTATCAAAGTTGTGGGTTGCAGCATTGGGCCTGGATGGGCTGGAGAGCAGTCAAGAGTACCCTCTGATACCAACTTGTAGTACACTACAGCGTGGTATCAGAGCTGCGGGTTGCAGCATTGGGCCTGGATGGGCCAAGTGACATTAACTAAATAATTTTGATTTTGAATTACTGTGTATCTGACAAATGGTGTTGGTAACACATTTTGCAGAGCCATCGTACATTTTGGAAAAGTAAGTTGTGGTTCAGCCATGAGAACCCATGACGGATATGATGCTCGGGATTCCTACGAGTGTGCACGAGATGCCATGGGGGGAAATGTACGAGTTGGAAATGATGACATAGAGTCTAATGGAAGGATATTCCAAGAGACATCGCCAAATATTGCAGTCACCATGAGAAGCTTGATTAAAGCCCAGGAAGAGCAACATCAGTTGAATGCTGCTATGTTGTAGAGTTTGAGAGACTTGCAAATAAAGATAGACTCTGGACAGGGTACAGTGAAACCCGAAGGCAGTAAGAGCAGTACCAAAAGAAGAAGGACTTCTAGTAAGTCATCAGACTCAGAGGATTCTAGTGGGCATTCAAGCTCTTCTTCTCGCAAGGGAAAGAGAAAGAGGCTCCACAAGGATCGCACTCAGGATGAATTTAAGAAGGCTAAACCTCCTACGTTTGATGGTGAGGCAAAGGCTAGACAAGAGGTTGAAGCTTGGCTTCTTGGGATAAAGAATTACTTCCAAGTTCAGGATTATTCAGGAAACATGAAGGAAAGGGTTTCCATATTCAATTTGAATGGAAGGGCATCCATTTGGTGGGAGCACTTAAAGAAAGTAAGGAAGATCAGTGAAAGGAGACTTAAGTGGAAACAGTTCCAGAAGTATTTCAAGCGGAAACACCTCTCTGACAGATACTATGATGACAAGATCAAAGAATTCCATGAGCTGAGACTGGGACAGCAAACCATGTAAGAGTATGCAAGCAGGTTCCTAGAACTATTGAGATATGTCAGGTACATCAAAGATGAAAAAGTGAAAATTCAGTGTTTCCTGAGTGGATTGCCTCAGTCTTACAAAAACAGAATCAAGTTTTATGAACCTAGAACTCTTGAAGAAGCAATAAGGAAGGCTACATATTGCTATGAGCAAAGCAATGGGAAACCTGATTACCATAAGCCATGGAAGGACAAGAATAATGAGAAGTTTGACCAAAGGAAGAAAGGTTTCAAACCTTCTAGCTTCAGGAATCAGCAGAAGCAGTCGTCACAAGCTGAGAAGCAGCTAGCCAGAGTGATGGGAGAGAAACCAAGAGATCCACAGCATAACAGAGAACCTTTCCAATGTTGGAGATGTGGAGGACCCCCCATGCACAGGAATTTCCCACTCGAGAATGAGAGTGTAAGGCCAGCTTACAACATTCAAGAAGCAGAAACAGTGGGTCAAGTATCAAGGGCCATCCCTAGGATTTATGCAGCACTGGAGGACCTCCAAGTAGACCACCAGTCCACTGTGGTTGAAGTTGCAGGTAAGATTGTTAATCAATCTGTTTCTATCTTGATTGACCCTGGTTCTACTCACAGTTACATTACTCCTAGAGTAGTGGAGATATGTGCCTTTAAGAAATTAAAACATAGCAAATCTTGGTCAGTTTAGTTAGCCATTGTAACTAAGAGAAAGGTTAGTGAAGTGATAGAGAAATGTCCATTGAGTATGAATGGATTGGTCACTTGTGTAGATCTGAATGTTCTACCGGTTGGTTCCTATGATGTTCTCATTAGAATGGATTGGTTAGAAGCTCACAAAGTAAAGTTTGACTGTTATAATAAGGCTTTTGAGTGCTTGGGATGAAGAAGGAAACTCAAGGCTTGTGAAAGGCATTCCAAAGGTGATTTCTTTGAGGCAGGTTTCAGCAATGCAATTGAACAAGTTCTATAGGAAAGGTTTCCAGTTGTATGCAGCTCGTATTTTGGAGGAAATAGAGAGTGAAACTCCTAGGTTGGAGGACTTTCATGTGTTGCGGGAATTCAGGGATGTGTTTCCTGATGAGATTCCAGGGCTTCCTCCAAAGAGGGGCATTGATTTCACAATTGAACTTGTGCAGGGAGTAGCACCAGTGTCCAAGACACCCTACAGAATGAGCACGCCAGAAATTTTAGAGCTGAAGATGCAGCAGCAAGAATTGTTGGAGAAGAAGTATATCAGACCCAGTGTGTCTCCATGGGGAGCACCAGTTCTGTTTGTAAAGAAGAAATATGGTACACTCAGGTTGTGTATTGATTACAGACAAATGAACAAGGTTACAGTGAAGAATAAATACCCTTTTCCTAGGATTGATGACCTCTTTGATCAAATGAGAGGAGCGAAGGTATTTTCCAAGATTGACTTGAGGTCTGGATACCATCAGGTAAGAATCAAGGATGAAGACATTCATAAGACAGCCTTCAGAACAAGGTATGGGCATTATGAGTTTGTAGTGGTACCATTTGGTCTCACAAATGCACCAACTACATTTATGTGCCTTATAAACAGTGTCTTCAGCAGGTATTTGGACAAATTTATTCTTGTTTTCCTTGATGACATTCTTGTTTATTCCAAGAATGAGGAAGAGCATGAAGAGAATTTGAGATTGACATTGCAATTGCTCAAGGAGCATCAGCTGTATGCAAAGCTAAGCAAGTGTGACCTCTATAGAGATAGAATTCAATATTTGGGTCACATTATCTCTGAGGAGGTTATATCTATGGACCCTGAAAAGATAGAAGCCATTATGAATTGGCCTACTCCAAGAAATGTGACAGATGTGAGATCTTTTAAGGGACTTGCAGGATATTATAGAAGATTCATTGAGGGATTCTCCAAAGTTGCACATGCCATCACTTCTTTGCAAAAGAAGGGGATAAAGTTTGAATGGACCTAGAGGTGTGAAGAAATATTCCAGCAGTTGAAGAATCTTCTCACCAGTGCACCAATATTGAAGGTTGCAAACCCAAAGAAAGATTGTGTGGTGTGTATCGATGCATGTGGTCAAGGGCTTGGAGGAGTCCTTATGCAAGACAACCACGTTGTAATTTATGAGTCAAGAAAGTTGAAGGAGCATGAGAAGAACTATGCTAGTCATGATCTAGAGCTTGCAGCCATAGTACATGCTCTCAATATGTGGAGGAATTACTTGATGGTTAGAAAATTCGAGCTGAGGACAGACCATTGTGGTCTGAAGTATTTGTTCGATCAGCCTAGGAAAGCTAGATGGCTGGAGTTTTTATGTGAGTTTGATTTTGAAATCAAGCACATAAAAGGAAAAGAGAATAAGGTAGTTGATGAACTCAACATGAAGATGCAGGAAATGCATGTGGCATCTCTTAGTATTTGCCAATCAGATTTGAGGCAGTGGATTATTAATCATACTGCTAGAGATGAATTGTATGTGCAGGTCAAGGACAAATCTCAACAGCAAAGTCTTGAAAAGAGGTATGAGGGATATAAATTGGAAGAAGATGGACTTCTTACTTATAAAGGCAGGATTTATATTCCAAATGTAGCAGATATGAGGAGAGTTGTTATGGATGAGATCCATCAAGATCCGTATTCTGGTCACCTAGGATATCAGAAGACAATTGCTACAGCCAGAAAGCAGTATTTCTGGCCAGGGATGAAAAGGGACCTAGCTGAGTATATTTCAAGGTGCATGAAATTTCAGCAGGTAAAGGTTGAGCATCAACACCCCGTAGGTTTGTTGCAGCCTTTGCCGGTTCCAGAATGGAAATGGGAAGTTATTTCGATGGATTTTATTACAGGATTGCCAATGACCTGGATACAACATGATTCCATCATGGTTGTGGTGGACAAGTTGAAAAAGGTAGCACATTTTATACTAGTTAAGTCTACGCATAATACTGATGACATTGCAAAGATCTTCATGAAGGAGATTTTCAAATTGCATGGATTTCCTAAGGCAATAGTCTCCGACAGAGATGTCAAGTTCACTTCCAATTTTTGGAAGGGTTTGTTTGTAGACTTGGGTACAAAGCTAAACTTCAGCACCGCGTACCATCCTCAGACTGATGGTTAGACAAAGAGAGTTAACCAAGTGCTTGAAGACTTGCTTCGCATGTATGTGATGGACAAACCAACCAAGTGGGAAGATTATCTACACTTGGTAGAGTTTGCTTATAATAATGGACAGCAAGCATCCTTGGGGATGAGTCCGTATGAAGCCTTGTATGGTAGAAGGTCTAGGACACCAGTGACTTGGGATAATCCAGTGAACAGGATTGTGCTTGGTCCAGAATTGCTCAAGGAAATGGACCAAGAGGTTGTAAAGATCAGGCAGAATCTAAAAGTATCCCAGGACAGATAGAAAAGCTATGCTGATAAGCATAGGGTGAACCGAGAATTCAATATTGGGGATCATGTTTATCTGAGAGTGAGGGCAAGGAAGAGTTCCTTGAATCTTGGAAGTTGTGCCAAGTTGAAACATAGATATTGTGGGTCGTTTGAAGTTCTTGAAATAATAGGTCTAGTTTCATATAGACTTGCATTTCCTACCAGCAATAGAGCTCATAATGTTTTTCATATTTCTTTGCTTAAGAAATATGTACATGATACTAACCATGCGATAAAATGGGATGTGATTCAGGTGGAACCCAAGGGAGAGTTCTGAATCGATCCAATGCACATCCTCGACAGGAAGATCACCATGGTCCGGAATCGAACCATAGGGTAGGTAAAGGTGCAATGGGACCACTACGGTCCTAAAGAGGCTACATGGGAGCTAGAGGATTCCATGCGATTGGCACATCCATTTTTTTTTCAATTTTGCGGAGCACTGAGGCGATACCAGTGTAGCATTTTTATTCAGTTTTGTAAAGCACTGAGGACAGTGCTATTGAAGGGGGACGGGAATGTAACACCCCGGATTTGACCCTGTTGCATTAACGTATGTGATGTAAATATTATACGAAATCATAACAAGGAGCTCAAGGACAAGGCCCTATCACTGATTGATGTTTGGATATAGGCAATCATGGTTGATTCTTATGGTTTATGTGCTAAGTCAAACACATTTGTAAACATCATGTAAATATGCAAATTAATGAAAAATCCACAGCCAGCTATGTCAATGCAACGAATAATGAGATGGGGGCATGATTTTCCTGAGGATAAGGGGGTGGGAATGTTAACCTTGAACCTGTTTGGGGAAAATCCATGTGTCATGGGGAGAACCCATCAGAACTGTCAACTACCCTATTTCTTGTCTTTTCTTCCTAACCATTGATTCTACCAAAAAGTGGTTGAGGTGGTTATTTCTTGGAAGGGGAAGAGTATGGGCAATTTCGAATGGGGCAGAGTACCCAGTTTTGGAGTGTCGTGTTCTACTTGCAGGGACAAGAAAACACCAGAACCGTATGTCATTTTGACCCATGCGTTCACGTCTCGTTTTCCTACTCTCACATTGGGAGAGTTGCGGGACATTCGGATTCATTTTCTGATCATTCATGGGATCATTCATTCATCACCTTCACTCCCCGGTCGTCGTGTGGAGGCGGCAGAACAACAAAGTTTTTTCTATGTATGTATCCTTCGCGTTCTGCGATTGTGGTTTTCCTAGACATTGTGGTATTTGCTATGTTGCAGTGTTATCCTAAACTACAGAGCGTATGAGACCCTGGTACTCGTGTTCAAAGTAAGCCTTGGATGTAGAGTCTCCATGTGGTTATTGTGTTGTGAGCCATGGTTCGGGTCTAACTGTGTGCGAGACTTAGGAATGGGAAAGACGTAGAATGTGCTTGATAAACCTGGTGTGGAACCTCATAGTAAGATAAGAGTGGCTGGTGAACCTGCCATGCACATCCTGAAGAGCACTGGAAGGGAAGGTGTAGCTTGAGGGACTGTGAAGCAGAGAAGGGGACACTTCCTTGTGTTGGGTGTGTAGGCAGAGGGGGATCCATGCCAGATAGATCTTGTGAAGGTGTCCTTAGCTCTGTAGATGAGCTCACTAGCTTAGCAGTTCTTCCTACCCATTTCCTTAGAAGCCTGATAAACCCAACTGGAATGATGGCTTGGCTGGTAGCCTGATAAACCCATTAGTAGGCTTGGTTGTGTCTGTTGCACCTGACCTTGTGAGTAACCTTTGGCTCGACAGTCTGTTAAACCCAGTTGTTAATGTTGGCTTGGCTAGGTAGACTGATAAACCCAGTAGTGAGATGGCTTGACTATGTACAGTCTGTTAAACCCATATGTTGGCTTGACTGGTCCTTAAGGTGAAATTTGGCTTGACTGTGAACAGTCTGTGAAACCCAACTACGAGATGGCTTGGCTGAGTGGCCTGTGAAACCCATCTGTGGGATGTTTTTCCTTACAGCCTGTGAAACCCAACTGTGTTGGCTTGGCTAAGTTTGATTACATCCTTGGATATGTATGAGTCTACTAGTGTTCCCTTATCCCCATAGGAAATCATGCCCAGCTCGGGGGTGGCAGTGTTGCTGAGAGATTAAGGAGCACACTGGCCTATGGTTGGGTGGAACGTTGCAGCGACATAGCTGGTTACGGGACAAGATTTCTCCAAGATAAGTGTTTTTGTCCACATAATTCGTTGTATCTGTAATTCTTGCATTGTATTTGCTTGATGGAATGTGATGAACATGTTGCTATGTTTAGTTATGCATTGTTCCCTGAATAACTGCAATTATAGGAATCTATGTATGTTTTTCCTTCAATGCATTTTACTAAGTTGCAGGGTAGATTGGCCAGTTTGGTAACGGCCTGGATGATCAGATCGATCCAAGAATTTAGCTGAAAAGTTGAGTTTTCTGCTAGAAATCCTCATTTGTGCAGTTTGCGGGATTAAGGATTTTGCGGGATGCAGGATGCGGAACGTCATTTCGTAGATTTTGGTTTCCGTAGATTTTCCTTCCGCAACTTGCGGGATGCGGGATGCGGGATGTCGTTTTGCATATTTTGGTTTCCATGGATTTTCCTTCCGCAACTTGCGGGATGCAGGATGCGAGATCGCAATGTTGCAATTTCCATATTTCCAATCCCTCAAGTTATGTTTTCTGCACCGTCGATCTTCGCGGGACGATTCTCCACCGTTGATTTGTTTCTAATGCGGAATGCGGAATGCGGGGTGTGGGTTGCGAAAAGTGTTATTGCAATATTTTTGTAACTTTCAACCCCGCAACTTGGGATTTCTGCACCATTGATTTTTGCGGGTGATTTCTGATCCGTCGATTTAGTTCTATCTGCGGGATCACCTGTGGTCGTTGATTTTCATCGAGTTTTCTCTCCGTCATTCAATCCCCTCTGATATCCTTCCTTACAGATCGTTGGATTGATCCATGGAAGACGAGAGGAAGCATGACAGTGTTGGAAATGTCAAGATGTGGTTCATGGCCATGCCTTGTGTTCGATGAACAGTGAAGGTTCTCGATGAAATTTTTAATTCCGTAAAACGAATGGGGCATGGGTACGTGACACTTCCGATATACCAACGTGCCGACATCGAGATCGGCAAGTCGGAGGAGTCTTTTTATTCTTGTTTGGCGGTGCCAACTACTGACACCCAATGTCGGGATTGTCAGAACGGAATGGGAAGGTCTAGTAGGAGGATTTAAACCGTCGAAACTATCACTTAAGTCAGATTATTGACTATTTAATTTAGATTATCCATTAACTAAAGAAATTAAGTTATTTTAATCTACGTTTCTGCATTATTGAGTCTGTAGTGACACATTCTTATTTGTTTAAATGATTTAAATAAATTTTCTTGCAATTATAGAGCCCATATAATACATAAGTTTGTTTTAGGATACATATTGATATATGTGTAGTTGTGTAGCATATGGAGTACATTGCACAAAGCTCCCACTATGGAGTGGAACTATAACTTCCATCATAGCGCATGCCAAATTTAGAGGAAATTTCACAAAATATACAAATGCCCCTTATCCAACACACAATCTTCAATGCCTCGATTAAAGATTGTCAAATTCTCATTCAATTGCAAGAAAGTAGAGGTGTTGTAGAGTCTACTATGGCGGAAATGTTCTAATGTTTACTATGGAGGAAATGTTGTAATGTTTGTGATGAGGTGTAAATGTTTTTCTTGATGCGTAAAAGGTATCCATATGGGTGTTTGATAGATCCAGATTAAAGATGGATCTATGCTAGTTTGATAAAACAAAATTGTCTATTCTAAACCTTAGGAAAACAAATTTGCACTCCCATCTCTAAAACTGAAAGAAAAGATGCAAAGGCCCTTCTGCTCCAAAATGAATTCTGGAGGTACATCCTATCTCTCTTCTCCCTTAATTTTGTGTGTATTTCGTTTATGTATAATGTTAATAGAACTTACAATTATGAATTGTGTTTCTTGCAAGTAATTTTCATTTCCTGCACTAAATAACATTTTCCATGCTAACTTCAAAATAAATAATCCTCAAAAGAAGTAGCACATTAACTTTTGTTTGTTCTCAATTAGTTAGCAGATGCACATGAGAAAAGAATATATGATTTAACCCGAGTCCTGATACCTTGAACAATGTACAAATAGCGTCTCGGCCTTCACAAGGGCAGATTTCAACATTACAACTTTAAAGATGTCACCATTCAAAGATGAGTAATGAGTAAGAGAACAGTAATTACTGCAATCCCAATAAGATGATCATGCAGTCCCTCTAATTTCATGGAAAGTTGATATTCAATAGCGAGCGTCTTTGCAATTTGATATTCATCATTTTTTCAATGATTCATACATCACTACGAAACCACGTGGTTGCAAACCCTAAAAAAGTTTATTTTTCACTCGTCATTCTGCCTGTTATGCACCAACATGTTGACAAGTTCTTTAAAAAGGTCAAGTGTTGTCCCCAAAAGTCATATTATATTCATCTCAGAAAATCAATTTATTGTCATACAACTAACAAATAAGTGAGGAATATCATTTTCACCAATCCTACAAGGAATGATATTGATAGTTGTTTTCCACACATTATAATATTGATAGAGAATATCTATCAATGGATGGGGCAGATTATGATGTTTTTATTTTGCCTGCAACTTTATAAAAAAATGTATTTTTTACAACAATTACATCTTCAGTTTTTCTATCCAAATATTATAATAGATAAAATCTTTTATTTCTATATGCTTTATCCAAAAATATATCCAACTTTTATATTTACCTTTTACTTTATAAAAGAAGAAAACATATTTTCCACTGCAATAATATAATGCTTTTGTCTTATAAAATTGACAAAATGGGAATGGCAGCCAAAGAAACAAGTATGGGATGAAGTTGCAAGTAAAGGTGAGGTGTAGGATTATTTAAAGTAGAATATGCCTTATTTAGAAAATGTCACATTGCTAAGAACAACACCATTGATAAAGTGTAATTTGCATTAATGCTATAATAGATAGCATCATTAATGTGTCTTGCTTATGTATTTGGGTTGAGTGTATGGATTAAATAGCATTAATGAGATGTATAGATAGATGTATCTCTTTTATATATGTGTGTGTGTGTGTTTCTTATGTATGTAGGTTTGGAGGTTAGATGTATTTAGGTGTATAGGTTGTGTGTTTTACATATATATATATATATGAGTACATTTTTTTATGTGTGTTCCATTATGTGTATCACTTATGTGAGTTAAGTACGTTGCTTTGTGTGAGTTGTGTATATAGCTTATTTGAGTTGTGTGTATAGCTTATTTGATGTTGCTTTGTGTGAGTTGTGTATATAGCTTATTTGAGTTGTGTGTATAGCTTATTTGATGTGTAAGTCAGTTGTATATGTAATTATATCCTTGGCTAATATATGCGAATTCCATGTGTGGGCTTAACATCTCTTCATTTCATCACATCTCAAACTCAGCATTTTACACAAATTCAATGTGTGGCCAATTAAGTATGTGGGTTGGTTGTTGGGAAGCTTATTAACTCATAAACTAGAGCAATGCAACCTGAAAACTAATATAATCATGATATGTGAAGCTATAACTACTCATAAACACTTGATAATTTGAAATGTCAAACAGCCCTCAAAGAACCTTGGATTTTACTTAAATTTGAACCATTGGAATCATATTGGAATTTTGCATGACATGGAGCAATCATGAAATTAGGATTAGGTGTCTCAAAAATGTGGCATTTTCCTCATTAGAACTAGAAACATAAGCAAATGGGGTCAATGTTGTAAATTGCACAAAGAAACTATCAATGTTGAAAACACGAGGGATTCACCTTGTTGACCAATATCTTATCATGTTCATTCATAAAGGGGGTTTTTAAATTGCAAAATATAAGGTCAATATATTGTACATATTGGGGCGATGAAGAGTATGGGGTTTATAGCTATTTGGGCGTATAAAATGGTGTATCTAGTAAAAATAGGGAATATCTCATAAAAAGAGGGTTTTTTAAATTGCAAATATGTATTGGGAGGGGGTCTCAACAAAAGGATTTTGTTAGGTATTTATTAATATCTAGTGTAATTAGGGGTATCTTTAATATCCCATGAACGAAGGCGCTATGGCATAGTTTCATTGAGTGAAGACCCCATGGTTGAAAATTACAAGGAAAAGAGTTGTTTTTTACAAGACTTGAGATGAGGAACCTTGACAAAGTGATTTTTGATATGGGAGTGTACCAATAATAAGTCAAAGACAAAGAGCATATCATAATAATGTATGATATATAAGATCTTGAAATTGAACCATGAGGAGGTGAAAACTACCCAAATATCAGTGCAAGCATCATATAATCATAATACTAAGATGACACATATGTACAAAATTATACTCTTCCATCATTATCATTAAAAAATTTAATAACCATTAAATGCTTCCATTAATAAACTTAACTAAATAACTTAAATGCTTACTATATTGACTGCTATGATAAATGCGAACCCATGTCACAACCAAGTGCTATGATAAATAAAAACGCATATTACAACCAAGTACAACTTAGGTTCCAAAGCCTAAACACAACTCAACAAGACACTAAACAACTCAAAAATAATTGTTTCACACAATAAATGATGATACAATAAATGATGATATTAAATTTTAGAAAGCAACTCCATTTTTATTTTCTTCGTATGATGGTTTTATGGCTTTCGCCATTACCTTAATTATTTTAATATAGAGCATTACTTTTAACTATTAATATTAAAAATTTTAATTAATAAAAATAAATTATAACATAATTATCAATATGTATCTCATAAATTTATTTTTAAAAATCAAATATAAATAAAATATATATATAGAAATTTTTTAGTATGTTAATTTAGTAATTTCTTTGCCAACGATGTTAAGTGCCGTGTACTCTAATTTATGCAATACTAGTCCTGTTTTTTATTAATCAATAACAAGGAAGTTATAAAAAAGGAACTGTTTAAAAAATGTTATATGTACATGCCTAGGGTATGCCTGAATGACTGCCCACAAGAGACAATGATGAGCATTAAATATTTCATCACTAAGTTTTCTGACAATTGTATCATCACAGACTCATACTTTTACATATATATATATTTATATTTTGTTTCACAGACACTGAACGTAATGATGAGCGATAAATATTTCATCACTAAGTCTTCTGACAATCGCTTCATCACAGACCCATTCTTTTACATTATTAAATGTATTTACAGTGTTACAAGACACTGAACGTAAGATTCAATTTTAAAATGTGAATAAATGGAATATATATATATATATCATCTTACCAGTCAAACGCTGAGTGATACCGAATCACCGATAGATGCTGACACGGCGTAATACATATACAGAATATCTGTGTCAGGCTGTCATTCCTCTGTTGCTTGTGAAATAATTGAATTTTGGATCTCTGTATAATTTACATTTTGAGTATTTATATGCCAAAATCATAGCGGCTGACAACTTCCATTTCCACAGCCTGTCTTTGTCCCCAATAAAAATTATATGAAGCTTCTGGTTAACATCTTGCTGTGAAATAGAAAGGAATGAAGTTTGCGTTGTTTTTTTCCAAAGATTTATTAATGTTTTCTTTAAAGATTTATTAATATGAAGAAGTGTAAATTCCTGGTCAGAAAGATTCAGATTCTGTGCAGTTTAAATCGTGATTCATAGATAGATACAACCTTCTCAAAACTATTTGTCTAAACAGGTGACGAACGAATTTTCGTCTCTTTTACGTTGGTTTTTTCGTCTTTTTAGGCTGTTTTGTGGGTGTTTTTGGTCATAAATTTTCATTGAATTTTCAAAACCTTTAAAAAAATATCATACAGGGTTTGTCTTTTGTTTGTGCTTAAACGTGTGCAACAAAGAATATAAATTACAAATTTTGTGTGAATTAATTCATTAAATTTGAAAAATAAACAAAAAAAATCAAAACAACATAAGAATTTTAAAAAATAATTGGAATTCAGTCTAAAATATGGAAAAAAAAACCAACAATGTAAAAAATTAAAATCGCTCCGAATGGATTATTTTGGTGTGAAACAAAATTCGTAAATTTCAAAGCAGAAGGGGTATTGGATGGACTTAGATTGAAAGCGGGAGACAGCTTCTAAAACAGAATATTTCAATGTCAGTGACACCAATATTGAGAGAAGTCCTATTTACACCAACACTGCAATATAGTCATAGAAACTTTATGAAAAAAACAAACACAAACTGTCAAAAGTCAGATCATAGAAACTTGATGTAAAAAACAAACACAAACTGTCAAAATTCAGATCACAGCAGTCTATGAATAAATCTTTGCCAGTATACTTTGTCCCGTTTTGGGTTAAAAAGAAAGTTGTGCATGACAACTGCGAGGTCAGCCATTCAATAGTAATAATCAAGAAACCCTTGTTCTTAGATTGTTAATTACGTCAGCCATTCAAGGGTAATAATACTGATGAAACCTTGTCCTTAGATTGTTAATGAAGTTTGATAGGTGTTAACCTAATATTTAGATTGTTAAAGAAGTTTGATAGGTGTTAAAATGAAATTTATTGGTGTTATTTTAGTCACATGTATGGATAAATTGAGGGTAGATTTTTAGAAGTCATAAATGGCTGGAAATGGATTTTCAAAATTCCTAGATTAAGATACATTTTCAAAAGTCATGGAGATTGTTGTCATATGTACTCCCCATTTTAGTAAGAGTATGTGCTGTTAAGATAAAATGAGGATCTACTCAAAGAACCAATGAGATAAGATGACACATAAAAAGTCTCAGACAACTTAAAATAGTCTTCTGCAAATAAAATTAGATTTGTTTGATTAGTGGAAGGAAGGTATTGGTACTGTTTTCAGTCCAGTTTCAAAACTTTCCTAGTCAATTATTTGCTCTTTTATAGTGCTTCCAAGGTTCAAGTGAACCCTATGTAAGTAAGCCCAGCTTTCAGATAGAAGGAAGCCAGACTCAACAATAAATAGAGTAAATCTGTACGGCTCCAAAGCAATGTTGTCCAGTCCAAATTTGGTTTAAACTTAACTCCAAAGTTTAACTCCATCTTAGAATGTTTCTATTAGCCACTTTAGGATTCTGCAAGAGATGGTAGCATAACTATGAAACATGAGCTACAAGGGGTGTCAGGAAAGCACAGGCACAAGAAAAAGACGAAGAGATCACGGGTCAGAAATGTGTGGAAGGTAAGTGACCCATCAGCCTTAGGCCAGCACTGAAAAGAGAAAAAAAGCAGATCGTAGCTAAATGAGACAATTATCAGATTGCAGAGTCTGTGCCCAGTAATATTCCACAGAGGCCTGCAAGTTTAAGCAGTAACATTACAGGAACTGAATTATGACATGTATCCCTCGTGAGCGACAATCAATCAAGTTTAGAAAGTACGACACTAATTATAATTATGTGATGAAAAAGGCCAGCTACGAAGCATTTCCACTTAAATTCGAGCAACTTAAAGAGCAAGCCGCTCTAGCATCTCCAGCTTCAATTTTAGTAGGACCTATGATCCATTTGGAGAATTGGAAGATTATAGTTAGATATTATAGTGGAAGATTGAATGGAAAGTGGTATATCAAACATGAGATATATAATCATTTTTAATCTAAAAAAAATAGTTTTACTAAAGTTTAATTCACTAAATTTTTTTAAAATTTTATAAATCTATTTATTTTTAAAGAATATTTCATGAATCTGGTCTTATACACAACTTCAGTTATACCAAACATCGTCAGCTTTTTTACTATACTATTTTTAAATTTTATTTATTTTTTTAATAAATATTTAGAAAACTTTTGTAATTAAGAAAAATTTTAAAATTACCCCTAGATATCATAAGAATTTGTAAATCGTTCTTGAATTCTAAGGCAGTCATGAACCATGCAAATATATTGTGGTCTTTTTTTTCAGCAAGAAAAATAACAACTTTTTATTAATAAAAGTCCTATCCCTAATTACAAAAATCTATATAATATCTCCATTGCTTCCCAAATAGAAAAAGGGAAACTATTACAGACCCGTCAACAACAAGATAGAAACTTGCCAACTATACATACCAAAAACAAATTAGAAACAGTCCAAACTTCCAGACCTACAAAGTTTTCCAAAAAATAAATGCCTGAACCAAATTTTGCCATCCAAAAGGCCCAACTCCTTCTTCGAGAGACTATTAGCTTCTACATTTAGATCTATGATGGAAAGATAATAATAATAAAAATTCTTCTATCAAATTTGTAATGATTTCCATCTAATGATGAAGAACCAAAGACTTCACCTGAGCCTGCCCCTTAGCCCAATTAACAATGACTTGAGAGTCCCCAGAATATGCAAAGATGGGATACCCCACATTTTGGCACAAAAAAGTAAACCCCACAAGGCCACCAATTCAGCTCTAGTGTCCGTGCCTCTACCAGCTTTCATCCATAGCTTAAAAACACAGTATCCCTTCCAATCTTTAAAACCAAGCGAGCGCCACAAACACCATTTGAAGGTGCCCCTCAAAAAAACTAACAAAATGTTCTATCAAAAGAGAAGGAAAAGAACAAATTTGATAGGATTTTATATTACTAAATAGAAAAAAAATAGAGCTATAAAATTAGTAAACAAAAAATATTACTAATTTACTAGATTTGTATATTTATTGAGTTAAAGTATGGTTGGAAGTTGCAATTAGTAAAGTATATTTTTATATAAGATAAAGGTATTAATACTATTAGTGGTAATATAATGAAGTTTTCTAAATTTTATTGTCCTTCAAAAATAAGTTTAAATAATAAATCTAAGATTCCTAGCTAAAAAATTTAACCTTATTTGAGTGTCAAAATGATCCATGACAGACATTTTTCCTATCAAATTCCATCATTGGTAGGAGGTATCTGAAAAGATTGTTCCTTTCATACAACCCCACCCATTTTGCCATCCCACCTATAATCCATCCTAAAGTGATTCATTAATAAAAACCAAACTTCTTTAAAGAAGACACACTTACCAAATAAATGGCTAACCGATTCAGCATAGTGCATCTTCCAGACCCAACAAAACCCCTTCTTTGCAAAACATCCCAAGTGAATATTTTGTTTTTCATACTTAACCAAATAAATAACTTTAGTTTTAAAGGGGCAGAACCTCTCCACAACCATTTTGTCCACCATCCAGTACCACTAATACTATCTTGCATAATTAAAGAACGATAATCCAACATAGCAGTAACCAATCCCTCCTTAGTATTAAAAACCCAAACCAGCTCATCATGTTTAGCACTCAAGGTGATATTTCCTTGAGAGAGATTTGAAACATACAAGTCTCATTCCTCAGCAAGAAATCCAATCAGAGCCAGAATTGACGAATGAGCCCATCTATTGTTCTCGACACCCAAATGAATATGTTTTAAAACAAAGATATTTTTACGATGAAGTTCCAACACAAGCTCCCGAGAAAACTTGTAACCACCTTCCATACCACAGATAGGATCAATTCCCAGATAAATTTGAATACCCCTGCCAACTTGCCAACTTAAGTCATTCTTGATAATAGGAAGACAAGTCATAAAACTACTCCACACAGCTGACTAAGCTTTTTTCTTCATATTATTTCCTCTGAACCAGAGAACAGGATCCAAAAATTTTAAATATTTATCTTTGATGAGTTTTCCCCACATACCAACATTGAACAAGAAGTGCCAAAGATTTTTTGAACATAAAGAAAAGTTGAAATTTGCCACATATTTTATCCTCCATTCCCCCAAATCACGAGGAAACAACACATTTTTCTAGGAAGAAAGATGAATCTTTGAAGACTCCAAACTTCCCAACCACAAAAAAAGAAAAAAAAACTTTGCTCTCATTTGGGAGATTATAGAAGTCAAAATTGTAAATAAAGAAAAACAATAGACGACAATTCCTTGCAACACAAACAAAACCAAAGTGATGCTTCCCCCAGCGAGAGGCATTGAAATGTCCAACTATATATTCTGCAATTAATTCTTTTTAGAAGCCATTCCCAGTCTTTTATATGATAGACATTGGACTTCAAATGAAAACCTAGGTATTTGAAACCATCATCAATACTCTCAACTTTAAATGAAAATAAACTGGATATAAAATATTTCAAAGACAAGTCTCTGCAGAAACATATAAAAGAAGAATTGTTTTCACTCACCTCCAAGCCCAAAGCTTCACAGAAAATATTTAAAATACTCTGCAAGTATCTCCAATCATCTCTAGAACAACCTCCAGCTATAAAAATATCATCAACGAACAAAAGATGAGTGCTGAAGACCTCCCTGGAAACCTTAATCCCAGAAAAAGTTATTTTGACTCATTTCTTGTCGAATAAGAAGACTAAGACCTTTAATAGCTAGAACAAAAAATTAAGGAGAAAGTGGAAACCCCTGTCTGATTCCTCTACTGCCTTTGAAAAAAACCAACGAACACCATTAATGAGCACTGCAAATCTGGCTGAGGTTATGCAGCTCATAATCCACTCAACAATATCATGAGATAACCCGATCTGAACAAGAGTTAATCTTAAGAAATACTAATCCAATCTGTCATAAGCCTTATGAAGATCCAATTTTGAAAAGAAAGCATTCTTCTTTTGACTTTTAACCATATGTAAGCATTCGTGCTCTGTCCCCACAGCATCAGTAATTTGCATATCATATAAGAAAACAAACTACTCTTTAGAAATAAATTTACCCAAGAAAGGCTTCAGTCTCTCTACAATAATCTTAGAAATAATTTTGTATAGCATATTGCATAGAGAAATAGGGTGGAAATCACTAAAATTATCAGGCCGATCCTTTTTAGGGATAAGAGTTAGATAAGTGCAATTTAGGACCTCATTAACTATTATGTTTCTCCGAGTTTCTTCAACCGCTTCATAAATTTCTTGCCCAAATAAGTCAAAAGATGCCAATAAAACTCCCTTTTCCAATAAAACTCCCCAAACTTCTTCCATAGACATTGTGAAATTAAAATCACATGCCACAATTAGAAACCTATCTTCCATTAAGCCCGACTGAAGAAAAAAAATCCAAATACACCATTCAATTACCAGAAGGAGCATAAATATTTAAAATCTTGATTCTCGAATAACCTTTAAGATAAATTTCCACCATAATACCTACAACCGTAATAAACACACTTAAATCAGTGACCTGAGGATTCCAAGAAACCAACGTTCCTCCTGATAGTCCATTTGAATCCCATGCCGACACTTTCCAAGATGTTTTTAGTCTCAAGAAATACTCACAGGTTGATCCCACATTAGTCATAGTCTTTTATAAAAGAATCACACGAGGCTTCACTTTTTCCAGAAAAGCCTTCAAGGTAGATAATTTTGGATCATTGCCTAGCCCTATTATGTTAAAAGAGACAATATTCATTTATGAACCTCTTTCAGGGTCACTAATTATCTAAGAGCCCAATCACAAATAATCGAAGAAACATTTGAATCTCTAGGAAGCCCTTTTTCAAATAGAGAGACAACCCTAGGGTTTTGAAACAAAGATACTTCTTCCTCCCCTTCGACAAACAACTTGAACCCATTTTTGTCTTTTACCCTTTTATTATTTTTTCTTAAAGACACATTAGGTTTCCTAATGGAAGAAATCAGCATAGTATCAGAGTCTTCCGGAATAGTTGAATAAACCTCCAATGGTTTCATTCGTTCCTTAGATGCCAGCTTTACAAGAGAAACAGAATCCTCTACAAGAGATGAAGAAACATGAATCTCTAGCTTGTTCCTGCTAACCCAGGATAATGGGGGGGAATCAATATGAATAAACAAAGGAACCTCTAGAGCAGGGTTATCACAAGAAGGTGAAGGCTCGCTGGTCAAAATCCTATTCCCAACATCCTGACAAAACACCAATTCTTCAGAACCACACATTTTCCCACCCAAAGACACCAGATTACCTTCATCTTTCAAAAACTGGTTTGAAATGTCTGAAACCGAAAGAAAACCCAAGATTTCATCAACTGAAATAAATTTCAACAAGATAGGAACAGATTTTGTGAACTTACCAACAAAGGAAGAAGTTGAGTTGTGATCCAGTGGAAGAGGGAAATTTAGAATGTCGGCTATATCCAGCTCTTCATCTCTGATATTGTTAACCTTGAAATTCCTTTTCCTACTCAAGAAACAATTATCCTTCGAATGACTTGTTCCTCTACATCTGTGACACCGAAAAGGAACTCTCCAATAGTCTATTTTCTACAAGAAATATCCTCCTTCCCATACCACTTCTAATTCCTCGGGAATCCTATCATCCATTTCCATTTCTACCAAAATATGGGGCGCTTTTCATACAAACCCCAACAAATGTTCATCTTAAATATGGATTTAAATTTTCCAATAGAATCCGCCACTACTCTGAATCCTTTAATATTCCAGCAGAAAAGTGGAAAGCCGAGTAAAATGACCCAAAGATGTCTCTTTGCTAGCTTAGTATTCCACAAATTAAACTCCACACTGCAACGGAAAAGAACCAGTTATCATTAGAGGATATTTCAACTCAAAATGGGCCTTTTAACTCTAATTCAAATTCCATGTCATCATGTGTTAGCTAATAAAATTGCTTTAAATTTGAAATACCGTATAGGTCTTAAACAATTTTTAATATAAATTTAGGGATAGGCATCATAAAAAAAAACTACTTTTTGTGTTCGTACTTTCGACATATCTCCCTGTGTTTTTACTGAAATTTCGATTGGGAGAGCTCGTTGGACGCGGAATTTAATTCCACATCCAACGAGCTCTCCCAATTAAAATTTGAGTAAAAACACAGGGAGATATGTCGAAAATACAAACAAAAAAGTAGTTTTTTTCTTTTCTTCCTCCAAAATTAATACATATTATTTTATTAATTTTCCTTAGGAGGCCCATTTTGAGTTGACATTTCCTTTGATGCCTCTTCCATAAACCTGGAACCTCTCCTCCACCGCCAATCAATCTTCTTCTGATAAAAAATGAAAAATGAACCACCCATTAACCAGTGCAAGAACCCTAGGAATATTTTTTACAAAGGGTTTCCATTTCTCCCGGATCCATTCCATGATTTCATTCCTAGATAGCTTAACAAACTCAAATTTTCCAACCAGTGATCTCTGTGACAAAATCAGAACCAGGTCCATCGTTGTACATCTCTACCCAAGACGCATAAGGGTTTTCCTCTCTGTACCTTCTCAATTTTCAACTTCCTGATCTTCTTTGCATCCTTCGTGCTAGCTTCCAAAAAACTCACCACACCTGCATCCTAGACAATGTAACCTAACCCTTTCTTGTTCCCAACATGCAAATACTTCCATCTGTCACAATGGTTGACATGTCCCGCCTCAATAGAACCCCCGTCACGTGAATGCATTAAAACAAAACTGCCCTCCCTGTCCTTTTTTTACTCGCTTTTTTGTTCTAAAAAGACAAGAGGAAATCCTGCCTCGAGCCCACATGTCCTATACCGGAAGCTACCCTCCAACCCCACCGGTGTATCCATGAAAAACAATAACTGAACAATGACCCACCGAAAAGGGAAATGAATTTGTATTTTTGACAAAATGAACTTCCCACTTGATTAGCCTGGTTGGTACTAGACTGAGAGAGACTCAGTTTGAATCCAGGACTAAATCTAGTGTAAGGAGGGCAGAAAAATAAACACCCAATCGATCTACCCGCCATGATCGTACCTCCAACTTGCAAACACTAGCCTCCATGTCTCCCCCTCCTATTTCGAGAGTACAGTATCACAACTAAATTTGAACCTATGAACTATCTAATTCAAACTTATCCCTTTTGGGTGGTTCAACATTGTCGTCATCATGTTCATCTTCATGAGCATCAACATATAACATATTATGTTTTTCTTTATTATTTTACATATGTCCATATTGCAAACTGTGGGTTTCAATTTAAAAAACGTATGTGACGAAATGACAGTGTGAGCAAGTGGACAGAAACTATAATTTTTTTAATTTTAACTTTTTGCCATTGTGGGATGTGAATGTAAGCATTAAACTTTTGGTGAAAAAATTTAAATAAATAAATGATACACACACACACACACTAGCAACAACCATATTAATAAGATTAATATGTTTGGAATACACAGAGAGGCATGTATTTGACAAATTGAGATCTATAATAAATTGCTAATACATATTTTTAGATTGCATTGAGCCTATCACCCTCCTAGCACATTACCTAACTTATTGTTCTCATGGCGGCTACACTACCAAATGGAAAGCTTATTGAGATATGCATGGTTTCACTGCAATGAACGTTGACTTCCCACGCTAAGAGATGGAGTCAATGAAATACAACTACACTTTCATCTAATAGTTTTTTATTACCATGCTTTAATTACCATGTTCATCTAAATTTAATTTAATAGTTGTATCATTGTTGGAGTTAACATAATAATTATCTAATAGTTAATATAATGTTTATCCAATATAACATCAAGTAGAGTTGAAGTTAAGCTAATAGTTGTAGAAACATTGGAGTTAAGTTAATAGTTGTATCTAATGGTTAATCTAATAGTTATCCAATATAACCGTGATTAGAGTTGAAGTTAAGCTAATAGTTGTAGAATCATTGGATTTAACTAAAAGTTGTATCTAATAGTTAATTTAAAAATTAATAAATTAGAAAGTGTCAGTTGAAATTAAGTTAATAGTTGTATCATCAATGGAATTAGGGGAATAGTTGTATAAGCTCATTTTTCCAACTATCTTGAAGTATACTTATCTCAAATGTTAACTAAATTAATTTTTATTTTTTTTAAATTGTTAATTATGAATTTTGGACCACCGTGATAGAATAGAATCAATTTGGACGACCCCCATAGAATCAATTTGAACAATACACGTGTCTCATTCTCGTCCATAGATGAAAAATAATAGTTGGTAGTCCATAGATAGTAGTCCACCCCAAAATTCAACCTAATTAATTGTCAAATAAATAAATTATTTTAATTATTTATATTAATTATTATTTAAAAATCAATTTATATTAATCAAAAGTTAACTACAATTAAAAAAATCATAAAAAATTAAGTAACATTGTTTTTAAAGAAATGATATTTTATATTAATATAGATTAATGTTTGAGATTTTTTTTCCAAATAAAACATTAATCTAATTATTATTTTAAACTCAAAAGTATATATATATATATATAAAACTTTCCACTAATGAATTTACATTTTCTTGGATTAGGAAACATAAATTTATATTAGCATGAAAACTGATTATTAAAATAATTACAATGTTAATATTTATAAATTTTTAATATTTTTTAATAAATTCAAAATTATAAATTTACCTTTACATAAAACATGATTCATATACTTCAACTTAATAATGTTTATAAAAATTCAATATTTGAATTATGATAATGTTAATAAAAATTACTTCAACTTAATAATGTTAATAAAAATTCAATATTTAAATCATGATAATGTTAATAAAAAATTAATATTTGAATTCACACGAGTATACTAGTCAACGTGGATAATCCCTTTAGGAGAACATTACTTCTAGATCTATGGAAAGTTTAAAAGCCTTCCTAAATTAATAATGTAATAATAAAAATTATCTTTCTTATATAAAATATAAAACTTTTTGTAATATATATATAAATAATATGATATGAAACTCTCTCCTAAACATACATATTGTGACTTAAACACAATATGAAACTCTTTACGAAACACATATAGATATTATCCATACTAGGGAGAAAAAGAACCGAAACATATATATATATGGATATTCTCGATATCACGAAGAAAAAGGAGCCAACTTGGTTTATAACAACACATGGAAGACTCACCGAGACTTTGCAGAACGGGCTCCTTTTTTAATGTTTTCAAAAGCTTTTGGTTAATTTGGAAACCATCAAATAACATTATGATATTTGTGAGTAGGTTAAGTGAATAAAACTACCATATTTGTTAAATGGTTATGTTGTTTTTCCACTGCATCAAACCACAGTTGATGTACAATATTAGTTCTAACTTTCCAACATTGATATTCTTTCGAAAACAGAGTGTCACAGTGGGATGAGTCATAGCTCTCCAAAATGAGATTTTTTTCTGCCACATCAAACCGCTAGAAATGTACAATATTACTTAAAATTTCAGCCATTCATTGAAATTCAAAAGTAAATCCTTCCAAAATTCCATAAATTTGGGATATAGATGGCAGGGTTGTCATTTCTATCGGTATCCATCACCACCAATTAAGAATACATGCAGTTAGTTTAAAATATTTATTTAAGAATTACTTCAGCTTTTATTATCCAACTCACTCGTCTCCAACCTTTATAGATTGTTCTCGAGCATCGCCTCTCTGTCGCTTATCACGATGCCATCTCCACTCTACAATGTCACCATTTCAATTCAATAAAAGTACACCCCTACTTTGATCACGGGGTAATCGTTGACAGGCCAATACTATATCACGTTCGTTCATATCGAGGGTTTAATTATTAAAAAAAAGTTATATTGGGGGTCTATTAAGGGTCTAGGGGATTATTTTATTTAATATATAAATATGCCAATATTTATGGTTTTTTATTACAAAAGAGGGAGAAGCACGTTGTGGGAGGGAGCATGGTGTTTTCACGCACCCCGCAGGAGGGAGAAGTTGGGGTTTTCACACATTGTGCAAGAGGGGGAAGCTGGGGTTTTGAACCCGATCGATTGGTCAACAAATGGAGGTCAACAAAGGGGAACTTTCGTTGAGCTACATGAATACTTTCCCTACCCATTGATCTATAACAGTGACCCACCATACCATTCTCTCTCTATGTTTCCCGAATATTTCCTCTCGTTTCCACCTTGTCTTCGACAACAGTTGCATAAATCTAGTCAATAATTTCCACTCTACAAAGCGGCACTTACCGTTGATCGATATTTTTTCACGACCCCTATCAAGTTGTTGGCTGAGTTATAGGTGGAAGGATAACAATTGTGATTCTCTTTTATCATTCCATCTATGAGAATGGGTGTATCCTAAGACATCTTTGGGAGCATGGGGTTTTCATGAGGTTTGAGGAGCATCGTGCAAGAGGGAGAAGATGGGGTTTTCAGTTGTGTTGGAGCAATGGGGTTCTATAGAAATTCTAAGCATGCTTGATCCTCCTAGTTGATCAAATTGTTTCATTGATCTCTATGGGAAGCTAGTTAATTATTACATAACATTACTTGTGTGAAACTAGGGTTTTCATTCGTGTTGGAGCATTAAGGTTTCAGGAACAGTCTGAGCATGCTTCTCCTCCTAGTTGATCAAACCAGTAACATTATTGCACATTCTCTTATATTTCGGCTCCTAGCAATCATGCTCTAAGTTTAGATTTTCTCTCGGGTCTTCCCCTTGCCTTTCGGTGCTGAGTCACCTTGAAAAACTTCCTAAAGAGATCAATTAGGTCTGAGGAGCACCATGCAAGAGGGAGAAGATGGGGTTTTCAGCCGTGTTGGAGCATTGGGGTTCTATGGAAATTCTAAGCATGCTTGCTCCTCCTAGTTGATCAAATTGTTTCATTGATCTCTATGAGAAGCTAGTTAATTATTACATAACATTACTTGTGGAAAACTGGGGTTTTCAGTTGTGTTGAAGCATTAAGATTCCAGGCACAGTCAGAGCATGCTTGCTCCTCCTATTTGACCAACCCGGTAACATTATTGCAAGTTCTCTTATATTTCGGCTCCTAACAATCATGTTCTAAGTTTAGATTTTCTCTCGGGTCTTCCCCTTGCCTTTCGGTGCTGAGTCGCCTTGAAAAACTTCCTAAAGAGATCAATTAGTTATCGATCCAAGACGGAAGATACATTGCAAGGCCTGGATTGAAATGGTTTTGGCCCAATTTGACTTCCTTAATAAGTTTGAGATCAAACAAACACCGAACGAATTTTCCATTAGCACCATCCATAGTGGCATGTGTCCAAGTCGATCCAGTGGAAAGAAGCGATTACCAAGTACTTACTCCCGCAACAGTCGTTTCAACGGTTGTGTTTACAGGTGACTTTATCTCATAAGTTTATTTTCCATGCATTTAATAAATCTTATCATTTTTAAAGAGGTCTTTGAGGCAAAAATATAAATATTCTTATCTTTTAGCATTATATCTCTTGGACCTATAATCTATTCAACACCAAGAAAAGTTATCAAACTTAGCAGTTGTTTGTTTTTTCTTATAAATTTTTAATTGTTCACAGTGTCTTCTTCTCTGATTTGATATCGCAATTATCATCAATATTTAGTGACATGATGTGTGCATCAACTTTGGTTCATGTATGCGTTTTTAGTGGGTTCATCTTCTAATTTTTTTTTGTTTATTAACAACAGTATTTGTAAACTCTTTTAGTGTTTGCAGTGTGGTCAGCTCATATGTTCGTTACATTAAGGATTTTTTGTCACTTTCATATTTGCAGGGACAATAAATAGACCATTAGGTCATTCCACTTTAATGTTGGTTAAATTTCATTATATTTTAGTGAAACTTACTTTAACTAAGCTTTAGGAGAACATTTCACTTATTTTTTTCCAATGGTGCAGTTTCCTGGACAAGTTTCCAATCCAAGTCAGTATAAATTCCATATTGGTGCAGAATGTATGTTGGTGGGATAATTGAGAGCCTAAAATTTTTCTATGGTTGCTAGGATCTCTACTAGAATCAGGATTTCTATAGGTCTTTGCTCAATATCTCTAGAGGGAGATTTATTATTTTGACGGGCAACATATATTTCTCTGCCTCCTTACTATTTCAAAATTATAGGAGTTGCCAATTAACCTAATATTCTAGAATGCGCTACCACAAATTCAAAATCATGTATACAGATCATCTTCTCCAGCCCAAATCAAGAAGCAATTGGTTTTAAATCATGTGCAAGGAAGTTTCTGAAAACTCCTTTTTTACCTCCGAAATTTTGTTCATATTAGATTAAGAACCAGATTTTCAATGTGTTTCTTGTGGTTTGTCCAATCCAGGATAAATTTTGAATCCCCAATATTTTTTTACTACTTGAAAGAGTTCATAACTATTTTAATTCTACTAATTTCTTCCTCTCATCTCCTTCAATTCATTTTGCCTCTCTTTTGATTTCTCATTTCCCACTCAGTTACTTCTTTTTACTTTTTTCCAAATTCTTAACCAACCTAAAACATTGCTATTTGACATGAACTTAGGTCATATTTCTTCCATCTTTTAAATACCAGCTGAAAAGGCAACTTGATTTTATTAGATTATCCCTATAGGTCTGTAGGAGCACCACTGTAACATTTGTGGGAGAACTCCTCCTTATGCACATAACTCCCTTTATTAGCATTTGTAGTTTGCATTTCAACATTGTGAAGTTAGAAACTTGGAAGTGTTTTGTACATAGAAATATGAACCAACCCTAGAATAGTCAACCATTAACAATTACAAGAACTCGTATGCTTCATAAGGTGTATCTGTATCCTCATTACATGAACTTGTAACATGATTCCCCATCCCTAGAATTGATAATGGTTGACTATTTGGGAGTTTTGAAAGATATGTCTCAAGATAGAGATAGGAACCATGTTAAATAGATAGAAACAATTCTAAGAACCCATATGGGTGCATCCATTATTAATTCCTTGAGATATAAAACCAATACAATAGTTCTCAACAAACACTCATTAATCCATCTCTTGGTTAGTCATGTTTCCAAGTTGCAATGTATTCAAGCATTAAGCCAAGGATCCAATTTTCTCACAAGATTCCTTAATAACAAGTGTTTACAAAAAAGAATCAATTCAACACCCAATTTGAGTAATTACAAAAGAAAAATATTTTGCACTAGTCTCTTGCATAGTTTTACAAATTGCATTCAGCAATGGTAGCATGACATTCTTAGTAGTTCAATAAGGGATTTAACTCACAAGATTATCAATTGTTCAACTAATGCAATTTTGGGTAATGGCATCGTCAAGTTTGTCATTTATACATTTCAAGTGGATGGTTTCTCACACCATATTTCTATATGCATGCAACTATTGCTTCAAATGAAACATTATTTTATGTTCATGAATCAAATAAATCATTCTTGAGGGAACTCAAAATGATCAATTTCTAAGATGTTAGATGGTCTTGTGAAGGTAGTGAAGTTGTTAGACAGTGGCATTCACATATTTGCAAGGTAGTTACATTCACAATATACAAATCAATGGAAAGGCCGGTCTTGTAAAGGTATTAAAGTTGTTATTAGAAAGTGGCGTCCACATATTTGCAAGGTAGGTGCATCTACGATATACAAATCAATGGAGAGGTCATGGTGAATTGTTATATCCAACGTCACACAAAATTTTCATCAAAATTAGGTGATTCGAAGCAATGAAAAAATGTAATGTCCAATTAATGCTAAATTGATTTGTAGCGTTAATTCATTTCATAATTTCAGTGCTAATGCACTATAGAATATTTAGTACTCAAAACTTAGGATTTGATGAAACTAAGATCTTTGAATATTAACTCACCTCGGTATGAGGCTATGTAAATTAGTGAATTTGTGAATTCATTGTTTGGTAGAGAAAAATACTTTGAATATTTGATTTGTGTAGAAAAAGTGGTTTATATATTTATTAATCAAATTTTAGAATAAAAGATTCATAGATATATTTGTTTAAGTGAAAAAAAATCATAGAAATTTTGACAAGATAGTTCTATGAGTTTTATCTAACACACTTTTTCTTTTGAGGCTTGTATTGTGTATTGCCATGGCTCTTTGGATTTTAGATGAATGGTGGTATTTGGATTTGTTTCGACTGTATTCACATATATTGTTTTTATTAATGGTTTAGCTTTTTTCTTTTTGGGAAAAAAGAACACATATTTTATTTTTACTACTATATTGTTATTTTAGGTGAGGGCATGACTTTGCTTATAGATTATGGAGTTCAATACTTTTGTTATCAATCTTCTCTTATTCAAACGTGATTTATTTTTTTGAAATTTATTATTATTATTATTGTAATTTTTCAAATTTATCATAATTTAAAAAATGTAAATGAATCCATCAAAATTTTGCATACAGGTTTTTTCACTCTCCCAATCTACATACAAATGAAAACTTTGTAATATGATGTTTTGAGAAATTCCAACTCCATAAAATAGTGTTTTGAGTTTCCCTTATCGAATTCCAAGACTGATGACAACCTTGAAGCCTATTGGGTATGATTTGTCCACCAATCTTAATATTCTTGAACATATTTTTTAACAACCAACGGCATCACCTCACTCAATTCAAGCAATTAATATCCATGGAGACCTTAGGAGTCTTGCGAGTCTTTTCATGTCCATAGTGGGAGGCTTCTAGAGGACAAGTTTCTATGGGTTCCTTCATCTAACCTTTACCTACCCACTCTTTATCTATTGAATACCCAATTCTCTTAGAGTTCATGTATTATTTAAGAATCTGCCCCCAGTCCTTCAAGTCACAAGCACTAAATCTTTCATACTTTTCAATACTATATTCCTACTCCAAAAATTTATCATACTCTTGGAATGGTAGTCCCCGGTGGATTGGTTGAAAATTTTATGGTTTTTGAAGCCATTGTGTCTAGCCCACTTTGAGGTTCAATGTGATTAGAACTTTTTTCCAACGAAATGCAGAGTATGTACTCATTCTTCTCATTTGCTTAGAGCAGGAAATTGTTAGATTTGTCCACTCATGTGATGGAGGTTCTCAACATAGATAATGCGATATTGACTCAAGTTTATCCATCATCATCACAACTTGTTCTTCTCAATCCTTTATGCTTTAGTGGTCAATGCCCTGCTCTGTTGTAAATTGACTTGCAAATGATGGAAAAGTGGTGTTTGCACCATCCCATGATGTGGGTGTCAAAAGAGATAAAACTAGCAGCAATAAATTCGATTTAAAAGAACTTTCAGTGACTATGTACTTCATTGGCTCTCCCTTTGCATACATGGATTGCCCCATTTGCTTGGAAAAATTCATGTAAGGAGAAAAGATGAGAGTATTGTCATATAGGTATAGCTTCCATATGGTTTGCATAGATACATGGATGGTTTTGAATGCTTCTTGTCCTTCCTGTCAACACTCTCTGACAAGTTATGGTTTTAATTCTACTAATTTCTTCCTCTCATCTCCTTCAGTTCATTTTGCCTCTCTTTGGATTTCTTCTTTCCCACTCAGTTACTTCTTTTTACTTTTTTTTCAAATTCTCATCAAACCTAAAACATTGTTGTGGTGCTCCATGCTACTATAGGAGCACTTCTGCAACAATTGTGGGAGCTCTCCTCCTTATACACATAACTCCCTTCAGTAGAATTTGTAGTTTGCATTTCAACATTGTGAAGTTGGAAACTTGGAAGTGCTTTGTACATAGAAATAGGAACCATCCCTAGAATAGTCAACCATTATCAATTACGGGAACTCATATGCTTCATAAGGTGTATCTATAGCCACATTATAGGAACTTGTAACATGGTTCCCCATCCCTAGAATTCATAATTGTTGACTATTTAGGAGTTTTGAAAGAGATGCATTAGAGTAAATTTCAATTTAAAATGGGCCTTCCAAAAATAATACAAATTCCATGTCATCATGTATTAGCCAATCAAAATTATTTAAAATTCAAAAAGGGAGCACCTATTAAACAATTTTTTAATATAAATTTGGGGATAGGTATCATAAAAAAAACTACTTGTTTTGTTCGTATTTTCGATATATCTCCCTGTGTTTTTACTCAAATTTCGATCGGGAGAGCTCGTTAGATAGGGAATTGAATTCCATATCCAACAAGTACCCACTCAGCATACTTTTGACGATCCCGGCTACCACAAAAAGAAGAAATACCTGAAAAAACATGATGATGAATTTTGTATCCAACGAGTACCCACTCGGCATACTTTTGACGGGCCCCGCTACCACAAAAACAAGAAATACCTGAAAAAACATGATGATGACATCATCATCATGTTTTTTCAGGTATTTCTTGTNCCTAGTGGGTACTCGTTGGATACGGAATTCAGTTCCCCATCTAACGAGCTCTCCCGATTGAAACATCATCATTTTTTTTAGGTATTTCTTGTTTTTGTGGTAGCGGGGCTCATCAAAAGTATGTCGAGTGGGTACTCGTTGGATGCGGAATTTAATTCCCCATCTAACGAGCTCTCCTGATTGAAATTTGAGTAAAAAAATAGGGAGATATGTCGAAAATACGAACAAAAAAGTAATTTTTTCTTTTCTTCCTCCAAAATTAATAAATATTATTTTATTTTTTTTAACTATTATTTTATTAATTTTCCTTAGGAGGCCCATTTTGAGTTGAAATTTCCTCTAATGTCTCAAGATAGAAATAGGAACCATGTTAAATAGGTAGAAATAATTCTAAGTCAAACGAAGTATAAACTTCCAAGCTTGCCTCAATTTCTTTTATGCACCTTAAAAAAGAGGAAGGACAGTGATATTTATGGGCCTTGTAAGAGTAAGTTCATGTCTGACTTGGGGGTCATTAATCATTTTACTTCCCCTTTAAATGTGAAGAAGTTAAATAACCAATATTTAACAAATGTGCTTCGAAAATAACTGCAAAGGCCTCAACTTACTATTAGCCATGGAATTTGAGGATATGATACCTAAGATGTCCAAAAAACCAACAACTATTATTGGGATGGATGTTTCACATGGTTCTCCAAGATTTGAAGGAAATCAATGCAAGGTAGTTATGGAAAGTCTAGGGAAATATTTGTAACCATTAGCTAGTACCCTTATCACTTTCAATTTCTTATATTAAGCTACATTTGAAGCTCACACAGTTGGCCCCATATTTATTTCAAATAATTGAATTTATCATTGCAACTAGAGGCTTGTGATCATTTTGATCTAAATATTTGTCACAAATTCTGTCTTGTTATAGGGAAACTTTTCAAGGGAAAAGATCAATTCATCTCTATAATATGGGAACCCATCTTGGTGCATCCATTATTAATTCCTTGAGATAGAAAACTACTACAATAGTTCTCAACAAACACTCATTAATCCATCTCTTGGTTAGTCATGTTTCCAAGTTGCAATGTATTCAAGCATTAAGCCAAGGCTCCAATTTTCTCACAAGCTTCCTTAATAACAAGTGCTTAGAAAAAATAATTAGTGTATTTGTCCCAATTTGAAATGTGCATGTAAGAGTGAGCATGGATCTCCAGGTTTATTAAATATCATCCACCTTCAAGAAATTTTTTAGCTTGACCACTCTCAATAATAGGGATTCTACATAGCAAGTGAATTGAATTCAATGAGAGACATCTTCAAGATACTTTGTATTCACTTTATGATGCAAGTGAATCACATGAGCAATATGTTGATGAAAACATTACAGGAAATTTATAATTAATCCTATGGCATCATTCAGTATTCAATATAGCCACATAATGTTTTGAACACAAGTTGTATGTTTCTAGTCGGATATTTTATATTTTTCACAACATGTCTAGAGGCATGATCACAGGGTTACCTCATTGATATTGGTTATATTATCAAATGTTTCTCAAGGGTTAACTTCCCTTTGTTGCATATATTTTTGGTTTTAGGTTATTAGGTACTTTATTGATTCCTTGTTGCATGACCTCTTTTGTTACATATGACCTCTTGCACCTGCAATTAGAGGCTAAGTTTCCCTTTGCACTTATATTTCATAAGAACATGAGGCTTTTAGATAGTCTATTTATATATTAGTGATATTCTTTCAACATACTTTTCATTAACTGATATTTTAAGGTCTTGTTCTAAAGGATATTAAGAAAGGAGCTAATCTTTACCAACAAAATTATGTTCATTTGGTTTTCGATAGTTTCATGGTTTTATATAGAGGTTTCTCGTCTCTCTATGCTTTATATTGGCTACTATAACATCTTGAATTGTTTTCTGCAATAAATCTTCTACCACCAGCACACTCGTTGCTTAATATATTCCAAAGCATGGATCATTCTCTTGCATGAGACAATAATTTATGGCTTTCCATTGTGTTTGAGTTATGTCGTGCGGGTTGTACAGCAGAACCACTTGCATATCATGAAAGATGGGACAAATTAAGGTGATATTGGCACATCATGGAAGATGGGACAAATTAAGTTAAGGGTTGGGTTTAGGGGAGTTTCATGATGAGAAAGGATGAGGGTTTGTGGAATTAAAAATGTTAGGGCTAGAGATAGTATTAGGCCCTTGGGTTATGGTATGGTGTAAATCTAGGTTTCTTGTGAATTTTTATTTGATGACTAGGGCGCAAAGAAAGGCTTGGTCTAGGTTAGTACTCTCAAACACAAACATTTCAATATGAAAATAGTGAACAAACTAGATATGAACTTAAGAACAAGTACTTATTCCAAATCTCTTGTATGAATTTGGAGGTGGAGGTTGTTGATTACTTCAAGAAAGTATTGGATAAATTTCCCTAGTGCTTGACACAACTACAACCACTTGCACATGAAGTTAGATAAATAGCATGGCTGATAAAAAAATCCATGCTCAAGTCATGGAACAAGGCCTTAAATGTAGTTATGATAGTAGGATTGGTGTTGGTAGTGTGATGTTCATTTAACTCCCATATACCTCAAGGTCATCTTGGTGACATTATCATCAACATCTCTAATGTATGTGCAATGGGATACCCACTTAGGTGGTACCAAATCATCACATAATTAGCATGTATAGCAACCTCCATGACAACTTCTTGCACATCTATATTTTCCTTTGAAATTGCAAGCAAACACTGAAATATTGTATGCCATTAACTGATTTGTATCTAGGGGAATATTTATGCCATAACAGAGTATCAATGTTTTTTCATCTCTTGTTTTGATCACATTTTGATCTTCTACATGTACCTTGGAGCTGAATCATCAGTTTGGGGAGGGATATTTGAATAATCCATTGACAATACATTTGGTTTCAAGGTGTTTCATCCCGATAGTAATATTTCTTCATCCTTTTTATAGATTTGAATTGAAAGTGCATACCTTGCTTCCTAGATCTTTGTTTTATTAATGAACTGATATGCATGTGTTAATTTGAATGTATATTTTTTCATTTATTTATGGATGCAATCATCTCATTTGCATCCATATTATATCCAAACTTGTGAAAAAATTATTATAATTTTAGTTGTTTCTTAACCAACTAAAAGGTACACATGGATGAAAATGCAGATGGATCCAAGTGATGTTGTGGAATTCACAATTTATATTGGTGAAGAGAATTGTGCCCTTGGTACAGTCCAGTGTCGAAAAGGTTGTACATATGTCGATATCCATTGTGAAATTGTGGACGATGAAATCATTGAATATCCTTTTGATTTTATTGGACCAATTGGAATTCCTTTAAATACGAAAAAAAAAGGGAAACCTACAACAAATGTAGGCATTAAGAGGAAAGTAGGAACCTTGGTTGTTGAAACATTATAATCACATGTAATGGAAGGAACGCAAGTCTCTAAAAACATTGAAGGGAAGGTGGAGAAACCTATGCATAAACAACCAAGGGTTGATAATGTGTCTGAGTCAGTGGAACAAGTTGTATTGGTTGATCCTAATGTATTGGCATATTAGGAACAAAAAGTCAATAGTTTAATGGAAGAGTTTTTCAAGGAGAAGCTAACACCCAAGGTATAATCAGAAAATGGAAAACCTAATATAAAGATCCGTTGTGAAATCTGTGGCATTGATTATGGAATGGGGGAAGTATCCTTGGTAGCGCGAACAGTTCATAACTTCAAAACAATCATATGAAAATAGGGTCCCATCAATGTCACATTTCAATGTTGGGAATTAATGAAATTCCTTCATCTAATAGAGAAAAAATGACAACAATGTCTAGAGATCAACTTGAGATTGATCAAGTAGTCAAACATCTACATGATTTCAACCAAACGCAAGAGCCTAATTTGTTCAAGGTGGTGGAAGCAACACTTGCAAACTACGAGGACAAGAAAAAAGTAAGAGTGGAATGTACACGATGCAATAGATGGTTCTCTTTGGTGTCAGCAAGTGGTAATATTGTCAGTTCTCTAAATGAACACATGAAATCAAAGAAGCACACTACTACTACAGATGAGGCTTCACATGATACAGTTGTGTTGAGGAAAGGAATAGTTGGGAGACCAAAGAATCCTACCAATGAATAGTCCCACCAAAGTTTGACTAAGTTCTTGATCCCATCACTACCATCACCATTACATGGGGTTTCTACAAGTTCACATGCTTCTACTTCAGGAGTGTTAATTACACAAGTTTTAATTTAATTTGAATTTGAATATGCACATTACTTTATTTGTTATTACTTGTTAGTAGCAGTTAGTAGATCATTAACCAGTGTGTTTTTTCATCTTATTCTAGGACAAATCCCTCCCTCGATATTATTATGTTGGGGGTATTGGTATCCCTATCTTGATAGAAGAGGGGAGAGATTGGACACAAAGGTTCTAATGGATGCCCAATGTGGTGGAAAAATGTGGTCCATAGAGAAATATACCAGGAGAACACTATGTTATTATGGTACTGAATGTCATATTAACGGTACATACAAACATATTCATTACAAGAAGGTTTCTGAAACTGGAATACATTTTGATTCATTGACATGTAATTTTTGTAAGTTGATACCTAATTGTGATTACTTTCGAATGTGTTTATATCGCGAATCAAGGAGCAACATCAAAAGACATGGGAGAGATACAGGGAAAGGGAGAAGGTTGGACCATTTGACTCAAACTGAACTCAAAATTGTTGCAAGAGACGCAAATGCTAAACATGGGTTAACAATGTGATCTCTTTGGTGGGAGAGGACAAAGGTTGCTACACTGTCTATTAGAACGAGGTCTCTAAGGGAAAATTTGTTCGAATCTGCAGGAAGGAAGGATGTTTTCAGGTTTTGCAAGGATGTGTGTGAGGATCATAAGCAAGGAAAAATACAAGGTAAAGATGCATTTTGGGAATTTGTTCAAGATATATTTCACAACCTAGTCCGTTCAAAGTTAGGGAGAAGTTATAGTGCATCCACTAAATCCATTTATGAGATGATTAAGTTATGGGGAGGTCCTATATTACATAACTTTATTAGCTTGAGTCTAGATGGCCCTTCGATATCCGCGAATTTAAGGCAACTTAGAAAATCATTGACATATATCCTAGGGGAACAAGAGTACATTGTTTATACAATCGGATAATTTTATGCTTCCTAGAAATCCAAGCATGGTATAGAGGGCCCAATTCCCATATGCCTTGCTGAAGATGAAACTGTTGTGAAAAAATATGTCAGGTGGGTAGAAAAAAGTGATACATTGGTGGTTTTTTGTGGTAAGAAAGAAGAACATAAGTGACAATCACATTTGTTGGTGGCAGTTGGTGAGGGCGCTGTAGGATATGATATTATTACATATGCCTTCAAGAATTGTGTGATTCGTCATTATGCATGTGTTATTATTGCAAACCATTTACATGATAATCTTCCTCATTTGGTTGTGGTTGTTCATCCAACGAGCAACAAGTTTGATGCAAATTTTGTCCATTGACAATGGGAAAAAATAGAATACCTATGGAAGAAACATGTGGAACATTTTTTAGGACCTATTATTGGTCATTCCTTAGATAGGGATAGTATGAGAAGAATTCTTATATTGAAGGATTATTACTCAACCATAGGCATGAGATGTCAAATTCCCTGGGAAGGGTGGAGGCTAACTGGGTTGTATGATGGCTTTAAAGTAATAGGACTTCATGACTAGGATTACATCCACAATGGAAAAAATATAGTGAACCTTTGTCTAGTGGTCGACGTGATTTGATTGTTGGAGAAGATTTGATTAGTTTTAACCATGTAATAATGGTTTATAACACTTTTAAAGTGGATGACCACAAGCTTAAAATTGAGGATATAGAGAGATTGATCAACAAAACTGGGGTTTAACACAACGCATTGCTTCAAGGCATGTCCAGAGGTGCTTGAAGGAAATGAGAAGTACAGGTGGCGGGACAGAGAGGACATTAGGTACAGAGACCTATCTAGCAATCATTATTGACTATATTGTTTTTTTTTGTCTCGTAGTTTGACTCTTTGGGAAAGAGTGAGAAATTATTCAAGAGTCCATCGTTTCTTCATGTTATGGCTATGCTGGGTCAAATAACAAGCAAATACTAATGTCAACATTAATTTCATTATTAGAGAGGAATATCAATATGTGAAAATTTCTTTACACTTTGTGGTTTTGTTGATGAGATTATTTCGTGATCAATACTCTAACTTGTCATGTGCATTGCACGTGACTGGGTCAGATGTATGTGAGAACTTCTTTAGAAAAGTTGGTGGCATGGTTGGAGTAGAGAGGAAATGTGATTTCACTAACTTACTTCATGCTATTGGAACCCTTAGTAGAGTTTGTAAAGAAGAACCAAATCCCCAAGGGATTTGTTTCAATAAATCTCATAAGAAACAAATGAGTATCTGGAATAAATTGCATCAACAAATAGTAGAGAAAGGTGATGTCTTGTCACAATATGATTCAATATCCACAGATAATAAAAATTATAGAATCTCTAAAGATAGGATTGGAGGATTCACATGGAATTTTACTAGGTTTTGGCATGCAACCAAAAAGACACACAAAATATTCTTGGTGGTTTAAACCATGAATAGTGGATCACAATGTTCAAACATTCGAGGTTGTGGATGAAATAATTGATAATTCTCCATCGGTTCATTCCACATCCATATTCCAATCTTCGTCTTTTATAGTACTCAATGATAATGAATTGCAAACGATGGAAAGTGAGTGGAGGAAAGCGTTGGATGGAATTTTAGATTTCGTTGATGAAAATGTAAACATAACTGCCAAACCAGTGGTGGAGCTCAATGGCAGGAACATGTACAAATCTTGTTTGTTTAGTCAATTGAATGGAAATCCGACATAATCGAAAGATAGATTGACTAAAGTGAGGAATGGAGTATACTTCAGGCGAGATAAGAGGGCCCCCAAAAAGGGTGTTGCAATTCGTTTTGGAATTGGATCAGATTGTGCGGTGTTGTTTGAGAGGGATTCTATAGCTGTAGTTGAACGTACTACAAGAAAAGGTGTATCTCAAAGTACAAAGAACGATGTTTCTTGTGGGACTTGGTACATTGGAAGAGTTCAAAGAACAAGAAATAAGGATGGTGATAGGGTGTTTGATTACCATAATGATATTGATCTTTTGAATAGGCCTGAAGGTGTTGATATTCAATGTTGTTGGTAAAATAGAAAAAAGAGGCAATGCATGTACAAGTATGATTCGACATATCATCTATTCATACAGCTTGAATCTGTTATAGCAACGGAAAACCTATCATACAATATCAAGAATGACACACACAAGTTAGAAGAAAGCAACCACAGAATTTATGATAATTTCATTAAAAATTTAAATAGGGTGAGTTTTTCAAACCATTCTAATTTCTCTTATCTTTTGTACTACTATCTTATAGCTTATTTATAAAGTATTATTTTTTGTATTATCGATGATTTGTTTGTATCAATTTCATACTCATTTTATACTCTTTTTTATTTTTTCTTATCTTCAGGTGTGGTGAATGGTTCGGATGGTGAATGGTTGGTATAACTCAATCTAAAGTTACCGGTCGTCAAATATTTCTTTATGCTTTCTTGAAGCATGGTTCTTGAAATTTTAGCTAGTTCAACAATTATATTTATTTTTACTTTTAAAAGGACGAAACAAGTTTTTGTTTGTCAAATTTTGGTGCCCATGCCCATGTTAGATTTTTCATATACTGTATTTTGCTACTTCAATACTTAAATGGAATATTACTTAATGTGTGTTTCATGAAATGTGTTTTCTAAATGTTTTGTATATATTTTTCTTCATGAAACAACATATCCTTGTCACCTTTTGACTTAGTTACTCCCCCATTGGTGGTTTAAGAGACTTCAAGAGAAGGGAAGTACATGATAGCTACCCTTATTTCCATAGTTGCACTTAGCTAGTACCTTTGAGTCCTTGCAATTGGGTGTTAATTTTCGTGGCAACTTGCACTTTAAGTGTAAATTAGAGATTAGGTTTTTTTTGTTTTAGATAATTCCCTAAATAAGATAGATTTAAACTTAAAAATGTGTACATAGATGTAATTTTTGTTTTCCAACATGGAATTCTGTTGCTAGTGCCATTGTTCTGTCCATGGGTTGTATTCATTTTGCATGAGGAAGCATCGAGTCCGATACAAATCTAAAATTTTCCATGTTATATATTATATTGAGTTTTGAATTTTTATACATATTGTTATCAGCAATAATAGTAGTTTTAAATATCAACAATAGTAAATAACATATGTACATATAAATAACAACAACAGTAAATATCAGCGGTAGTAAATATCAGTCAAGATCGATGATCATCAGGCTTGCAAAATAGATCGTCCTCAAGGCCACTTTACTTTTCCTCAACTGCCAACAACTACTCAAGTTTGTTTCAACAAGTATTCACTTGATGGAATGTTTCATTTTGCCAAAAATTCTACAATCAATGTCATTAATTCTCTCTTTTTCTTGTTTTTGCAGGAAGTCCATGTTGCACTTTCCTTGCAAGAGAATTAAAGCATGCATGATCTCATTCTAGCAAGAGTTATAGCAAAGGTAATTTTAAAACTTTTGCAGACATATCAATGAAAGTGTTTGTTATTGCTTTCCAAGCTACATCTTATATCTATTACATGCTATCAACATACAACATCCACGGTAATTCAATTGGTAAACATGTTTTTCTGTTAGAAATAATGTGGAAATAATGTTGAATTCATTAATTTCATAGTACATATGTACCATTGATTGAAGGAAGCCTAGACAACTAAATTTTTCATGACATTTTTTTAGGGAAATTGTGTTTTTTTGGTAAACAACATCTCAAGCAGGATTTGGAAACCAATCTTTTTATTTGAGTCTTCTTGCACTTGTTAAAATCCAATGTTAACAATACAGTCTTCATAAAAAAATTATATTGTTTATGTGGGATTTATTGAGCACAAATCCAAAGAATGATTGAACTAAGGATACTTGTTTATGTTTTTGCAGCTATGATCTACTAGGTCTCGAAGGACTTGCTCAAGCTTTATGAGATTTTCTTGTCTCGGAATCCATCCACGGCAGCTCTAGTTTCTAGTCAGTCTCATAATTTGGTTGATATTACTCATTTATTTTACAAAGATGTATGAGTATAGAAGGAGGCATGCCCATGCACATTGCACATGAAAACCATCAAAATTTGAGATTCATGGTCAAATTTGTCTACCTAACTACTAGTGTGTTACGTATTAGGCAAATCTCAAGGGGTTTGATTGGTGATATGCAAAAAGGAAAATATCAAGGGTGAAACTAGTATATAAATGTATTTTACTTGTAGTAGATAGCCATGGTAAATGTATTTTACTCACAGGATGACAAAGTCAATAAATATTATAATGCTTGTTATATTATAATTATATAAATATATTTTACTTGTATGTTTGTTTTTCTTTCAATTATTTGGGGATTAGAGCCCCTGGCTGCAGAGCGCAAGACATTGCTATGGTTATTCTTTGGGATTGATTACATGGTAGAATTTGTTCCATCTCACCAATGCTCAATGGATGGAACCCAGATGCAGGTAATAATATCACCTAGCTCAAATCAATATCTAATTCTAAATTTTTCTCCCTATAGGTACTAGATCATTCATCAATCCTTCATTTGTATAAGATACATGGTTTAGAGTCTTTAGACACTATAATGGCTATATAAATTCATAATATGATTAGTAAAGACTTTGAACATTGTTGTTTTCTAGATATCGGTTACCAAACCATGGTTAGGACTCAGACCTTCGAATGAACATCACAGCACTACGCAAATTGCATGCAGTTCTACTTACCCAATTTCCTTCCAAACTGTTGAAGAAATTATATAGATGTTCATTGTCTAATGGCCATGTTGGGCATGCAAGAAGTTTTGGGAAAATTTAAGGAGACTGAATTTGGTATGAGGATATATCCATGGCTAATCCATCCAAAGATAGAGGCAATCAACAGAGATAGGAACATAAATCGTGGCTTCCCACTCCAAATGTTCCTCATGGAGGTATCTCAGACAATACAAGAAAATTCCTCCTGAATCGTAGGTACTCTCTCAAGCAAACACTGAAGGTAGTGGTGGAAATAAATCCTCGGGTTTTATCAGAATTGGAGATACCAGATGTTTACCTGGTATCCCTATTAAAGGTAGTTATATTTCTATTAAAGTTTTGCTTACAATAATATATGGAGTCACAATGAATAGACCATGTAAATTGTTAATGAATAATCCTGTTATCACTCCAGGAAACTCCTCTAGGTTGTAGCTCGAGGATGTCTGGTAACTTAAACTGTTTTTTGGGGTTTTCTTCTGTTTCAGCTGCTACCATAGTCTGCACCTTTGTTGATCTTACGTATGTGAAATTCATTCCCAGCAGTTCATAGTTTTCTTTGGCCAAAAGTTTGGCCAGACCTAATCCTTTTACCAACTTGGTGGGTTTCACCTCTACATCAAACTCAATGAGTTTGGAAATCCACTTAGCTCTCTTCCCATCAATGTCAGGCTGAGTCAAAACATCCTTCACAGCAACTAAAGGGACATATGCAATGACCTTTGCATGGAGAATGTAGATTCTAAATTTCTTCAAATATTTTATGATGGCATAAGCCTGCTTCTCAATTGGGTCATACTTCAGCTCAGCATCTCTCAGGGTTCTGCTGAAGAAAGCAATTGGATGATCAAGACCTTCATCATTTTTTTGTAATAGTACAGCTGCCACTATGTCATAAGATGCAAAAGAGAAAATGTAAAAACCCTTGGTGTAGTCGGGACTAATCAGGGTTGGGGCCTCCATGATGGCTTTCTTAATGTCTTCAAAATAATTTATTGCCTGGTCGATCCATTTGATTTCTGCATCCCTTTTTAGCATGAATGTTATATGCTTTACCAGCTCGGAGAAATTTGGAATGAATCTCCTGACAAAGTTTATCTTGCCTAAAAAGGACTGAATGTCTCTTTTTGACCTTGGTATTGACAACTGCTGAATTTCCTCCTCTTACTGGATTGATCTTTACACCTTCAGTTGAGACTATGTGGCCTAGGAGCTTTCCTTCATTGAGTGCAAACTCGGAATTCTTGGGGTTTAGTGATATTCCATACCTTCTACACTTCAGAAATACTTTTCTCAAATGCTGCAAGTGGTCATGATGGCTGTGAGAGTAAACTGTTAAGTCATACAAATATATCAACACATATTTATCTTTTAGCCCTACAAAATCTAGGTCCATTGCTCTCTGAAAAGTATTCCCAGCATTCATTAGCCCAAATGGCATTTTATCATACATGAAGGTGCCCCAGGGGATGGTAAAGGCAGTCTTCTCTTCGTCATCTGGGTGCACAGCCACTTGGTTGTATCCATAGAATCCATCAAGGAAGGACATGACCCTGGCCCTCGAGACTCTCTGCAGCAAATGTTCCATCTTAGGCAGTGGATAGTTGTATTTTTTAGAACTTTTGTTCAAGATTCTAAATCCACACACAACCTAATTTCTCCATATTTCTTTCTTACCACTACTAGATTTGCAATCCACTGGGAATACCTGATGGGGATTATGATCTTGGCTTTGAGGAGTTTGTGGATCTCTTTATCAATCAATGGTAATAGAAGAGGGTTGATGGGTCTCAGCTTCTGTATGAAAGGAATGGTGTCCTTATCCAAAGGAATCCTGTGCTTGATGATTTTGGTGTCATACGATTTTAGGTCACTATACTCCCATGCAAAGACATCAGCAAACTCTTTTATCAAGCTGCAATATTCAGACTTCTGTTCAGCAGTCAGCCCAGTGGATAGATTTATCAGTTTTGGATGGCTCTGGCTGCCTACATTGTGCTCTTGGATAGCAGGATCTAGCTCCCTTTTAGCGGGCTTGAAAGGGACATCATTGTGATCAAACAGTTCTTCCAGTGGTACTAGACCTCGGGGTATATGGTTGTTGGGAAATTGGATGATATCGTGTTTAGTCACTATATCTTTTAGCTTGAGCTGCTTGCATTCCTGTAGGTTAAGGTTTTCCTGGTCTATGTGTATGTCAGAGAATTCATCCACTAATTGAAGGAATTTACTAAGCTCCCCATCATTTTCAAACACCCTCCAAAATTTTACATTTTCTGGCAGAGAGGGTCTGTACTTGAACTGAACGTCATAGCTAAGCCTAGGGGGTAAAGGAGGAATAAACAGACTTGCAGAGACAGCCAGGGAATCAACCAAGTGATTCAAATCTCTAGGAATATATGACAGTTCAAAAAACATAAATGAGTCTCTGAGTTTCCATACCTTGTCTCTGTAAGCCTTCAGTCTGATATTTTTCATCTGAAAAGAGTTGTTGACCTGCTGTATGATGAGGTCTGTGTCCCCCAAAATATTCATGCACATGATCCCCATCTCCTTGGCCACTTTAACTCCCAGCAGCAAGGCTTCATATTCTGCTACGTTGTTCGTGGTTTTGAAATTGAGCTTATATGATAGGTGAATGTTCTCCTTAGATGGGGAGATCAACACGACCATTGCACCTGCTGAGTTTTGAGCACTTGCCCCATCGAAATACATGGTCTAGATCGATGTTGTGACTTCTTCGGGCTACAGATGCGTGGGCTTAGTGAGCAGAAATGATGTCTATTGATTATCATCTATTTGCAAAATGCAGGATCCGAAATCGGTGTCCACGACGTAGATCTGGTGATTCACTAAGCGGCTCTCCTTGCTTATGATGCATGCTAGATGATTTTCCCTATACAGTCTCTTAGTCTCCCCTCCAAACATGGGAATGGTGGTGTATGTGAGATCCATCTGAAGGGTACCACCCAATCTTTTGCTCCATGACCAGGACAGCAAAAGACCGAATTTTGGAGGAATATCAGCCACTACGATGTCCATCATTACGCTTTTTGAAGGCAGCTGAGTTAAGTTTACAGCAAGGTCTTTGATGAGGCCCAAGCACTTGACCTTCCTGGAGTCAAAGGAGAATAAATCATGGTAGTGCTTGGTAATGCTGAGGCCGATCTCATCCATCACAGCCCTTGGCATTAAGTTATGAGAGGCTCCTGAATCCAGCAAACAGTTATGGAGGATTTTATCTTAGATGTTCAAGGATATATAGAATGGTGGGAAAGATTCATTTAGGTCTTCGATCATGGGGCCCAGGGTTACAACAGGTTTGTCATCTTGAAGGTTCACAAAGTCAGTGTCGATGTGCACCTTGGGCTGAAGGGAATTCGGAATGGAGGTTTTAAATGCATCATTCTTCATCAACTCAATTAGAGGGAAAGGAATTTTCAATTTTTGAATTTCAGACTCAAGGTTGAAAGCATAATGCAGCTTATCTGGAAACCTTACCTCATGAGCTGTAGGTTTGAGTTGGACTTGACTAGGTGTCGTTGAAGGTGCTGGTTTAAGCAATGTTTTGGATGAAACAACCACTTTCTTTGGTAAAACAACAGCTTTTCTAGCAAGTGCAGAAAGTTGCTTGACAAGTGCAGCATTCTTCTTGAGGGGAGCAACCATCCTAGACCTCAGTTGGTAACCTTCCTTACTATTAGCCTAATAGACAGCCTCTTCAGTGATCTGCTCATCAATCAAGGCTTCTTCATATTCTACCTGGGTCAAAAAAGAATAGTCCACCTCATCCTCCATGCAGTGGATATTGTCTTCAGCTTCTCCTTCATCTTCAATGAATTTCGGCTCTTCTTCTAATACAATGTTTTGAAATGGAGCTCTTATCCTCTGGTCTTCCCCTTGATTTCTCTCCCTTCTAAGAATATGAACAAGGGGGTTTCCTCTTCTATAAGGGAAAAAATTTGGGTTTCGAGGAGAAAAGTCACTTGGCCCTTTACTCCTCACTGACAGATGTCCTTGTTCCTTCAATTTAGACATTTCAGCAGTCAGGTTATCTAAAATTTTGGTCATTTTTTCAATCTTGTCCTCTGATGCCAAAGCCCCACTGTAGTCTGCTAGATGCTTTCTCCTGTCTACCTTCCCTTTGACCTTCTGAGATGCCAGAATGTTTGACTCTACCTCTAGGGAAGCATCCTGCATGAGTGATAAGGAGGCAGTCCTCCTTTCTCTGAGAAGTAGGCAGAAGTCAAAGTCAAAGGCATTCACATAAGTTATCATAGCTGAGGTACCGGTGGGATTAACCTCAGTGGGGATCTTGTTGTACATGTTGTTGAATCTCTTGGTAAAGTTGGAGACAGACTCACCATTTTCTCTTTTTAGGTTGCTAAATTATGTGATATAGTAGAGGTGGTCTCTCCTCTCTCCCTAATGCTTTAGGAAAATGTCATCTAGGGCCTCTATGCCTACCACTAACCCAGCAGGCAGTTCTTTAAACCATTTCCTAGCCTAGCCATCTAGGCTTTGCACAAAAACTCTGGTCCATACATTTGCTTGTTCTATATTTATATTTTTAGCATAGCTATAAAAAGCCTCTAGATGTTCTTCAGCAGTGAAATCCCCTTCCCCTGTAAACTTAGGCATATACTTGAGGTAATCCCTGGTACGCATTGCTATGAGAGGATTTGGAAAAATTAGGGGCGCATACCTAGCTACCAGGATCCTTTCCATCTTGGTCAATTGAGGGGTAGCCATATTGGAAATAGGTATGGACAGGGATGTGGAAGGTGGCATTGATGAAAATATTTTCCGAGAAGGCAGTGGTATTCTTATCCCAGTGGAGTCACCAGGGATTGGATCTTCACAAGCAGCAGTGGTTGAAGATGCCCAAGCCCTAGATTTTTCTGATGTATCTAAAAATTTCTAGGAAAAAGTTTCAGCAGAAGAAATATCAGCAAAAAGATTTCTTGAAATACCTGATATATCGTTTTGTGTAGTACTGCTGGTTTGTCTTAGTATAGCCCTATATTTCCTCAAAATTTCTTTTGGATCTGAAACGGGTGTTGCTGGTGGCCCCTTTGGGTTTTCTCTGGTACTTGGTCTTCACGAAGCCACCTTATATCAATGGAGTCGCCAGATAGATGATTATGACCATAATAATGTCCAAGCCTTGTCTATCATCAAAGCATGGATCTATGTCGTATCCCAGGGAAGCTGAGCTTGAATCTCCTCTCCCCGGTAATGGCGCCACTTTGTTATCACTCCAGGAAACTCCTCTAGGTTGTAGCTCGAGGATGCCTGGTAACTTAAACTATTTTTTGGGTTTTTTTTCTGAATTGGATCAAGTCAGATAACCTATATAACCTCCCACTCTCAAGACATGCATGAAGCTCACTCAATCATAAGGCTTTTAGTTACAACTTGTTCAGTAGTTTGACAAAAAGGTGCAGGGATGGAGAACTCACCAGGCTGGCAGACTTACACACATAACACATGCATATAAATGGCTAAATCCTACTGAGGATGGTGTTTATAAATCAAATATCACTAAATAACCAATAGGATGACAGCTATTGGCCCTTTAATAAACCTGAAAATTACCTAAATGCACATTCAGGCAATAAACACAGTATAGAAAGAGATGGCTGAACAAATCACAACAAAAGAGCTTATACTTAGAATAAACCAGATGAGACGCTTGATAATGGGACAGGCTCATAAATCCCCAAAGTCAAACCTTTATTAATCAAAAAATCATGGGCTTTATAGCCTCTTACAAAAATTACAGATCCTGAAAATCCCATATGTTTACATCAAAAATAATTGAAAGTAATAGTTTTTCCATATTAGGGCTTCAAACCCTTGCTAACTGTTTATTTATCTAATGCAAATATCTAGTTCACTGGGCGATCTTTTAATGACTGAAGTGATAGCTGATAACGACCACTGCTAGTTTGCTGTGAAATTACTGCCAACAACCAATGTCTCTACGTTTAGTAAAGTGATTTTCCTCATTTAATCCACTGGATTTTTCTTTATCATGTCGCCGCAAATTCAGCACTCCAAGCCTCTATTTTTCTGCCGTTTACCGTCGTGGTTGCTGATCGAAGGCTTTTTCCTCTGTTCTATTGGCACCCCAAGTCTCTTTGTTGTCACAGTGTCGGTACTCCTTATATCACCAACGTTGCGACGGCTTCTTCTTTTATCCACTCTGTGCTCCTAATCTCTGAGCATCAACGTTCTTTATAACTGACACATCGGCGATCAGGAACCGTAGTAAATAATGCATCAAAACCTTTATCTTAACGTTGCCACAGTTTCGGAGGTAAAATGAACTAAATTTAACCCTGCCGGAAGTTGATTGACGATGTGGGAATCGGAGCTTTAGTCTCCTGTGCAGCCGACACTGCGAAGGAGTTTAGTCTTAAATTCGTCGATCTGTAGCTCTCAGCTTTCCCGGTCACCAGTGATTTCTCCTTGTTGCGCTATCGGAATGTTTTTATGTCAGCTGATCGGAAGCCTTGTCTGTTTGTCTTCCACAGTTTCGGCTCCTTAGTAGACTATTTCGCCGATGGCTAGTGTCTTCAAGTTCTGATGCTGACACTACGGAAATTTTTTAGCTTTAACCTGCCGCTACGTTGTCTTTAGTTCCTCCGATCGGCGATGATTTTGTATTGTTTCGGAACTCGTAGTAAGTCTTTCTTCCGCAGTTGCAGCTCTTTAGTGGACTAACTCACTGGCAATTAGTGTTTTCAAGTTTCGATGCCGAAGTTTTCATCTGCTCGCGGACCCCGTAGTTGATCTTTCTTATGTCGTTGCGGCTCCATAGGGAACTAGCTCGCCGATTGTTAGTCCTTTAAAGTTCTGATGCCGATGAGTCTGTATTGTTTCGGAACCCGCAGTAAGATTCTCTTTCGTCGTTACGGCTCCGCAATGAACTATTTGGCCGACAGTTTAGTCTTTTCAATTTTTGACTTCTGTTACTTGACTTTGGAGGCATTTTACTTTTTCATATCACCGATATTTTGGCACCTTTCAGCTTTACCTTGCCGCTGCTTAATCCTTCATTCTTTCGATCTGATTTCATCGCTATTGGAAATCTGAATCGAAACGCTTAGTCACTATATTCTCCATCGTTGCGGAACTTCTGGTCACTATATTTTCCATAGTTTCGATGCCTTTGGGGACTAGCTCGCCGATCTATTAAAGCTTCCCAGTCACGAACTAAGTCTTTCTTCCTTCCGTAGTTGCGGCTCCATAGAGTACTGTCTCACCGATATGTATTCTTCACCACTTTCGATTATTATTTAAAAAACGCTCCGATAGTGTAAAAGTTTCAGCAATATGCCTATCTACCGAAGGGGTTTTTCACTTGCTATTGATCTTCCATCTTTCAGTGGCTAATGAGATTTTCCAGATCCTTGCCCAAGCCATCGAAACCACAACTTTGTGAAATTTGCATCAAAAAATAGAGGTCTTCAAAACTGTTAGTGATCTTCATATCCTTCATTGCATCATTTAAATTCTTCATACTATCAAAAATAAATTTATTTTATTTCGGAGATAACAAATCCCATAATCTTTTTAATTTTAATTTGGGAGAACGGAAGAGCTAGCCTCAGAGACACAACTTGCTGTCATATAACATCAAATCAATTCTCTCCAGAAGCCCTCTTGTCTTCCCTATACTTATCATCAGAACAAAACATTCTAGATTTGAATAATCAAGTAGAAGCCTCTATATTTATATGCAAACGCAAGTTGCACAATAAGGGAAACAAACCATCCATATACTCTTGGGGATCCACAGTTAATCACGAGAGATGGGAGGTCCTTGGAGAAAGGGATAAGACTAATCTTCTCCTACTCAAGTAGGGGTTTCTTGGTCTTCCACATAGAGTACTAGATATGAACAAAATTCAGTATAATAAGGTGATCACACCGTTAATTTTCTCTTTTGTAATACAATACTTTGGATTGGTGACAATCTATAACATTCACAGATTTTGCTTTGGTGTTTAGATTACACATCATATTTTGCTCATTCTGATAGTTAATTAATCCAAAACATGCAGTCTTGTTATACAATGCTCACTTAAGCATTTTTCTTTTACCACAAAGGTTTAAAATAAATAAATTATTTTATTTCCTACAAATGACCAAAATTGGTCATCAAGTAGAAACCCATCAACTGAAAAATGGGATGCCAAGACAGGTAAATAATACAATCCAAATGATATCCAATGTAAGAAATTACATATAGTCGTTCCCGCTGACCATCATGGAGTAGTATCAAAAGCATCAGTTGGACTATTAAACTAGAGAAAACTTTAGAGGTAGATTCTAAGAATGTCATCTGGTCATCTCCAAATTCTTTTAATGATGCTTTTTCTTTATGATTTAAATCACCTCCTGTTGTTGTTGGGAGATTGGGATACTTTAATTTTGTAGAACAATGGCCATGATATTCCTCAAACTTTATGAAGTTTGTTTAATAGAGTGGGCATGAGCTAATTCAATTGTACAGAATATTTTCCCTTATATTCCAAAAGCTTTCTAAAGTTGTTGCATATAGTCAATTCTAGTGCTTGAAGTACATTTTGTTTTGCAAATTTGATGATACAAAGGTAAAAGTTTTATGCAAAGCTATTTGATGATCCTTTCAGGTTAAACATATCCCAGAGAGATTTGAGTCTATAGCAGAGTACCTTGTCTCATTTATTTCACCACTCATTGAAGAAACGAGCGTAGAAATGCACAATACTCTTGAATATATCTCTGAAGCTCCATATGCGGCTGTGATATTTCCAGAAAAAATATAGCCATCGGAAGATGAAGTGGTGGTATACAAAATGCTTTTTCTTGGTGGTTTTTCCCAGACCTTATTATAGGCTTTTGTTTTTCCTCATAATCTTGTTTTTATTTAGAGCATCCATGAGATCATACAAGAGGCTATAATAGAGATTTATTGTGCAACAAATGATAACAATATTAGCTTTTGATTTTGATTATGTTATAAAACTCAAACCAAAATAGAAACCCCACTAAATTGGAGAGTACATGTGATTATGAAATGCTTTCAAAGTACATGTGATTTTGTCAATGGTGTTAAGGGGAAGAGAAATGATTCAATGGAGCTGAGCTAGCCAAGATATTAAATTCTTAATTTTAACAGGAGCTGTTTTTCTGAGGGAATGTCAAGCTAGAACCTACGATGCAATTATTATAGACTCTTCATATCCAGTAGGTATGATTATTGGTGTAGGGACAAAAGTTGTACGCATCATGCTTCATGAACTGATTGCATCTAATGGTTAATTTGTTGAGCTTAGTTGATATGAACTCCCTTTTCACGCATTCATAATAGGAAGATGTATTTCATAATGATAATTTTATAATTATCATGCATGTTTTATAATTATTATGTCCGAACATGTGCATTCCTATTTTATATTTCTTTGGTAATTTTTGTCTTTTTTTAATCAGGGCCTGCTAAGGATCTATTTGAAAAACCGTTTTATGAATTAGTGGCAAGAGAATTGAGGCCTGGAGGTGTAGTTATTAGTCAGGCAGAAAGTTGGTGGTTACATATGCACGTTATTCAAGATATTGTCTCAGCATGCAAGAAGACTTTTAGGGGCTCTGTTCACTATGCATGGACATTTGTTCCACAATATCTGAGGTATGTGATCTCTAGACTCTGTTGAATAAAGAAGTGAATTAAAGATGAGGCTTGGATTGTTGGGAATCCAATTTTTTTAAGGCTGTCATTGTAATATTGTTTCATGTGGATGGTCACACAGCTAATATTGCAATCAAATATGTTTGTGGAGTTTAGATGTCTTGTTGAATGCCTTTATTACTATTATATTGTAAGATAACAGCTTTACTAATGTATTTTCTTATAATGTGATATTTAGCGGGGAAATTGATTTTGTTATTTTCTCAACTGAAGGACTGGCAATAGATTTCAGAAATCTCGTCAATCCCATTGAAGAGAATAAGGTTGCAACTAAATACTATAACTCAGAGGTAATATTCCTAGAGTCTTTAGACTGTGTCCTATTTATGATTATTTTCTCTTGGAAGTAATAGAAAAAATGGACTTAATTAATAGAAAAAATAGATTTTCTTTTGGAACTAATAGAAAAATTGTTGCAACTATTGCAAAACATTTGATGAAATATGTCTTAAGAACATGTATTTTATAGATCAATGATCGTGGCGGTTACCCTGGAAAATGCACAACGATCAAATTCAACATTAAGAAAAAGTCAATGACTGTTACTGTGATGACCGTTGATTTGCAAATGTTTAGAGTTTCGTCACTAGAGCGACGAATGTGTGTCTTTGTCACAATAGAGACAAACATATGTCACTATATAGCGACAAACAATCATTTATGTCGCAATAGCGACGATGATCGGGGGCCGAAAAAATTTATGTTCAAAATATTTATCAATTTATCCACAAAAATAACCATTTTAACTTATTCGTGGCAATATTCCATAGAACTTTTGAGTCATATTTACTAGTGTCTTCGTAGCCTCCTTATTGTCATCTTGATCTACTTCAAGTGTCTTTTCCTTTACCCATCAATCAAGAACACAAGACTAGACCCACATTTATGTAATTCCTCTTTCTATGGCATCATTTCTCTCCTTCAATCATACCACCTCCTTCAACCATAACACCTCTCTTAAATTGGGATAACATTGGGAACACTATCTACTAGGAAGAAATGGTGTACATATCGAAAAGAGAGAGACATTGCAAATATACAATATTGTAATTAATAAAAAGGGTGTTCTTGTCCTAAAAAAGAAAAAGAAGGACAAGCATATAAAAATTTTGGAGTTGATAAAATTCTTAATTGTGCATTTTTTATTATTATACCTGCCAATGTAGGTATATAGCTATCATTTAGTCAAACAATAGTTTTGACTTTAATTAATTTATATACTTTTTCAAAAGTTTTACATAACTTTTATAAAAATCATATATTAAATTAATATTTTAAAAATAAAATTATATTTTTTTATTTCTTAAAATCTACTTTTTCATTTTATGATTGGTTCATTTTAATGATTTGACTAATTTCCTCTATTGTGCAAATGAAAATTTTAGATTAAAAATAAATAAAAATATATAACAATGCCAAGTGTCGTGTTTATTAAAATAGTAATAATGACTAATCTTAATAGATGTGACAATCACATCACAATAATTGACTTTAACTATATCACTATATACAACTTTTTTATATACACACACACATCAATATATTATAATTTCTTTTCTTTTTTTATAAAAAATTAAAAATAAAATCTAATAATGTTAAGCATCTTGTTTATTAAAATAACTATAATAATTAATATTGATAGATGTGACAATCACATCACAATGAATGAATATAGCTATATCACTATATAAAACTTTTATTTAGATATAATATTTTTTAAATATATATAAAAACTTTAACATATTATAATATTTTTTTATATAAAATCATTGAATAAAATTTTTAAACTAAAATTTTCAAATATTTATTTTGATATTCAATTAAGCTTTTTCCCACATTTCATAAACTAACATATTAATGAAACTAAAGATCGGTTTTTTTTTTTGTATTTCTAAAAAAATATTTATTGGTTTATTCAAACAAATACGATGCTTAATATTTTAATTAGTTGACATTATACTAGAGATTTACCAAAGTTTAATAATTTATTTAGCATTTTTATTGTTAATAGAAAAAATTATAATTAATTTTGATAAAATTTTGTTAGTAAAGAAATGCAAATTTTATAAAAATCTCTATACAAATTTGATTTTTCTAAATGACAATGACATTTTCTTATGACTTCTTATTTATTATCCAATTATTTTCATGTCAAACTTTAACTTTAACTTTGGCCTATATATAACTATTAGATCAAAACTTTTCTAAATTATGAAATTAAATTTGGGTTATATATAACTATTAAATTATAAAAAATTTAAATTATTAAATAAAACCTAGTTATTTAAAACTATTAAATTAAAACATTTTTAAATTATTAGATTAAACCATTTCTTAAGGCAGGTATAAGCAGCTTTGCTACTAATCTCACTTGCTATTATATTATATATCATTACCATTATAAAAGTTTTGGAGTTGATAAAATTCTTAATTGTGTATTTTTTATTATTATTATATTATATATCATTATCATTGCTTTAGAAAAATAAAGTAATATTTCAATCCGATCAAATTAGAAAATTAGCTGTAAAGAAATTTTTCAGAAAGTCATAACTCGATCTAGTTTAAATACTCTTAATTTTGTAATTTCCGAATGTTTTCTACAAATACCTAAAGAAGAGGTAAGAGTAAGCAAATGTTCAAATAATTGAACAAGGCGAGAAAATAAAGAGCCTTATTTTGATGATGAAAAGTACACTACTATTCCAACCCAATCAAATCAGAAAATTAGCAAGGAAAATTTTCAAAAAGTCATAATTCAATTTAGTTTAAATAGATTTTTTATTTTGTAATTTCCGAATGTTTTCTCCAAATACATAAATTTACTTTGAAATTTCTAAGCTCTTTTTTACAAGTACATAGATTTATTTTTAGAGTTAAACATCTTCACTTATAAGTATAAAGATCTAAAAAAGTACAACAAAGTACATGGAGATGGAGAAGGGAAAGGGTTTGTGGATGATGGTCAGTGTTCATGGCATCGTCAGTCCCTGGGTTGACGTTCTTTGGCTTTCCTTGCCTTGTCGTGTTCACCTGGCCACCAGGTTTCTAGGTTTTTCTACGCTCTCCTAGTAGGTTGCGACTCTGTAAATTTTGTCCCTCTTCGTTTATTTCGCGTTGTCTGATAACCTCTCTCGCCTATTTGTTACTCGCTCCCTTCATGTTGTTTTCTCTGTCCTTGCTTGGTCTGAGCCGTGGCACACCTCTGTCACTTGGTGGCTTTTGGAATGTTCTGTTTTTATTCTTTTCTCCAGTTCGGTAACCGCGCTGATATACCTCCAAGCGGTCACGAGGTTTCTGGGTTTTGTTCTACTCTCCTGGCTGGTTTGGTATCCGTTAATTTTGTCCCTCTTCGTTTATTTTGTGTTGTTTGACATCCTTTCTTACCTTTTTGTTGCTCGGTCCTTTCGTGTTGTTTGCTCTATCCTTGCTAGTCTGAGTTGTGGCTCACCTCTGTCACTTGGCGGCTTTTGGATCATTTTTGTTTTTATTTTAGCTACCAGTTCGGTAACTGCGATGATAAACCCCCAGGCGGTCTACCACATGGAGTTCCTCCCCCACCCTGGGGGACTAGTACCAACCATGAGCAAAAAGGTGGGAAACAACGTTTATACTTGCAGGTATGCCCCCGAACCATGATGGCTCCCTTTCTGCTGGGTGTTTTGGTAGGTTTTTTCTGGGTTATATTGGGTTTTTCCCTTGCATGGGTTTTATGTTGTCTCTGATCGCCCATGTCACCCTGTTTCATGATTTTCGAGGTTGAATTTCTTGGGTCATTTTCTTTTTCACTTGGCACTCAAGTTTTTTTTTTTGTTCGGGGTTTTTGGGGGTTTTGTCCTTAGTCGCCTGTTGTCGGTCTTTTCGCTCTTTTGTGAACAACAATTACACTCTTGTCAGCGCAGATTGTGGTCTTGTCCTTTGTTGTGAGCACGTTGGAATCAGGGTTTTCCCACAAAGCGCTAGGATCGAATCATTATATGTACGTATCTCACGCGGAATCCTATTGGTTATACCCCCCCATAGTCAGTCGAGTATAACCTTGTGGTATAACCTTAGAAAGATTATGTATTTCATATACATGCATGTATCTTTCATTCCACTAGCTAGGAGAAAATTAGAACATGTCCATCCCGTTATTACCATATTATTTCTTTATGTCTAAGACCAGAAGCTACGCGCAAATCCCCAAGCCGTAGTGTTTGTTAATCGAAATGTTAGTTCTAGATGTATTTGTTAGAAAGTATTGACCCGGCACTGTTAGCACCAGGAAATATTGATTGATGGGCGCCGGGTAGCTAGGTTAATATAGAAAGCGAGATGAATCCTAGTTGCGATAGAATATTGACCCGCCCATTCAAAATATGGCTATATCTGAATAGCACAGAAAATATATCCCACCGGTCCTACCCGCCCCCCTTCTCCTGTGATCAATATTTTTTTTTCAAGCTACCTATTTTCACCCTATTTAGGGTTTTCTTTCTGGGCTTGATTAGTCTTGGTCTTTCCCGTTGGACTTTTCCTGGGTATGCAAGAACCCGGTGGTATGTAGGGTTCCTTGTTCTTGTATTTTTGTGGACCGGCAGTATATTTGGCAGGTGTATCTGGCCACCTGTTTGGACTTCACTCTTGCCTTTGGTTTCTTTAGAAGTATGGAACAAAATGTGGACTTTTTGTGGAATCTTCCACACCACCGCAGGAAAAGGAAGACAATGGGTATCAAGGCTCAAGAGGGAAAGCATCGTTTTGTACTCGAGCATGACATATACATGGACCGGGTCGAGTCCCTCTACACCCAGGCACTGGTTGGCAAGCTTGAATATTGTCACATGGGAAAGAAGAAATGGGTGGAATGGGAAATGAGCATTGGAAGCCCATTCTCACCTATATCCCCACTGTCAGTTTGCTTGCTAAAGGTTGGATAGTCTTCATGTTTTTTGAAGATGAACACGCTTCTGTTATCTTGGAGTCTCTCTGGAAAATTGGAAAGGGTTCCTTGGTGTTAGGCAGATGGCACGTTCATTTTGATCCTTTGCAGGAAAGGGTGACAAAGCGTCATCTTTGGGTACTTCTCCCCTCGTTGCGTTTCCCCCTTTGGAGTAAGGGTGTTTTAAAAGGAATTGCCAACACCATCGGCAGGGTTGTTGCCGTTGAAGAAGGCTTTCACCTCTTTTTCGATAAGAGGATGGCGAAGGTGCTTGTAGAAATTGACATCTCTTCAAGGCTACCAGCAGAAATCAAAATCCTTTGTAAAGAACGTCTCTTCAGTCAATGCCTGCATTACTTACATGTCCCCTTTCACTATAGTAGATGTCATGATTTAGGACATCTGCGCAGTACCTGTCCCTTTCTCCTTCAGGGGTCTGGTTCCTCGAGCCAAGATTGATCGCTCTCTCCTACAATCCAGGATGCTCCCCAAACAAAGCGGACTGTTAACACTCTGGCTCATCCGAAGACAGGTATATATGCTCAAGCTCTTTCACTTTTTGCTGAGGTTTCAGACTCGAATATTTTAGCTATAAATAAGATTGAGGTTGGTGTATCTCACAGTAAATCTCCTTTCCCGGCTTAGCTCTCTATCCCTCCTTAGATGACCTCTTCGGAGTCAAATCCTTCTCTGTCCCCTTCCTGTGAGGAGGCTCTCCAGTTGGTGGAACCTTCCCCCTCGGGCTTGGACTCTCCCATTGCTAAGGAGGCCCCCCCTTTATTTTCATATGAGGACTTTCCCCCTCTTCTGCATCTTGTCTCCCTAGATATCCAAGTCCCCTCCCCTCATAGTCCTTGCACGACTCCATCTTTCTCAGACCCTTCACTGCAAAAATCCATTTCCAATTCTCTGCAAAAACTCCTATTTATCCCACCACCTTACCGCTAAACTCTATCCAATTTGAAAATGTGACGGTCAAGAAAATGAAAAAAGAAAAGCTTGGCCTGCTTGGGTCGGGATCTTCTGAGACACCTCCTTTTACTCATGTGTATTTGCGTATCAAAAATGTTGCGTGTGGTATCTCTGTTAAACATTATCGGGGGCTTAGACCGTCGTCTCCCCTGTCAGATGTTCCTTAATGAATATTTTGTCCCTCAATGTACGAGGCCTGGGAGGCTTGGCAAAACAAAGATGCCTCCATTCACTTCTTCTCTCTCTTGCTCCAGATTTGATTTTATTTCAAGAGACTATGTCCAGTACTTACACAGCACTCCTTTCTTTTTAAAAACTTATGCCTAACTGGGAATTTTGTGCCACAAGTGCCTTGGGTCTCTCAAGGGGTTTTCTCACAGCTTGGAACCCTCTTTCAGTTCATTGTTAGGCCTTTAAAACTGTTGTCAGTATTCTAGTCAAGGCTAGATTTCATGGCACCCACTCACCCTTGGCGATCCTTAATTTCTATGGTCCTTATCATCACCAGGAATGTTTTTGGAATAATGCAATGAATAGAGGATTACTTAGTATTCCTAATATGATCCTTGTAGGTGATTTAAACCTTACCATGAATGCAGCAGAGATATGGGGGAAAAAAGCTACAATTGACCCACTTGGGCCACATTTCAAACATCTTTTTTCCTCTGTTGGCCTAGTAGACATTGCACCTTCATGTGCAGGGCCTACTTGGAGAAATGGGAGTACTGGGGATGAAGGGATCAGTAAAAGGATCGAGCGCTTCTTGATCTCATCTTCTATGGTCCCCACTCTTCATAGACATCAGGTCTGGACTCACCCATCTGACATTTCAGACCATTTTCCTATTTGTCTTGAATGGATGCCAGGGGATAGGGCCCATAACTACTCCTTCAAGTTTAACCAGGCATGGCTCTTGGATCAGGATTTCACTAGAATGGTTAAGAGGGTTTGTCCTGTTCTGAAGCCCTATGAAGATGTTGATAACATGGGGTTACTGTCACATAAGCTTAGAATGCTTAAGGGAGAAGTTAAGACTTGGATCAAGCAAAAATCCTCAGAAATGGAAAAGGACTCTCGAAGTTTGGATGAGGATATCAGATCTCTTTTGACATCCACATCCTCGAGCATACTTACTCAAGATGACCAAAATACTTTTAATGTTCTCAAATGGAAAAAGAAAAATATCTTGGCACATGAACTGCTCACTTGGCAGCTAAAGAGTATATTTGATTGGGTTGCTCAAGGTGATGCAAATACAAAATATTTTCACTCTATTGCATCAGGCCATAGGAATCAGAATGTTATTTGGGCACTTAAATACAATGAGGATAACTTGGTGGAAGATGAGAGCAGTCTGAAAGATCTGGATATCAAACATTTCTCTCAGATCTTCAAGGATGACAATCAGACAAACATTTTGGCTTAGCTCAAGGTTATCAAGCTTTTCCCATCTATGCTCACTCAGGAGGGTATTGACTGCTTCATTGAGGAAGTTTCCATTGGGGAGATAGAGGGGGCTCTAAAAACTTTCAAAAAGGACAAAATTCCTGGGATGGATGTTTGGCCTGTGGAATTCTTCTTGAGTTCCTTAATTTGATGGGTGGGGATTTACTGAAAGCGGTGGAATGTTCAAGGCTCTCTGGTAGGGTCACTCCCTCCTTAAACTCTACTTTCCTTGCCCTGATCCCCAAGAAGGATAAACATGTATCCTTTTCTTATTTTAGACCCATATCTCTGTGTAACCTCCTATACAAGCTCATTACTAAAATCATTGCCCTCGGGCTAAAGCCTCACCTGGATTTATATATCTCTCAAGAGAAATTCGGGTTTCTTAAGAATAGGTACATAGTTGAGCCCGTTGGTATCACTCAGGAGGTCCTTCATACAATCAAGACAAAAAAATAAATGTGCCCTCATTCTCAAGCTTGACTTGGTAAAATCCTTTTTTAGGATAAACTGGTCATTTCTTAGACTTATCTTGCTTCAGATTGGGGTACCTCTACTAGGGGTTAATTGGGTTATGGGTTGTTTGTCATCAACAAACTTTGTTGTGTTGTTTAATGGAACCACTTCAAATTTATTCACAACCTCAAGGGGTATAAGGCAAGGCTTCCCTTTATTTCCCCTTTTGTTCATTCTCATCATTGAAGGACTCAACTTATTGATTAAGGATGTGAAGGAAAAAGGTCTGATCGAAGGTATAAAAATTTCCTCTGCCCTGGATTTAACACATCTCTTGTGTGTGGATGATGTGGTACTCCTAGGTACTGGAACTATTGAAGAATGGTTCGATTTTGAGGTAATTTTGGATACTTTCTGCATGGCCTCTGGGATGTGCATCAGTGTGGAAAAATCTGGGTTTATCTTTAACAACAGAGAGGTGGGTTCTTTACTCAGCATATCTTGGGCTTTACCTTACAAGATGGAACATATTACAAAAGGCTTTAAATATCTAGGATATTTTATCAAGCCCTTGAGTTATAAGGTGAAATATTGGTTATGGCTTATACAAAACTTTGAAAGAAGAATTAACCACTGGGCTCATAAGTGCCTCTCAATGGGAGGAAGACTAGTTCTGATTCGAACTGTTTTGTAAAGCATGCCTGTTTATTGGTTGGTACTGGAACCAATACCTGTCTCTGTCTTGGACAAGCTAAAAAAGATTATCTTTTCTTTCCTTTGGGGTTCTACAAGGGACAAGAACAAATACCACTTGGTGAACTGGCAACACCTATCCAGGCCCAAAGACTCAGGTGGATGGGGTATTAAAAACTTGACTTGGTTTAGCATTTCTTTGAGACTTAAAAGCCTTTGGATGGTACTTCATGGTAATGTCATTTGGCATCAGTTTATTATCACTAAATACTTAAAAAATGGATATGTGGTTTCATGGCTCAGGGAAAAAAATATCTCTGTTAGAGGCTCCTTCATTTTTTGGAATGGGTTTCTAAATACCCTTTCTTGGCTGGGTAAATGCTTGGCTTGGAAAGTGGGTAATGGGCAGGATATCCTGGTTGGAGCCGATCTGATTATTGGCTCTACATATTCCTCCTTTCTCCCCTGTGATATTCAGGATTATCTTTTAGATTATGGTATTATCACTCTACATCAGGCTCAAAATTCATTGATAGGAACCCATGGATACTAGTTCTCGGCTGAGGACCTAGATATATGAGGTGCTTGGAAAGATGCCTAGGATGTTTATACAAGGGGCTTGGAACAAGGCAGAATCCGGCTAAATTCTGAAGCAGACTCATTTTTATGGGCACATAATAAACATGATGGGAATGTCTTGGCAGCCTTGGTTTATGATCTTATTGTTAAATCCTTTTCTCTACCGACTAGTGACAAGGTTTATTGACATATTTGGTGTTGTCGTTTTTCGTTAAAGATCTGATGCTTCGTTTGGATGGCTATTGAGAATAGGATTTGAACTTGGGAAAATCTAAAGAAAAGGGGATGGATTGGGCCTGGCGTTTTTGCACTCTGTAATTCAAGTGAGGATTTGGTCCAGCATATGTTTATTACTTGCTCCTTCATCAAATCGATACATTCCAGTCTTTGTAAAAGATATCACTATGAGCCTCCGTCTCAAAACAGCTCCCTAAAATATTTCCTCGATTGTTGGTTAGCAAAATTTTCTCTTCACTCTGATTGTAGGTACCTTCCTTTCTTTATTTTTTGGTGTATTTGGATAATTCGCAACCTCTACTTATTTGAGGGGATGGTAGCGTCGATACTCAGTATGATTCACTAGATTGAGTAATTCATGCATCTCTATCCTGTAGAAAAAGAGAAAATCAAACTCAGGATAGTGGGGCCTGGCCCAATCCTAGTTTAACCCTGTGGTTTCTTTGATGGGCCAACTGCAGATTATAAAGGAGGAGCGGGATTCTACTTGGCTCTGAACGAGTCTCACACTTTTGAGTTTGCAATGGGTGGAGGTTTCTGTACAAATACAAAAGCAAAACTCATGGTACTGTGGGATTTGTTGACTATGGAAAACAAGATGGGAATCCCTTTGCTAAATATTTTTGGAGATTCAGCAGTCATCATTAATTTGGAAAAATTTCAAGCCTCCCTGGATTCTCCTGGTTTGAGTCACTGGTGTATGGACACCAAAAGACTGATGTCTTGCTTCTCAACCCTATCCTTCAAACATACATATCGAGAACACAATCAGCGTGCAGACAGCTTATCAAAAAAATCCCTAACCTTGGCTCCTAGTTGGCATTCCTTCTCAGAGTTATATGATGGAATTTCTATCATGAGTGATACTTTTCAGTTCTTTTGAGCTTGGTGCAGGAGCAAGGCTCCTTTCCTCTTTTTATGCACCTTTTCACTGATCTTCTAGTATAAAGGAGCAGGCTTTTTTTTTTATTTCCAACACTCTACACAAATATTGTCTCCTCGATATGTATGATTGTTGGGCAGGTATTGATTTGGGGATGTCTTGTATCAAATTGTCTTTTCTTTTCGGGAATTTTATGTTCCTTTGGGTGATGGATCTGTTTCTTTCCCCATTGCTTACTCAAACTTGTGAGGCTGGTTCTGGTTGTATGTATGATGGAGCATATATTTTGAGGTTTATGACTGTGCCCCAGTAACTGGGATGTATATCAGATTTCCTTTGATTCACTAATGAATAATAAGGTCAGGATTTTTTCTTCTGAAAAAAAAAAGTATAAAGATCTATTTTGTGAGTTGAGCATCTTCACAATATACTAGTGTAAATGGCTTATGCTATGCAACATTAATCTTTCTTCCCATTTCCATGGATTATGCTATTCAACATTAATATTTCTTCCCATTTCCAATCAACTGGAGGAATTGTTTTTGAAAGCATAATTATCAAGCAACATTAATCTTTTTTGCCATTACTAATATGTGACTTCATCTGCATCCATTAAAGGAACTGTTTTTGCAAGCATTATTAACATGCAATTGCAAAGACAAGCATTATTAACATGCAATTGCAAAGACAAGCATTATGAATGTGTAATTGCAAAGAGTAGAGACAAAAGTGAGACACTCTAAGTACCATAAGCACATGGCTAGGTCTGAAAACAACACACTAAATTCAAAATATACTATTGTCGATTTTTGTCAACCTAAATTGTGTTTTTCCCACTAATAGTTATATTATAATGGTTTGGTTTTTCCACAGTAATGGTTATATTAACATGGTTATCAAATTGTTTTTACTTTAATTTCAAAAACTGGTACTATTAGTAGCACTCATTTTTTAAGAAATTAAATTATAAAATTTTGCAACTATTATCTACGATGTCATTCACAAAAACTCAAATTCAAAATTGATGCTCCTAAAACCGGCCTTCTTTTTTTAAGGTTAAAATTACAACTAGAGCAGTTTTTATTATGTCTCTAAAGCCTAGTTCTAGTTAGGGTTTTTCTACAGTATAGCATTCATTGGTGACTCCCATGGATCCCTAGGTGGGGGGGGTGATGGAAACTCCCTCCTACAAGGAAGTCCTTTTATCTTGCAGAAATTGCAAGGTCGTGGGTGAAACAAATGGAAGTCAAGGAACAGGAGGCACGAGGAACACCTCCCGGGACAAGGAGAAAGGAATTTCCACGAGCAAGTCTAAGTGCCATAAGCTAGAAGTTCAAGTGATAATCAAATGCATCCCAAAAATTTATTCGTTTCCCAGGAATGAGGTCACGTCGAGCAATATTGGGGCATACAGACAGTACATGCAAGAACATGCAACCATAGGAAAATTAATGGGAATATGGTCAACATAAAAATATTTGACATGGTGGATCACTAACAAGTGGAGATCTAAAGGGCAAGTTGACCTAAATTTTGGCTCTAGGGATTTTTTTATCTAGGTTGGAAGATTGGGAGATGGTTGTCAAGAACAAACCATACTTCCTTAACTCAATGAAACTATAACTTTGCTTTTGTACTGAGAAATTAATCCCAGACAAGGAGGACTCCTCATCTACCCCAATCTCAATAAAATTGTAGTCCTTGCCTCAAGAACAATGGGAGATGGAAATATTGGAAAGAATCAGCAACACACTAGTACCTTTGTAAGAATGTCTGAGGCTACTGGACAATTTAGGTATAATTCCTACGCCAAGATTTGTGTTTACATGAATATATCCCAAGCATTAAAGAAATCCATTTATATCATCTATCAAGATAATGAATATGTACATGCAATTGACTATGAACATATTCCATTTCAATGTTTTCATTTCCACGACCATAGGCACCTCTTCATAGATTGCCTACAATCCCATCAAATTGACCTCCAATGAAGAACCCTTAGATCCACATGGATTTACCACTATGAATAGTAAAAAGAAGTTAGAAAGGAAACTAGGTCAACCACGTGTGCCATCAAAAAGCACATCTAACAATCACTTTGAATCCCTAACTAAGGAATTCTATGGAGAACAAAAAGGGATAGAAAAGAAAAGGGAGCCGGGATGAAAAACACCCCATATCCATATCAAGGGGAACCAAAACATATAAAAAGAAGAAAGATAGTGGATGCTACCCACCACAACAGTCATGTTAACACACAAGAAAATCAAGTGGAAGAATATGAACCAATCATATTTGAAGAAGGGGAGCATATGGATCTAAGTGACTTGTATCTACAAGGCAGCATGGACACCGACAATCGAGAGGACACGCAATCGATACCTCAAATGAAACTCCTCCAATTTGTGATCCAATGACTCAAAGCCAAACATGGGAGGGATGAAAGCAAGAAGGATCAACCTCAAGGATCACTAAGAATCAAAACTAATACCCCAATCGAACAATCCAAGTTATTACGTGAATATAGGAAATGAGAGGGAAAAAAGTAATCAAAAAATCTTAAAGGATTTAGGAGAATGGTTTATTGGATCAGGAAAATGCATCTTGACATTGAATAGGTCCCCCCCCCCCCCACATTAATCATGAAGCTAATATCTTAGAACATAAGGGTTAGTAATCCTTTAGAACCCAAAAGCTATAAGTATTGTGGATTTCTTCTCAATAGCACAATCTATTTTAGTTAAATTCCACCTCATAGGCACAACAAACATAGGAATTATCACCAATGTTTATGGACCTTTCACAAATGAAGACAAACTTAGGTTTCTTCAATCACTGCAAGGGATTAGGAATATGCTAAATAATCATACGTGGATAATAAGGGGTGACTTCAATATGGTTACCTCCCTTCTGGAGAAAAAGGGAGGTCTCGAGAAATTGGACTCAACTTATGAGGAATTTGCACTCTCAATCTGGTGGATATTGAGACCACAAATCATACCTATACCTAGAACAAAGAGTGAGGGGGAATGACAATAGGTGGCCTCTCAATTGGATAGAATCCTGCTATCTAAAAATATAGTTAATCAAGGGCTTATCGTTGACACCTCAATCCTACCATGTTCTGGTTCTGATCACTGGCTAATCTTCTTAGGTCTAGAATTAGATGATCAAGCCAGGAACAAGTTGTTTAGATTTGAGAACTTATGGTCAGAGCACCTAGGCTTCCAAGATAACATGATCATATCATGGAATGAAGTAACCATTAATACAGGGTCAAAAATGTATCAGTTTTAGCAATGATTAGTGAATTTAAAGAGAAAATTCAAGATATAGAATAAATAGGTATTTGGGAACATACTTGTGGAGAAGCATGAACTAGGGGAGAAGATGGAACAACTTCAACAAAGAATAATTCTTGAAGGACACATAGAACACACTAACCGTGAGGAAAGGGACCTGCAAGTTCAAATTGATATGTGGAACCGGCAAGAAGAAACTCTTTGGAAATGGAAATTGAGGATTAGATGGCTTACAGACGGTGATAGGAACTTATTTCTTCTATAATTTGACAATACAACACAAGAATCATAACCATATCACTTCCCAACAAAATGAACAAGGAACCACTATCACTTGGAATGGAGACATGGAAAAAGAACTCACTAACCCTTATAAGAACCCTTTAACAAAACCATGAGGAAATAGGGAGGAAGCCATCAACAAAATCATAAGGAACATCTAGAGACTAGTGAAGGACAAACAAAATGAAATCCTTCTTAGGAAAATAACCTGTGAGAAGGTGGAGAACGTGGTGTTGGAGATGGATTTTGGAAATCCCTAGGTCCATATGGATTCATGACTATTTTTTTCCATTATTGTTGGTCGATCATTAAGTAGGACATATGGAGGTAGATTGAACGTTATTCTATCCTTGAGCTCAACCTTTCTCACTCTTATTCATGAGGAGGACAATGCCAATGTTCCTTGTAAATTTCATCCCATCACTCTTTGCAATGTGATCTATAATATTAATACTAAAGTAATTACGAAAAGGTTAAAACCACTTCTCACTCTTTGATTTTGAAAGAGCAGTCAAGCTATCTGGAAGGTAGACAAATCCTAGATGGTATCATTTTGCCTCCTGAGACAATATACTCCATCAAAATCACAAAAAAGCAGGAATGATGGTAAAATTGGATATGCCCAAATCTTTTGACAAAGTTAATTGGTGTTATATTCATTAGGTGTTGTTTACTTTTAGATTTTCAACTCAATTGACAAGTTGGGTTATGTTGATAACTTCCTTAGATTTTTTCTCCATCTTATTCAATGACTCACCCTCTTAAACATTTGCTCACTCTTGTGGAATCAAACAAGATGACCCCTGTCTCCCTTTCTTTTCATCTTGATGGAAGAAGGTCTGTGTCATTCTTTGAAAGTAATTGTGGCAGTCTATAAAGTTAAAGATATATGAGTGCATGAGGAGGACCTAGTCTCCTCTAACCTTTATTTCATGGATGACACAATGTTGATGGGGGATCCATCAATGAAAGAAGAAAAATCCCTCAAATCAACTAGATAACTTCATGGAAGCTTCCACCACCTCCATCAATCAAGGAAAGACTCAAATTTATTTTTTAACACTCCTTCGACAGCTTAATTTACAAGAATTCTAGGTTTTAAATAGAGCTCCCTTCCATCCAACTATCTTGGAGCCCCTTTGATTATCAATGCTTATAGGAATCTGTCCCAGGAGAACATGCCCTACAAAATGGATAAAAATATCTCAAGTTGGACTTTAATATCTCTAAATTTCGCGAGATGATTAGTTCTTTTGAAATCAATTTTAAATGCAATGCCTACTTACCTTTTCTCGGATTTAATGGCTCCAAAGAACATCATCAAAGATGTCAAAATTAAGAAAATAACTTTCTTATGAAAAGGGACCAAAACCATTCATAAATGCGCTAACATAGCCTGGTCCATTGTATATCACTTGAAAAATATTGGAGGCCTAGGAATTTGGGACTCGGAAGTGAAAAGTGAGGCCCTTGGAGCAAAAACCTGGTGGAGATAGCTTCAGAACAACATCACCTTTTGAAGTATGGAGATAGAAGTATACTCCATATGTGGATGATTGGGACTTAGGATGCATGGTATTCAAAATGGCTCCATTATTTAGAACATAGCTTGGAAAATCAAGAAATTAATCCAAAACGGCAGTTTCTAGGACATTAGTGATGGTTTCTTAACCCTCTTTTGGGAATATGCCTAGTAGCAAAGCACAAAGTTGATAGATCGTTAACACAATCAATAATTTTGGGACCATATCCATGAGGTTTGAACATCAATACTCAACCAAAAAATTGGAGATAGTTGATGCCTAAATAAAATTGGCATAATCCTCTGAACCACTTCGATTGGGATGTCATTTGGTAAGAACTAAAATCCATAAGAATTCAAATTCATCATGGTCCCAATAAATCTAGATGGGGTAATAATGGGGGAGGAAACTTCTCTCTCAAATAATCCTACTCTATCCTCACTAATACAATAGTCAATCAAGAAGGGTGGTGGATTTGGAATTAAATATGGAGAAAAAACCTTTGGCCCAAAGTGTCCACTTCCCTCTAGCTAGTTGTCAGGGGAAAAGCACTTACTTCGGACCAAATCACTTGTAGTGGATTTGATGGACCCTCTTGCTACTATATATTTTTTCAAGAATCTGAAACCTTGGAACATCTTCTCAACCAATTCCAATTTACTTTAGCCATTTTGGATGAGGGAACAATTATTTTCAGACAATCGTCTTAAAGGAGGGATCGCACTAGGGAAATCATTGCCACCTAGAGAAAAATTTCCTACCATAACACTATCCTCAATAGAAATTAGAATTTTTGGGTTTTCTCCTATGGGAAACTTGAAAGGAAATAAATCATCAAATTTTCAAGAATGAGCCTTGGAGCAAAGAGCAAGTTTGGCGAAAAAAATCTAATCTAACATCAAAGAAACTCTTCAATCCATGTCTTGGAGGAAAGAAAATTGGAAAACCTTAGTTATCTAGCAACCCATAATGTGGGCCTGGGGATTAGAGTACCTGGAGAAAATTGCTCAACTAGACCAACATACAACTGGATCTCCAACCCACTTAGATGGTCCTCTCCTCCAAAGGGATTTCTTAAAATAAATGTTGACAATGCCTCGAAGGGAAATCTGATCCCTACTAAGTGTATGGGAGTCTTCAGAAATAATAAAGGAGATTTGATCTGCAGTTATGATGGATCTATAGGAAAGGATAGTAATAATGCATTTGAGATACATGCTTTGTCTTATGGCATGTAGATAGCATTAATGAATAACTTTCACAAACTTATAGTTGAAGGGGACTCGCAAATCATGATTCACTTACTTCATCGACTCCATAATGGACCTTCTATCAGTAAAATCTCCCATAACTAGTGACTTGAAGTGAAATTGGAATGGTTGAAATCAGTATTGAATCGGGCCAACATCATCATTCCCTCTCATGTCCGAAGAGAAGCCAACAAAGTGGAATAAAAACTAGCCAACGAAGGGGTGGATCGGGTAAATGAAAAGTTAGATTTATCATGGACTAAGATCCCGACATCCCCTTTACAAAATCAATGTGTTGCACTAGCAATGAAGGATTTCCAACCCCTATATCGGGTGGTAGGGAGGCTTTCAATGGCCCATTCAGAAACCATCCATGTCATCCCTATCCTTAGTACACCTAGAAAGGAAGGAATGCCAAGTGGTGAAGGGAAGGACATCCCCTACAAGATGGAACGTGTCCCCTGTAGCCACTTTCATGTGGTCATGATGGGAAGATGATATATTGGATGGGATTCTGACCTCTGTCAAGCGAAGGTTCTACTACTCATCCTAGTTTTCATGAATCCAATTACTCCCCTGCTTGAGATTATGATCACTTTGCTCAGATGGAGGTGTTGGAGCATGATGGAGATAGACGATAAGGATCGCAATAGTCAATTCATGCTGGAATTTGTTCAATTCCTCTCTTAGAAAAGGGGAAAAACCAGGTTCTTCAAGCTAAGACTACGAGGAAGGTGGCCTCTCTCCTAATTTTTCCTCGTAAAATTGAGGCTAGCACTAGAAATTTTAGGCATAATGAAGGTAAGGTGTTTCAGTATTGGCTATAAGTTTCTCTTATTTCCTTCAACACTAGAGGAACTCAGTAAAGGGATTTGCTCATTGGTTTAAAGTATGAATTATGGTGACTAGCAAGCATTCTCAGTGGGCTCAGAGAGGACAAGGGAGAAGCCATATTCATCATGTGCTCATGGAAACGATGGAAGCTCGGGAGTTATATCACAAGACCATCTCACCCCCGACCCAGCAAGAAATTGAAGAGGTGGAGGATTGGGAAAAAATAAATAGAAAGCTACAGGATTCAATTCAAAGAGATTATAGCGGAAATGGGACATTTGGTTCCTGATGCGACCACTTCCAAGACCCAGTGACAATAAGTATATGAAAATAGTTATCCTCTACTAGCACATGAAGATGTTGTTGGGAAAGGCCATACATTAAAATAGTTACCCTATACTGGCACATGAAGATGTTGTTGGGAAAGGCCATAATGTATGGGAAAGAGGAGAGCAAATAAATCTTGTTGCAATTAGACAAGATATAGGAGCAAATTTGCAAGGGGGAGACCAGGCTTCAGTTGATGGCCAAATCACTTTCAATGCTAGGATCCAAACTCGATTTGTTGGCTAAAGAAATGACAAAAATGGTATTCAAAGAGTAGGTTGTAGTGGGGACGACCAGTGCTGCCCCAATAGCACCAAAGGTGCCAACTATTTATATTTCTAATTATCAGTTCTCTTGCTTTATTGCTAGATTGTTTTTTCCTTTGGAACACAGGACATGATAGTTATGATAGAAGTTTTATCAAGACTTTAGACAATTTATTAGCACTTTTAGCTATTCTAGATAATATGCTAGTAATTTTAGTAGTTATCCTAGATAGTTAGTCAAAACAAATTGAATCGGGACCTTTGTGGAATTATGATGATAAATAATGGTTTTATGTGTGGTACAGTTTCTCTAGTAGTGTATCAACCACTTAAACTATGTATAGTTTGTTTATAAAGTAATATAATGTTTTGTAAGCCTGGATGCGGGTGACACATGTCTTGTTGACGGTGATTATAGCCTCGTGCGATGGGGTGACAGGGTGGCGAGGATGTCACCTCGCATTAAGGGCCCTCGTCATCCACCCAAGCTGCAGTTAAGGCATACCGTAGACGAGGTCGAGGGTCTTTGTGCTGGCAAAGAAGGAAGTCATGGGCATTTACACTCAGCGTCCGAAGATGACCTTGCAGTCATGTCGAGGGTTGGAAAAACCAATATTACATCGCATTGGGTGCTGGAAGGGGAATCGTCACCTTAACTCACCATTAATGGCTTCTCGGCTCAATCATGTTATCACTTGGTTTATGGCTCTTGCGAAGAAAGTTTTGGGGCCTCATTAACTTGTATCGTATTTGGTTCTGTCTCGTATCCTCTCCTCCTGGTTGGGCTCTGGTACACCTTGTTGGTATTTCCCACCGTATTACTCCCACATGCACTACCATTCTCGGCCTATAACTCAGAACTACTGCTACGTCTCTGTTCCATCCACGTGGGATGCTTTGTACACCATTTTTTGTTTGGCCCATCAGTTGATTCAGGCACTGAGAGAAAATCTTGACCCCAAAGTCAAGCTTCACCACTGTTCAACCATGTCTCGACAGCATGGCACGCCCCATCAGGCTAGCAGTGGCAGAGGATGAGCTCAATGAGGTTTGCATCTTATGCAAGAAGATGGCTATGACAGTGGTATTTTCATGCCGGTACGCACACTGATTGACAAGTGCGAAGCCAGGTTGATCAACGAACATTTGGCCAGAAGTATTGGAGGGGGGCGTCTCAATCATTACTGGATTGTTAAGAACATGATGGGATCCCTCATGGAATAAATGGTTGGCTCTTGGAACTACACTCAAAGCTCGGTTCTCTAGGAAAAAACCAGGTTGATGTGACTGCAGCGTGGAAACGACTAGCTCTGGGTCTCTGTATGCCAGGTGAAGGGGATAGTGGCAGCGTCACAAGGGCACCCACTACTTCAGTGGACAGGAGCTTGGTACCGGTTACACCTCTCTCATCGTCTGTTTCGTTTCCATCACCTTCCACCATCACTCAGCTAAAAACAAACGTGTCTGTGACATTGAGGTACCGGTTCGCAAAACCTCTCATCTTCATGTTAAGCAGCATGAACTTACGACTTATAAGGAGTTCCAAGGGGGTTGTCCTATCATTGAGGAGAACCCGGACCCTTAAGCTTGGAGTTGATGAAGACATGTAGTCTGTTTGGCTTACCTTAGTGTTTTCTTGCTCGTTCTGTTATTTTTGTTTTCTTTCAGTATATATCCATATTATTGTTTATATGTCTATGAAACTCATATGTATTGTGAAGTTTAGTACTCATCCCCAATCTTTTGAATGGGTTATTATGCCTTATTTTGTAATGAACTGATTTGCTCACTGTTTTAACGAGTTGAAATGGTAGGTTTAGACCATCCCAACAATATGTCCAGGATACTTTTCTTATGTAACTTTTTGTTTATGTTGATTAATACAAACACAGACTTAATATATATATAATGTTTTGTAAAACTTACCATTAAAATAAAATATATTAAAATTATTACCCTCACAATTAATACCAATCTAAACAAAAACCTTAAAATCTACACCAATCTAAACTTTAAAAAATATATATATATATCTTAAAATCTACACCAAAAACCTCAAAATGAACCTTTCAAATTGAAATGCATTATTATGAGAAAAATGAAGGAAAAAATATTTTCTAAACAAAGAAAATGCATATTTGAAATAAACTTTAAAAAATAATATTTTAATTAAAATATATACTGAATAATTTATTTTTTAAATAACATGGTAATGTATGTATGAAATTTGAAAAATATTTCCTAGTCATGTCCTTGTGCTCAACATCCACGCTTGCACATTATTCTCAGAAAATCATGGCACGGCGCAGTGTTATGTTTGACTTGCATGGTGTATGTCTCGGTTCAAAAAAAAATCAAAGAAACAGTGGAGTGGGTTACTAGCAAGCATTCCAAACAGGACCCTACCTCTTTCTTCATTGGTTTCGGGAAAGTAGTTAAGGAATCAAGTTCGACTCAGCTCACCAAAGAGACAAAATATGTCAAGACGCTCGCCCTCTTGTGGTAGACTAAACCCTCGACAAAATGGAGGCTCTTCTCAAACTGATTGTTAAATCTCAAATCGATCTAAGGGGAAATATGAATGTCCTTTCTCTTGCCACTATTAGGATGGTCTTCAAGGAGCGTTCAGACACTACTAGGATGGTCTTCAAGGAGCGTTAAGGCACTGAGAAAACAAGTATTAGAGGAATTTTGAGGTCTAAAATGGGCCTCCTAGGGAAAACAATAAAATAATATTTATTAATTTTGGAGGAACAAAGACAAAAATTACTTTTTTGTTTGTATTTTCAACACATATCCTTATGTGTTTACTCAAATTTCATGCGGGAGCACTCGATTCTGCATCCAACAAGTACACACGTTGCATACGTGATGATGACGTCATCATCACGTTTTTCAGGTATTTCTTGTTTTATGGGCAACGGTGTCTGTCAAACGTATGCAGAGTGGGTACTCGTTGGATGCATAATTTAATTTTGCATCCAATGAGTGCTCCCACTCAAAATTTGAGTAAAAACATAAGGAGATATGTTGAAAATACAAACAAAAAAAGGAGTTTTTTTATGACAAATATGTCAAGTCAACCATTATGGTTGACTCATTTGATTGAAATTCTATTGGTTCTTGAATTCCAACTCATAAAAAATTATGGTTTGATCACTTTCTTATAAGGCCCATTTTAGACCCCAAATTTCCACTAATGTGGAGCCAAGGGAGATTTTTAGGTGCCTCATGTCACTATATCTGATGACTCTTAATTTATTTCTTGTGTATGGTATTGGCATAAGTTTCGGGTCCTCCTATCAATTTTTTTTGGGTTACTAGTAATGCTTGTTAGATTTGCTAGTATTTTTTGGTCTTAATCCTAATTTTATCATAATTTTTGGCATGCATCCATGTTCTAGTAGTCTTCAGGAGCTTTGGCCTCCCTTTTGTAGTGGGTTTTTCAGTGACTAGAAATAATTCTAGATGGAAGACTATGGACAAATTATGGTTGTCTAGTTAGTTCGGTTTCCCTAGGGGCAGGCCAGCGAACATGGCATTTGTATTTTTTTGATAATTTTAAATTTTAATGAAGACGAAGTTTATATATATATATAAAGAAAAAGTATTTTTCATTTCAATTTTTATAAAAACTTCTAAAAATGACTTCAAAACTCCTCAAGTTCTATTCCATTATTGTGACGCTTTAAGAATGCCATGGAATGTTAATACATGTTTTATAAATCATTCCCTTTCTCAATAAGATAATGTCACAGTGATAAAGATCCGACCCAAAACTGAAGCTTGGTTCCCTTCTCTAGGCCATGAGACATTGCCCAAGAATGACTCGTGGTGGTGAGACCAACCCAGGACGGAACATGGTAGATTACGCCTCCCATCTTACACTTGTGTTTTTCTCAGTTCAACCATATCAAATATAATGTATAGACAAGTAAGCAAAATGGAAACCACAAGAAAGAACACAAGTATGTTGGCGACACCTCAATGGGGTGCACCTAGATATCATATAACAAAACTTGGTTACAACAAACAGAGGATGTCATGGCTCAGAAACACTTCGAGAATGTTCCCTCAATAGAAACAACTCAAGTTACATCCAAGCCAATGTCTCCCAAACTCAGCTGCATTTGCAGGTCTGACTTAGTGTAGCACCTGTGCCAAGTCTCTCCAGTTGGAATTGTTGCACCACAACCTTGTCGATTCTTGCCCTTCTCAACTCCCCCATCCAACTCTGCTCTGCCCATGAGAGAAGAGCCTACTGCAAGTGTTCCTATAAGAATCCCTCACATTCTTCCTATCGAGTCACACTGCACCCATCGCACTAGTACTCCTAACAAAGTACCCCATCACACTTCTCGACAGATTCTCCTATCACACCATACTTCCTTACAGATCCTTAACCTTATTCTTCTTCTAAGACTCGCCAAGAGTGCGCCTCACTAATTCTCCTAAGGAGTGAACCTCACCAAGGCTCTATAAAGGCGTCTCTCTTGATTTCTTCAGAATCCTTTCATCCTTCCTTAGACCTACACCCACCTCCTTACCAAGACAAGTACGCCCTCCTTCTTGGGTGCCTCCCTAAGGGAGTGCGCTCCCCTTGTGAAGACAATGAACTCTTGCTTCCTTGACCCGATTTGGATGCCTTTCAAATGCCAAGTGACTTTCCCTGTATATATATATATATATATATGCACCCAATATGGCCAAGGGATGCACCCAAGGAGGAGACGACTTGCATTCTTCCACAAGTGCACCCCCAAGTGTGAGCTTTGCACCCAATAATCTAGGCTTCTAACCTAAGATGGTTTCCAACCGTTCTGATGCGAGGGATTTTTGCTCGATCCACACAACACACTAGTGCCATAAATGCTCAAGGTTGTGGGCACACTTTTCCACTACCATGCAAGGTTCCCACCCAATTGTGTTTCCCAACCTCACAATGGTTCTACTGACGGTTAATGTATCCACTCTTGCAGTTGTCTCCAATCGTACCACCAACCGACAAGCTTCATAAGTGGTCATGAGGGAATCCCAAGGTTCTTCTAACTCAATGGTATGACACCCTACCCCAATCCAAGTTGTTGTCGTCCTTGAAAAATGTCTCTACGAACACTCCATTGTCCATGAAGCACTCTACCACTATCGTTAATGCTACCAACTGCTATTGCAATTGAGTATTCATAAAAAGCATCCAAAATTGTCTAGTCATTGCACCCATCCAACCTACTACTACTTCGATATTGATCCATCTCCTGCCATGCCTCTATACATTGTCGACCCCCATGTGATGAACTAGTTGGGTAGTCAATCCAACCGTCGCATCCACCACATGAGAATGCACTCCTCATGTCCAATATTACTAATTTCCCTCTACACTTCGGCCATTCGCTCATCTATGCACTCTGTCGAGCGAAGGCAAGGTCATCACCTCCACCTCATAACTGTCTAAGGTATCAATACTTGGCACTAAGCTCATCTATCCAAGTGTCGTGGCTCCTAGACTCGCTTATGTTCCAGTACTCGGTCTCCTTTCCTTCATGCATTGATCCTCTTCCCTTCACATTTTCAATCTGTTCACACAACTCCTCTTTGCCAAGAATCTAAGGTGTGTTTCTTGCATCAAACCATCACAAGGGATTGTTTTCATGTTCATCATATGTTGCTTCCCCTTGACTTGCTTCTCAAGTTCTCAAGGTCAGCTACAAGCCACTCTGAACCTTCCAATCTCATGTGAAGTAGAAGGGAACACAACCCATGCAAGGTCTTGCGACTTACACCTCCACTGCACTATGGAAACACATCCAAGAGCTCGATTGAGTTGAGAGCCTACTACACTGTTAGGTCCCAACACTAACCTGCAATGAGGATCACATGCTGGTATGTTTCCCATCTACACAATCTCTGGCTCCAACACAACAATCCTACCATCCTCAACGATAAGGATTTATTCCCTTCCTTCAACCAGCAAGCCACCACTATGACCCATCACCTCCATGATTCTCAACATGGAGAATCGACAATTTAGTCCTCACGACTTGCTACGCACAACAGCCCATCCAAAGTCTTCCTAGCAAGATGAGCAAGCCAAATAATCCATATCCTTTGCAAGACATGTCTGTACCACTACTTGGATACATATATAACTTCATGGTTGAATCTCTGTTGCATCCATCATGTCACTAGGAAACAAACTACCTTGCTCCACCCAAGCAAGTGTTTCCCACTTTGGTACTACTATTGTTGGATTTCCTAAGGAGAGGGGCACACCTCTTCCTTAAGCATGACAAGCATTAGAGGAAATTTCAACTCAAAATGGGCCTTTTAACTTTGATTCAAATTCCATGTCATCATGTGTTAGCCAATGAAATTTCTTTAAATTTGAAATACCGTATAGGTCTTAAACACTTTTTTAATATAAATTTGGGGATAGGTATCATAAAAAAAACTACATTTTTTGTTTGTATTTTCAACATGTCTCCCCATGTTTTTACTCAAATTTCAAAAATACAAACAAAAAAATAGTTGTCATCATCACGCTTTTTCAGGTATTTCTTGTTTTTGGGGTAGCGGGGTTCGTCAGAAGTATGTCAAGTGGGTACTCGTTGGATGCGGAATTAATTCCACATCCAACGAACTCTCCCAATCGAAATTTGAGTAAAAACACGGGAAGATATGTCGAAAATACAAACAAAAAAGTAGTTTTTTTCTTTTCTTCCTCCAAAATTAATAAATATTATTTTATTATTTTAACTATTATTTTATTGATTCCTTTTAGGAGGCCCATTTTGAGTTGAAATTTCCTCTAATGTCACCTCCTATGACTCAACACTTTTGTTGTATTGGGCACCCTCACTAGCACCCAAGGCTCCACTACTGATTCCTAGGCAGTGAGCTAACCTTGGCTCTCAACAGGGACAAGGATATGTATGGTCACTTCCAAGGCCACCTCCATCATACTCCACAATGCCTCCACCCGAGTCTACCATGAAACTCGTCATTGCAAGCGACTTGTCCAACCATTTCTGTGACCATGTTGCGTCTTGTGCATATCCTCCAAGGCCACCTCCATCATACACCACAACACCTCCACCCGAGTCTACCATGAAACTCGTCATTGCAAGTGACTTGTCCAACCATTTATGTGACCATGTTGCATCTTGTGCATATCCTCCAAGAGCTTCTATGCACAACACCAAATATTCACTTCGTAAGATGGTCGATCTTGAGCCCAAGGTCCATTTGTGTGCCATCCTGCCCTGGCTACATCATATGGTGTGGGTACTCTTCATGTGCATATCCCAAGACAAAGACCATCATCTTAGATTGTGGTGATTCTTCCCTAATGCCTTCCATGGTCAATTTATGTTGAAATGATGTATCTCTCTCGGTGTCACTTGTTTCTCCAAGCAACCCTTTCGATATATCCGAAGATTCGTCTCTATCAGCATCTCCCATGCATGTTTCGTTATACTTCATGCAAAATTTTATCGAAGTGTTCAATGTGTCGAGTGCACTTTTGTTGTGTCTCGGGGCACACTTCCTGTGCAACATCTTGGGCGTCCCTGTGCCTCCCAAAACTCTTCATGTCTTGACTTCACCAAGTATGGAATATCATGTTTGTTGCATTCTTCACCTAGTCCCAGCTCTGTTCGACTCTCAAGGGAACTTCCTATGTCCAACTGTTGCGAAATCTCCACTTCACAAGTCTATTACAAGAAGTGCCCAACTCTTCTCATCCAACAATCTATCTACGATATGTGATACTACAAGGCATGCATCTAGTCCTGCTCAACTGACACACTATTCCAACATCTCTTAACAGTCTGTCGATTTTGCTAAGTGTCGGGTGCACCTCTTCCAAGTGTGCATGTGTCAAGCTCCCTTCCTGCCAAAGTGTGCTTCCTATCGAAGCGTGTTGTGTGTCAGACTCACTTCTTCCATCACTATTACCAAATGCTCTCCTAATTCCCTACTCTTCTCGACACTCTTCTCTTGAACACATCCTTAAGCACTTGGTGAGATCTTCACCACTTTTCTGCTCTTATACCACCTGTCATGAAAGTGACAGTGGTAAAAGAGCACTTCTTCACCTTCAATGGGCTTTGATATCACCTATCATGGTGTTAAGGATCCGACCTAAAATCGAAGTTTCATTCCCTTCTCTAGGTCATGCATCACTGCCCAGGAACCACTCCTGATGGTGAGACCAACCAAGGGTGGAACTTGGCAAAGTATGCCTCCCTTCTTACACTTATGTTTTTCTTAGTTCAACCATATCAAATTTAACCTATAAATAAGCAAACAAAATGGCAACCACGATGAAGAAGACAAGTATGTCGATGACACCTCAATCGGGTGCACCCAAATATCATATAACAAAACTTGGTTACAACAAACGCAGGATGCCACGGCTTGGAAACTCTCCAACAGTGTGCCCTCAATAACAACAACGCAAGTTACATCCAAGACAATGTCTCCCAAACTCGATTGCATACGCAGGTCTACCTCAACACAACACCTGTGCCAACTCTCTCCAGCGAGAAGTACTACATCGCAACCTTGTCGATTTTTTCAGTGCTCAACTCCCCTAGCCAAATGCGCCCAAGAGAGAAATGCATGTCGCAAGTATTACCACATGTAGCCCTCACATTTTACTTGCCGAGTCTCATTGCACCCATTGCACCAGTCCTCCCAACAGAGTCTTGTGTTGCACTTCCAACAAAGTCTCAAGTCGCACCAAACTTCCCGATAGAGTATTCACCTAACTCTTCTTCTAAGACTCCTCAATAGTGCACCTCACTAAGTCTTCCAAGGAGTGTGCCTCACCAAGGCTCTTGGAATGCATCTCTTGACCTCTTGAAAAGTCTTTCACTATTTCCTTAGACCTACACCCACTTGCTTGCCAAGACAAGTACGCCCCCCTTCGTGGGCGCCTCCCTCGAGGAGTGCATTCCCCTTGTGAAGACAATGAACTCAAATGCTAGGTGACTCTCCTTATTTATACATGTGCCCAAGGAGGAGCCAACTTGCATTCTTCCACAAGTGCACCCAAGTGTGGGCTTCGCAATCAATCATTCGGGTTTCTACCCCAAGATAGATGTCAATTGTTCCAATGCAAGGGCTTTTCCCCGATCCACACAACATGTGTCCAAAGTGCTCAAGGTTGTGAGCAAACTTTTGAGACCCCGCTGCCCAACCTCATGATGGTTCTATTGGCATGTAAAGCGCCCACTCTCGCATCTATCCTCGGTCACACCGTCAACCGACGGGCTTTCTAAGTGGTCATGAGGGTACCCCAATGTTCTTATAACTTAGGGGTATGACACAAAGGATAATGAGATGAGGCCCCTTCCAGTCAACCTCCCTAAAAATTATTACCAATTATCAATTCTTGCACTCTACATAAAAACTGTTTATATAAAATTAGAGCTAAGTATAAAGATTATGATTTTAGATTATGCTTTTGGAATGCAGTAGTAATCAACTATAATACTTGTATATGAACTCCATAGTCGACCTTAATAAGATACATGTAACCAGTCTAGATACATGTAACCACTCTATTAAGGGTAACTAGTTTGTTAACATCAAAATAACATTTTTCCTTGTAACCTCACTGGATTAACGAATTAACTTGAAAATTGACTATTACATCAGCGAAATCAACTCATCATCAGCAAATGCAGTTGTAAAGGAAACGAAAAAAAAATTTGATGGGACATTAATTCCAAAAAGCTTTACATTAAAACTCAAAACTAACTCCTGTTTGCTGTTAATGGGGTGAGCCTTTCCTAAAAGTGTTTATAAGATGAGTTTGCTGTTAATGGGGTGAGCCTTTCCTAAAAGTGTTTATAAGATGAGACATGCACATCAGAAAAGGGAATATGATTTAACAAAAGTCCTCGCATCAAAGTGTACAAATAAAGGAATGAATTCTTTTTGGGCAGTTATTTCAACATTATAATTAACTTTGACGGGGAATATCACAATTTTAGATACGTCACCATTGAAAGATTAGTAAGATAACAATAACAACAATCCCAGTGAAATGCAACCTTTATAATTTCATGGAAAGCTGATATTTAAATTGAAAGCTTCTTTGCAATTTAATCCTATCACTAATTTATACGTCAATATTACAACATGTGCCTGTAAACCCTTTTGAGAAGTTTGATGTTTTCACTCCCATATTCTTCAGGCAAGCGTTTAGAAAAAGTCAAGCCTTTGTTACCTAAAAGGAAGAATTTAGTGCTTCACCGAAAATTTGTTGTCTCTGAAAAGCAAGATTTAATGATTCAAGGACGATTTGAAAGCCGATCATTGACTTATGAGTAATTATGCAGAAAAAAAATTAATTTCTTTCACAAAAATAAAAGCCATTTTTCAATTGTCATTTTGCTCAAAACTCCGATTTTAATATTATTTAGTAACAGATTAAAATCGAAGTCTAAATCTCTGATTTAATCTGTTACAGAATAAAATTACCCATACTGAGTATGTGACACTGACAAACAACAAAGTCTCACTACAATCATCCAAACACAGCTCCTAGCCAACGTCCCATAAATATAAAAATATGGTATTGGAAAAAACAAAGTAAACAGTATTGAATTCCTTCATATGGTGCCCATTTAGGTCCACCCAGAACTTTGAACAAAATAATTAATGTGACGAGTGAAATATCATAAATAAGTTCAATAATTTTTTTCACTGAAAACACTATATTTAATATATACAATATATTCACATTGTAATTTAAACCTTTTAAATATTTTTTATATATAAATATATTTTTTTCCGAAAAAAAATAGCAGTTTCTTGTTATTCATTTGAATCAAAGGTAACATGTTTTCTACATTAAGTACATATACATAAAAATCCAGACTATCAAAAGTTCAGAAATTCATACAAAACAGAGGATGTACTATGACTCTACAATAACAGCAAGATCAAAGGTTCAAGTGTCCCATAACCAGTTCATGAAGCACTTAGTAGCAGAGATACAAGTCATAACCGAGATAGTTAAACTACAGTCTCAAGTCTAACAGAACATATAAATACATTTCATATGAATATCCTTAAAATACAATCTCAAGTCTAATGATAAACTTTGGATAATGTTTATAAAAATTCTTGAAATGTGAATGTATGAATGGGTCTAATGCTAGACTTTGGATAATGTTTATAAAAGTTCTTGAAATGCGAATGTAGGCACAGTGTGAACATGGGAACTTTGCTTGTAAGGGTGTAAATCAATTTGGGGTCACTTCGTCTTACCTGTGTCCCATGCATTGGGATCATGTGAATGCATCTAGGGGTTTAGTGGGCTCAGTCCCGAGTTGCGGATTCCCCTAATACAAAAAAATTTTAAAAAAATAAACATGAAAACTTTTGTAAATATTTTGCATAAATATTCTGGAAATCTGAATGCTTGCATTATCAAATCCAGGCTTTGGAAGTCACTATTTTATTATGTTTACTAATTTTTTAAGAAATATTTGTAAATGTAATGTTTTAAAAATAGTTAAGAAAATTATTAAATTTTAAATGAATATTTTTAAATGTAATATTTTAAAAAGCTGGATAGATTAGCTCAAGTGGTTAAGAGCTATTTACTTTAGCAGAAAGTCTTGGAGTCAAATCCCCTGATAGCTATACAAGGACCTCACATAGCAATGTTTCATCTTAAAAAAATAAAAATAAAAAAATGTAATTTTAATTAAAAAAGTATAAATAAAAAAACTCTGCATCTTTTTCCAATTAGCTATATATATATTGCTTAATTTATTTGAATCTATTAAATTAAACATTATAATTAACTTCCATTAAAATAGAAGAGAAATATGTTCAAAATATTTTTAAAATCCATAACTTATAAAATTATATATATTAAAATTAAAATTAAAAAAATTAATAACTATATATTTCAAATTAAAATAAATAATACTTTTTATATATTTCAAAATTAAATTAAATTTGGAAATAAACATTAACTTTAAAATGTACTGACATTTTACAAAATAAATAATATGAAGTGACCCTGCTGAAATCAAAATAAATAATACTTCTTATATATTTCAAAATTAAATTAAATTAGGAAATAAACATTAACTTTAAAATGTACTGACATTTTACAAAATAAATAATGTGAAGTGACCCTGCCAGCAGGGCCACAAGGGAGGCCTTTAACATTTTAACATCTTGCAAATGTTCACACTATATGTATATCAGAAAGTCAATTTTATAATAGGTCTTTTCTCACTTAACAGCAAATAATATACAACCAACAAGTAGATGATAGAATATAATTTGTTCATACTATATGTATATCAGAAAGTCAATTTTATAATAATAGGTAAATGATAGAATATCATTTGTTCATACTATATGTATGTAAGAAGGTCAATTTTATAATAGGTCTATTCTCACTTAACAGCAAATAGTATACAACCAACATAGGTCTATTCTCACTTAACAGCAAATAGTATACAACCAACAAGTAAATGATAGAATATCATTTCCACCCATAGATATATCAAAGAGTGAATTTTATAATAAGCCCTAGTCTCACCTGTCAAGAAATGGCATACAACTAACAAATAAATGAGAGGATGTCATTTTTACCAATCCTACAATCAATGATACTGATAGCTGTTGTGCACAGATCATAATACATATATAGAATATCCATCAATGAATGGTGGCAGACTATGATGCCTCTATTTTGACTACAACAATGAATCTGTACTCTGCAAATTACATTTTCAGCTTTCCCTCCCCCAAAATTACGGCTGATGAAATTTTCATTTCCACAGCCTGTTTCTCTCCAAAGATATATCCAGCTTTTGCATTTACATCTTACTTTGTAAAAGAAAAGAATGAAGCATTCCTTGTTCCCTTCAAAGATATATCAATAATATAATGCTTTTGTCCTACAAAATTGGCAGATTCCAAAGCAGAATGGGAAGGGCAACCAGAGGAAAAAGTATGGGATGAACTTGTGAATGAAGGTGCGTTGCAGAACTATTTACAGAAGTAGAATTTGTCCCATTCAGAGGAAATGTCGTATTGCCAAGGATAGTACTATTGACAGAAGTCCCATTTGCACCAACACTGCAATAAATAACACAAACTGTCAGAATCCAGATTGTAATAATATAGGAATAAAGATCTTTATCAGTTTAGGTAATATGCACTTGATTTAAATTTAGAGGAACAGATCTACAAGTCTATGATGCCAGGTCAGCAATTAAATACTCAACAAACTTACATTGTTATGAAATTTTAAGGAGATACCAAAACTGATCTACAAGACTTTTAAAAAGCTAAGCCAGTCATATAATTAAAGCAATAATCTGTCAGGCTGAAAAGGAGAACCATCAACAAATAAAGTAGGTGACAGGTTGTCTGATTTGAAACTGGGTGCAAAGTGATATTTACAAATTCCATTCTTGTCTATTTTCTGTCCTGGCAGACTCAGGGCTCAAGCACAACTCTATGGTTTATTAGCTCCCAGTATCTAACCATGGCTTGTCAGGATATCTGCACTAACCAAGGTGCTAGGATAGTCATAAATCAGCAAGCAAGAACACCAAGGTAGAAAACATGCCCTAATACATTTTACTAGACTGCCGAGGGAGAAAACATTACGATAAAGAAGACCAACATGTGTGGAAGGAAAGACAGCCTACAAGTTGAGAGACAATGTAAGGCCAGCACTGACGTCTGAAAGAATGCAGATCACAGCTAAATAAGACAAAAATATCAGATTTGCATGATCTGTGCTCAGTTCCCACAGACATAGGTCTGCCAGTTTTGGTTGTAGTCCTACTATGTATTACCAAAAGAGCAAACGACTAATCGTGTAGTAACAATAACTAACAAATTTCTGAATGCACAGCACTAATTACAGACAATTTATCCACACTTCCACAAGGCTTAAAAGCTTCAATACTCACAAGGACATATATGTAAAGCACTAATTACAGACAATCTATCCCCACTTCCACAAGGCTTAAAAGCTTCAATACTCTCAAGGACATATATGCCTAATAATGCCAAAGTAGAAATCTAATTACTCTTTTGTAAAAATGCTCATCTAGCAACCGTGCATGCCTTACTCAAATCATCAATAGATTTTCAACAAAAGGTATTAAACAAAAAATTCAATAGGGAGTTTTGGTTAGATGGTAGCACAATCCCAATAGGGTCTTGCAGTCTTTGTTGGCAGTTTACATGTGCAAGTGGTATGAGGTTAGATGCACGTTTTGGATGATTTTGGTGGAATAGATACCTAACTAATGCCATCCGAGCTGAACAAAACCTATATTCCAGAATACTGTATTCCATTATTGTTAAGACCAACGCATTGCATTGTAACACTCAGAATAGGAAGGTCACTATTACTATAGTGGTAAACTACAAAGAGATCAATGCATGTTTTCACTCTTATTATACACAAACATATTATATTACAATACACAACAACCCTGAAACTGAAGACGAAATGTGAACAGAACAAGAAACAGGGTAAGTGGAAAGAAAACAGAGCAATAAAAGAGGGCTTCTGGACATATACTTGGAATAGTATTAAAAAAGCACCCTGATATGTTACGATGCACAAGTTATCTTTGAATATGAATATAACAGATACTAATAAACTAAGAAAAAGACATGTTATCTTGAATTTGGTAATAGATAGATGCTAACATAGCAACAGTCTAAAAGAAATAATGTAGAAACATTGATGTATTGCTCCCTTACCTGCCCAGGAAAATACAAGAATCGTGACCTGCAAGACACAGCGACAACAGCAGAGAACCCATCAAACAATTTTCAATAGCGACAGCAGCAGAGAACAATCTAAACGGTTAAAAGCAACATTCGAAAAGATTAACAGAACAAAAACAAAAACATCCCCAACTTACTTGGATCAGTAGTGGTTATAGTGGCAACTCCATTGAAGTCACAGGACCCTGAGGCCATGTTCATCTTGTGGTAATAGCTATCGAAGGCATAAGAGGCATGGTCTTCAACAGTATCAGGATTATAACAGCTCTGACCGGCCTGAATAGCAGAGCAATCAGCCTGCCCAGGGCCGCAGGCCCAATCCAACGCCGACTGGAGGAGTTGAGTATTAGCCCCAGACAGAGCTACACAGAAGGTCTGAGCAGTAGTGTCGTTGCCCAGAGTCGAGCCCGCACCGGTGAGATGGAGAACATAGATGGGCGTAGCATTGACATTGAAGAGCCCCCAGTTTTTCTCCGAAGTCGCGCCAGGCCTGAGGTCCTCATTGAAGAGCTCGTAGATGTAAGTGTTGATAGCCACGCCAGGGAGCTTGGGAGTTCCGGTGCTATTGAGCACATGCCTGACAAGATTGCTGTTGTAAGTGTCAGCGTTGTCGACGGTGGCGTCGGGCTCATCAGCATCACCCATGGAGGGCCACCCGGTCTCCGTGACGACCACGGAAATATCGGTGAAGTTTAGCGACGCCATGGCGTAATAAGCCGCGTCGACCATGGCGTCGAAGACGTTCGTATAGTGGAGCAACGTGTTGGGATCAACAGCCTCCTGGTTGGGCGGCAACGGTCGGAAGAGAGCGTAATCTAGCGACACGACACCATTGCCCTGCATGTAAACGTAATAGGGATAGACATTGAGCATCAGATAGGACTTTGTGTCGTGCAGGAAGGTCAGCAACGGCTTCATCACGTTGTTCCAAGAACTGTTAAAAAAGGCCTGCGAGGGCGGGAATGAATCCAGGATGATTTCGGCGGCAAGGGGACTCGATACCTTGACCTGCCCATCAAGATTGGCTGCCACTAGAGCCGAATGCAAGAACCTCATAGCGTTAACCAGGACAAGGGCAGCGTTAGGGATTAATGTGAGAACCTCGCTGCCCACAGCAATGGCTGTGATGTTGGTGTTGGGCAAGTAGGCCGCCACATTCTTGTTCACCCAATTCGCTGCAGTCGTCCGCGATTGCCCGACGCCCAGAAGCTGATTGTTGGGAACGCTCACAATCACTTCAATGCCAGTATCAGACAGTGCTGTGAGCATCTGGCGGTCGGCATCATAGAGGCGCACATGGGTTATCTGCTGACTCTTCAGCAAGGCCATCACCGCAGACGCCGAAGGCATGTTTGATACATCTGTGCCGATATTGACTCCGACGAATGGCCCTGAAAAAACAAAAGCAAAAACAAAAACCCACAAATCAGCACAGTCCAAGGTTCATTCTATGCATTCAAGACGTCACGGGTTCAAATCCGTGGAGAAAGCAATTACCTCCGAGGGCGACTGCGATGAACGGCGCGAGAAGCAATAGTAGCAGCAGTAACCTGCTGAGGGTCTTCATGGATCTTCTACTGAAATCCAGAGACGAATCAGGCTTTGTTCTACTTTTCTTCTAATCAAAAAACACTCAACTATCCACCAAACACAGAGAACAGAACACAAAAGACTGAATCGAAAAGTAGAAAGTCGGAGCAAGACACAGCCCAGAACTTTCTTTCTTAGGACATAAATCATATATCTGTATCCCGCTACAGTGTCGCCAATATATTACCGCCCTCGAAGCAAGATTTAGTTCTAATCAATTTTTTTTAATGATCTTGATAATTAATTAATTCTAATTTACCATTCACGCGTTTTCGATTGGGACGCTTCGTGCGAGAAACTAGGGCTTCCGCCACCTCGCAATTTGAATAGATGTTGACGTAGCCGTTCGGCCACCGACTATAGCCAGTCTACCCGGCGAAACATCCGATGTTGGATTCGGTCCGGCCGCGACATAAATTCACCATGCGTGGCTTCTCCCGATACGCTTAAGCTCTGCTGTTTCTTTTTGACACGTGGCGGTGACCATAGTGTATGTTGTTTAGGATTCCGTTTGAAATATTGATTGCACGGGGGCTTGGATATTGCAAAAAAGCATTCGAATGGGGCCCACATTTCCCACCATTTCTCTCTCTCAAACAAAACCCCAATTTGTATGTAAATGACGCGCGATTGGTTACAGCTAACAACCTTAAAAGGCTCTCAATATTGTTTTTTTGAAAGGTACCACTATTCTCACTTTTTTAATGTTCTCCCAAAACTGTTTTTGAATTTAAAAAGGTTGTTGTTTTGTTGAGTTGGATAACATTAAATGAAAGGTGTTCTACTGCTCCTGTGGAGATGTTGGTCGCTTTGGGCGTAGTAAAAGTGGTATTCTAAATAAATTACAATTCAAGATTTTTTAACATCATTTCATTAGAAATTGAAAAAAAATTGTTGGAATCGTGTATATAAATTGTTGAGATTGTTATAGCTAAGTGTTTGAGCCTCTTTCAACTCCACCAAAGTATGGTTTGATACACTGGCCCAACCATATTTATGGTGGGGGCATAGGTTGAGGGGTTCGTTTCGATGGGTATGGGTTACTTTTGATTTTTAATGTTTGAATAGCAAGAAGTTAGCTCTAATGAAAAATGTTAATATTGTATAATTTAAGTATTATATAGTTATTTGAGAGTATTTTAAGTTTTCATTGTTAAAAAAAATTTGTTGATGTTTCAATATTTTCATTATTAATTTGGTTTCATGTTAGGTTAAATAAATTATGAATACAAAATGCTATAAATTGGAGGAGTTTAGCGAATTTCTCTTAGCTCATTCTATTAACTTGTGGGTGTGGCCCACCCAGGTGTAATTAATGGGTGTTAACAAACAAAGAAACAAAAAGTTGGAGGAGTTTATATTCCAATCATCCACAAACAAATAAGGCAAACTCAAACCTAAAATATAATTTGATTTGATTCTTCAAAATTAATCAAGTCATTCATAAGAAAAGAAATTCAAAGAAAATTAGGAAATGGTATAGTAAGTATTCTAAGTTTTCAACTTTTTTTGAGCATTTTAAAAAATCTTAAAATCACATATATTAGTTATAGAAATTACATAATTTGGATGGTATAGGGGTAATAAGGGTGATGAATCTATTTATAGATTATAAAATACAATGTAAACACTTCTAAATTTAAATTTCACTAAAAAGAAACTTACCAAAGTCTCACTAAAATATACAATAAAATAATACTTTAAACACACTTTTGCTTAATTTTACTTAATTTATGTATTTTAACAAAATAAAATAATAAAATTACCGCTAATATTTAAATCATTACCTCAATATTTTTTCTTCTAATAAAATATTGAATTAATTAATTAGTTGAATGCTTTATCTTTTTTTTATAATTTTCACATCATACCTGAGATCTTATTCCTTTTTCCTTCTTTTGAGAGTGTTTCCTCATATCCCAACTATATACTTATAATTTTAAGTTTTTATAACTTTTTCCAATATTAGGATCTTATTTAGTATGTGTTTAAATAACATCCAAGATATTGGGAGAAAGTAAACTATATATTAAATTCTAACTTTTAATGGCTTTCTCCGTCTTATATTAAGGATTTTATTTAGTATGTATTTAAATAAGATCCAAGATATGGGAAAAAGTCATAAAAAGATATATTAAATTATATATATATAAATAATTGGGTTATGGGTAAGCACTTGTAAAAGAAAGAAGATTATATATATAAGAATTGGTTCATAGATATTTCTATGAGGAAAATTGATTAACAAATAGTTTTATAATGTATAAAACTCATTTCAAGTCATTTTTTATAGGTTTCTCTCCACATTCACGCTATTGAGCTTCCAAGTGACANATGTTAGCGTCTGTGCATGTGTATGAGTTCACTCAAGAGTGATGGAAGTCTCTCATGACTTTGAGTGAATAGATACCCATTCATTCAGGTAATATATGCATCTTCCAAAGGTGAACTTGTTTTCTCAGCTTAATCTTCTTCACATTCAAGACAACTATATGGTGGACCTATTTGATGGTGCAACACAAGGAGGTTTTTGCGGTGCTGGTGTGGTTTTCAAATTTAGTAGGGAACATTATTTTCATATCAGATTATCTTATGGGACAAGCACCAACTCCCATGTAGAGATTTTGGCCTTGTGGGGCCTTCTTACATTCATCAAGAAAAAAAATGTTTTCTCTGTTCTAGTTCTTGGTGACTCTCAAGTGGTGATCGATTGGATAAACGAGAGATCATACTTACAGATTACAGCCCTGCTACATTGGAAGCACCGAATTCGGGAATTAAAATCATGTTTTCAATGCATGCATTTCAATTGCATCTTTAGGGATTTGAACATGAATGTGGATAGCTTGTCAAAGAAGGCCCTTGGCCTGGTCGAAGGATTAATGTTTTATGAAGAATTCAATGAGCTTGTTAGGGTGTCCACTGTTAAGATTTCATCTGTTAGACTAGATATCATTAGTGTTCAATCCAAATTCACAACAACAACATATGCAAAATCACAGAAAGAAACACAATCACAAGATAGACACAGTATTTATCCTAGGAAACCCTCAAGGGGAAGAAGACCCATCAAAACTTCCTCTATATAAGATGTATAAGATATAACCCCAAAACGGGTATTCTCCTCCTTGGTGTTATGTCTCTCTCTCTCCCCTATGCGCTACACAAGTGAGTGAGTTTGTGTTATAATGAGGAACACAACTCATCTATTTATACACAATGTGTAAACTAACTTTTACCCTAGACAAGTCGGCCCCACTTAACTGATTGGGCTGACTTCACCTAGGAAGACTCAAAACAATATTTTATAATATTCATTAGGGTACTAATGACCCGACTTACAATGGAGGTTTTACCTCATGACTCTATGATAACCAATTACAAGAGTAACACCTCGACGGAGGAATAATAACATCTCCCTTGGGTTACATCAGTAAAATACATTTAGAATATCCTTTAAAGTTACAATATTTCAACACTCCCCCTTAATGAGAAGGTTATTCTACTGACAACATCATCATAGACTATAGGAGTAACGAGAGAGAGTATCTTCAGTAGTATCAAGGTAATACATCTATACATCATAGGAGGTTTTCACAATCAGTATTGGAACAATTACTCTTCAATGTCTTCATCTTCTGCATCACATGATCACTTGATCCTTTTGCAGCAACACTTCGATCTTTCGATCCTTCGTAGCAGCACTTCGATCTTCTGATCCTTTGCCGCCATGCTACGTGCAATAGACATTATCTCTTTGTGGGATGATCAATTCCTATCACTTTAGGACATAGGTCCAAGGATGATGCAATCCTCCATCATCCTACTCCCCCTTAATGAGGAGGTTCCATAGTATCGACCAGCTGAATCGTCTGCAACTTAATGTAGGTCTCGACCGCACCTAGATGCAGGCCCTGTCGTCTATAAGGATTCGAGAGTCGACGTATACCATCCTCAGCCTGTTAGAGTTAGGACCACTCCTGAGTGAGTGTTATATTACAACATCTACACATACATGTAGGCATACCCTCCATACAAGAGTATTGTCTACAAAGCAGATCTTGACCGCATATAAATATAGAAAGTTATGCTATACTCTAGCATATATAAATCCAGTATGTATAAATCCAAGAAACTACATCCATGGAAAAGAATATTCATAGTTACACACATACAATGGACGAGAAATGGATATTTCTATTAATTATAAACAAAGATACAAGTGACAAACTCTAGCGGCACCTTGTCGAAATAGAGAGACCAAGTCCTCCACCACTTCAATCCTCCATATCAATGGCAAGCTCACAAGACAATGGAAATCTTTGGAAGAGTATTAATGGCTTCTCAAAAGGATAAAGGGATGCAGACTCAAGCATGTATGAACGAGGCACAAATCCACCATATTTTCCTTGCTCTCATAAGTTCTCATCCTCTAATGCATCCAAGAGGCTCAATATATAACCCTTCAATAGGAAGTGAAGGGTCGTGTCAGATTGTTTCAAGGCATATGGAAGGCTAATAGTCAAGTTATTCGTGACTCATTGAGGAAAAATCCAAAATATTTTATTTTTGGACACATTTCCCGATGTACGCAGGTCATAGTGGGATAAGCTGCATGTACACGCGATATGTAAGCCTGTGACTCAGATATACCAATAAATAAGGATTTTTTAAGGGATTTCTTGGATCATCAAATTTTATTTTGAGCAAAGGGATTCCAAAGAGTCTGCATAGGGACGTGGAAGGCCATAAAAACATGATCTACCAAGTGTGATAAAATCATCTATAACAACTCGTAAAGTAACAAAGAAATAAGCTTATCTAGCTTTTTATTGGAAGAAAGTCATTTAAACATCCATAAGACCTTACATTATTGTAGATATATGTTTATTGGAATTACATCTTTAAGAATGTCAAAAATATATCAATGTTGATGTTGTTTGTGTTATTTCTAAATTAGGTAATAAAAGAAAGGAGTTTGCATACCACCATTCATATCTTAACACCGAATGGTGTCTACCTCTCTAGATTTTCTAATAATATGACATGACCCATGACATAATTTTCTCATGCAAGGAAATTAATTCACTTTAGAACACCATATCATCATCCACTTTTAGAATTTGGATCACCTTTACTCTTCTTTTATCCAAATCTCAAAGCATATTCCATCACTTTATGTCCACTTTTTTATATCCAAATCTCAAAGCATATTCCATGATGATTTCAAATTATGTCTCACATAGTTTAATAGCACATAGGCTCTAAATTTTGATGTCCTTCTTATACGAACTCGAGGCATTCAAAAAAAAATTGGCCATTTTTTCCAATTTTGAATATGCAAGACAATTAAAGGAAACATTCTTTACTAATCAACATATGCATTTTGAAGCTTGGGGAAGAATTGCTAACTATGCATGATGATAGTGGAAAATGCATGCCTTAATTCCTTGTAATTCTCTAATATGAATTATGCATACCCAAAAAGGTCCTATCTGAACCTTTTTGCCATGGTGTAGTTAGAACTAAACAAGTATTTGTCATATCTTTATTCCTTGAACGAGGGGGGTTCAGTAAGACTAGATGAAAGTGAGACATCTAGTAGGTCTACAAGAGTTATATCAACCAGATTTCAAAAGATCAAAAGAAAATTCCATAAACGCATGGAATTTTTTCTCGTTGAAGGGGTTTCATGTTCCTATGATGATGAGACAATAGGTGACATCGAGGTTCCCTTGAGGTACAAACATCTAGTGAAACAATGGGTACCCAAGGATCTTCCTCAACTAAACACAAAATTTCGTGTGAAGGAGAGGATATATCAAATTGCACCATCGTCATTGCATGGTTTGGGGTTGTTTTGCATGGATGCATAAAAGACGGTTAAGAAAGATGTACATAATTGATGGAGTTTGTTGGGCCCTGTTACAACTACAAAGATTAGACGCGCCCGATCCAATATACACGAAGTATGCACAAATATGGATTGTTAACAAATTATTTATAGTTGAAAGACAAATATCAAAATAAAGTAGCAATGTTGTACATTGACGGAAGGCCAAAAGCCATAGGGAATATTGTGAAGTTTATAAACAATACACAACCAGGGCCTACAATTAAGCAACCCAACTGCATATTTGAGGGGCGTGAAGGAAACCGTGCTTTTGCATGTTCCATTAAATCAATAGCTGCAGGGGAAGAGTTGCTTATTAATTACAATTTAAATCGAGTAGATACAAACACGGTTACTATGGGAGTGGTACATCTAACAATTTACCCAACCTTTTATTAATTAATTTAACCTCTTAAGGATTTTTCATTAGTCTATTGTTATAATTTTGTTTAAATTTTCTATATTTACTTCGCAGGGTAGTGATCGGGGCATCTCCCCAACAGTTGGTCAAGGAAGTACAACTTCCTCGAGGAAGCAGGAATGCATCTTTGTATATTTCCACTATTGAGCATATATCACTCAACAGACCATGTTACATTTAAGGATTTATACAGTTTCTTTGATTTTGATTACAAGCTCTCAAAAAAATCATTTTGTCTATTTAAGGATTTAAGGTGTGAAATTCATCTTACATCAATTCCAATCTGCCTCTTTAGGTTAGTCTCTACCGCCAACAAATTCCTTTTGATCCAGTAATTGCTTATTTTAAAGGTGTTTTTTCTTTTTTGATTCTCTAGATCCGTTGACACACCTAGGTCATCTTAACAGAGCGTCGAACTCTCTCTGACGCCTTCTATGTGTTTTGATAGAACGACGTCAATGCCTCTTTCCTAGAGACAAAAAGCGTTGCTAACGTTGTTCCACAGTGAGTAAAGTGCGCTAGCCTCTTAAGGACGCCTTGGTTCAGTCCTGCAAAGTGCGTCAAGGTAGTTACTTCACAAATTTTATAGGCTCTTTGTGAAAATTTTGATTTTTGGCATAGGGATGTGAGTCTGTTGCTTTGGTTGATGTCAGAATTATCAGTGTGTGTTTAAGTTGAGTACATTTTTTAGTTAAATCTTAAAAAAATGTTATAGTAAAGGCTCCAAAAATTGGTAATTCTGTGTTTTCGAAGTCCGGTCTTGGGTATCACCATTTGCATTCAGATCTCTTATAAGTCTTTCGGATCCATAGAAAGAAAGAAAAAATTGTGGTTTTCTTATGCTTCTGTAGAGAAATTTTACTCATTTTTCGTATTTCTATTTAAAAAATATATCAAAAAATGAAAAAGAAAAGTTAGGTTTGTTACTCTCAGTTTTGATTAGGTATTTGAATCTTATTGGTATAGTAGGTTGATAGTGTTTTTCTTCTTTCAAGTTTGATTCTTAAAGATCACAGAAATAAAAGCATTAAGTGAACTTTGTTTTTTTTTTTTTATCCTATTAGAGATATCGCTTAGTTAAGCATTAGGATTTTTTGTGTGTTTGGAAGTTTTGAAGTTTGAAGGATGAATAGTAAAAAATGCATGGTGTTTTCATTGATTGCTTGAAAGGAACGATATCTTCTTTACTTTAGATAGAATTCATCGAAAAGGAAGTTGCATTTCATTTAGAATACTAGTCTTGCAATTACTACACACTCCATAAAAGTTCACTAATCGTCAAAGATAAAATCAAACGGTAGATTAGGTTAAAATTCTTAAAATTTTGAGTGATAAGTTAGAAGACGTGTTTCAGCGTCTATAAATGTAGGAGTTGTCGTGTCATGCCTGCACTGCATCCTAGGGACTATGTGGTTCTTCCACGTACCAATCAGTATATCAAACAACTTTTCACGTACCCTTGAGGTATATCAAAAGGTTCTTCATGTACTCGATAGTATATTGGAAGGCCCCTTTCGAACAGTTTTGCATCAAACAACAATAACACGGATTTGAGCTCCCACGTACCTTGAGTATATCGAGAGACCCTTCTAGGAACCTATACTAACTGAGAAAATCCTTTTGGCCATCTTGTTGGAGAAATACACCGAGAACAACACTCGGGGATATATTACGCACATATGACCCGAGTAGTTGGGTATTCAGCCAAGGGTATGGTCCCAATCCTCCTTGTCGCATTTTAATGTTGGACCCTGAAGTATATCGTGAGTTGTGACAACTTGACATTCCTGGTGACAATTCGACTTTTCAAACCCTCGTATCACCTAAGCTTGCATGTAGCCTTTGTTGATTAAATTGACATTGTTGTCAACATAAGATCATATGGAAACATTGATGAAATACACATAGATGGAAAAGCCAAAAAGATTGAGCCAAAATGTTAAAAATCCTTAACAAAATATCATAGACAGAAAGTTGGAGTCGGAGTCGGAAGAGTTAGTTTCGAATGTTAATATTTTGTAGGTTTCGACTCCGAAAGTTAAAAGTCAGAAAGTCGACGAGGCAGAGTCGGAAGTGGCATGCTACAACATTAAGGTTTCAGAGTTTCCAACTCCAAAAGTCAGAAATTCGAAGTCATCTAGTTGGACTCAGAACAACAAAGTTAGAAGCGTTAGTTTCCAATACTAATTTTTTGATGTTTCCGACTCCGAAAGTCGGAAAGTCAAAATCGACCAATTGGGCTTGGAACGACGGAGTTGGAAGCGTTAGTTTCCAACGCTAAGTTTTTGGAGTTCTCGATTACGAAAGTTAGAAAGTCGAAGTTGGACAGTCGAAAAGTCAGAAATTCGGAGTTAGAATTAAAAAGAAGGGAGGTTCCAACTCCTGACATCGGACTTAGCAAAGCCAAAGTCGAAACAATGGAGTCGACAAATCGGAGTCGAGATCATTGAAAAGTCTCAAAATATTAAGTGTAGTTGTTAGTAAAAATTGGTATGTCAAAGTTGAGATTGCAGAGTCGAAGTGATGCATTATCGCATTGTTAATTCATAGTTTTTGAAACAAATAGGTTATTTTATGATTTGTTGATTTGTGAAGGGTCACAATGAAGATAAATGAATGTTAGATGAAGAGGCACGACAAAGGGTATATAAGCAAAGCTTTAAACCTTCAAACAAGCATCTCTATACATTTGATTGAAAGATCCATAGGTGTACAAAAGTCAGAGATCAAATTATCATATAAGGGTAGCTGGGAGGCACAAGGACATGCTACAAGGATGTAGGGGGTCGTACCTTCCTTCTAGTTATTGCTAGCAAACAGGGTTTGGTACATCCTTCAGTTGTAGCTGAAAAAATTGGGTGTTCGTGCATCCAACAAGTTGGTGCTTGCAAACTATTTGTAAATATAATTTTGCAGTAATAGGAAGTGTTGGTGGTTTTCGAAATTGGGCTTCCACTATAATATTGTGTGTTCTATTTCTATTATTTATTTTAGTTTTTAGTGATAAAAAATAAATAAGGTAGGTCAATATTGATTCACCCACCCTCTCAGTATTGCTTGATATTCCAACAATTGACATCAGAGCAGGATCCTTCACTACCGTTTAAATCACCGAAAGGAAAATCCTATTAAAAAACACTATGGATCAACAAGAAGGGTTATCTACCAACAGAACTGGACCATTATTTACAGGAGAAAATTATGCATTATGGAGTGTAAGAATGAGATGGAATCTAATGTCTATTGGATGCAAGGTTTGGAGTTCTATTGAAAAAGAGTATAAAGTACTCAACTGTAGAAATAGAAGCTCTAATGCTATGAGTAAAGATTCCAAGAATAAGCACAGGAAATAGATCTTGCTACTAAGATAATTCTCACAAGCATACAAAGGAAAAATAGAGAGAATAATAAAGACTGAATCACATGAATGAAGAAATGAGCATTGGAGTGTATCCTTCCATTGAATAATGATGAATAGTAGTGTACATAAATAGTCCATCCTGTTGTAATCACTCAGATTTCAAGATTATCAACAATACATGTAAATAATGATATAATCATAACAAAGACAAGAGACAAGGATAGTAGGTTGAATAACAACTTTATATTACACAATAACACATGTGGGTTCATACATACATCAAACCAAACCAAGTTGGTATCTGGCTCAACAACATATATATATGATTGCAAAATAGTTACAAATAACTACTTCTTAGTTCAGTCAACCGACGTGACCTATGAAGGCCAACCTAATCTCTAATTAGTCAGCTAACTAGTCTAGTCGGCTAACCAACTAGCTCCTCCAACATCTCCCCAGGAACAAAACCTTTCTTCATCTCGAAGAAATAGGGTAGGTAACAAAATAGATTGCCTAAAGTACTTTTTACAATTGCTTTGTCTCATAGACCGTGCTGTCAAATAGATGGTCATTTATGTCCACAAATCTCCACAATGGATTCTGCTGTCACTACTAGTTGATGCTGAAATTATGTTCAATTGCGGAGTGCTTTCTGAATATCAATGGTCAAGGTTGTAATGATTGATAGGGTCAACATCTTCTCCATGTCGATTCCCAAAAATTGTGCCTTCTCTTTTGTTGTGTCGAGTAATCACTTCATGTGTGGAAAAATCTTATCAAGTGTGTCGAGGCTAGGGATTGCCTGATTTGTCCATTGATGCACTTGTTTTTCTAATTTCTCTAGCTTTGATGATTCTAGTACTATATGATCTTGTATGATATTCTTCATTGCTTTTGAAAGTCCATGTTGATTCTCCAGTGTTTTGATATACTCGCGGGTCTCTCGAACTTGTTGGAATACTTGGCCATAATAAGTATACCAGTTTCTCAAGACTTCTTCTGTAGTAGCAGACTCCTCAAAATGTTCTTGTGTGCTTCTGAAAATACTGTAAATTGTTGTTTTAGTAGGACAAAATTTTATTCTGCTTGTTCCTCCTTCTTTGTCTATAATTGTGTCTGAAGGTTGGAGACAAAACTTTCAAACAACTAATAAGATATTTCTAGCAGTTTGTGGGTGTTGGTTTCTGCTTCTCCTGGTAAAACTTTTTGTGTCAAATTTTTGCATTTTGTCAGAAATTCTATTTTCCCTATTTTAAGTTTCTCAATCTGTTCTTGTTTTCTTTCTTTTCTTGTCCTTGCTTCTTTATTGAGGGATTCCAACAGTTGATCCAATTCTCCATCCCTGAGTTTTGGTGTCTCGACTGCAGTAGTCGATCCTAGCTGATGTAGGTGGATAACTATCGGTACCTGTTGTGATTCTAATTGTGTCTGTTGTTCCTGCTCTTTCCTCTTTTTCTATTTTTTTTTTCTTTTATGCCGAGAATGTTGTGCAAAATTTGCTCCTGCTGGTACTGTTTTGGGTTGCTGCTGTTATGTCTGTTGCTCTTTCATCGACTGATCTTCTGTCAGTTGATCTTCTGTTAGATTAGGGTCTACTGACTATATCTCAGGGATGAGGTCTGTGGCTGGTTGTGCATCTGTCAGTGGCGTAGATGGTAGATCTGAGTTTGGAGGTTGAGCTGAGGTTGATGGTGCTGTAGTTGATGGCGGATGTTCTGGTGTTGACGGGGTGGTCGGAAGGTCACATATTGGCATAATATTTTTGACTTCAGGTTGCAAGTTGAAAAGGTTGTCGATTTCTCCAGAGTTAAGGAGGTTGTCTATTTATTAATCTATTGCTAGTGTTTCTACTTGATCATTTGCATCAAGATCAACTGCTCCCTCGTTTGCTTCATTAATTGGGGGTGGAAGATTTGCAGTAGATGGTATAAATGATGAAATTTGAGTTGCGACAACTTGAGATGATTTGTCGGGGTTTCTTATGAATGATGATTTAATAACTCCCACAACTGTAGATTACAGGGAAGCTTTTTTTGGTTGGTTGGGTTGCTGGGTGAGAAGTCATCATGAAGAGCTTGACTCAGTGAGTGAATGTGTGGTATTATTTATTGAGAATTGCAGAAAATATTGGGAAGATCGTTGATAAATTGTTGCAGGTCAACATCTTTATCAAATTTCTCTTTGAGTATTTCAGGTATTACATCTTTATAGGGGTTTGATGAGGCAACAACGGTTGGGTTTGGCATCTCTTATTGCACTATTCTGGTTGGAGATGAGGGTGTGGGAGTGGAAGTTAAATCAATAGAGTCGACTTCAAATGGGGTAGCGACTCTTACCTTTTTAGATTTTACTTGTTTTGCTTCTGCTTCTATGAAGCATTTGAAATGCTTCTCGACATATATTTTGTTCTTAGCTACATCCTCCAAGATGTCGACAGCTCTAGCAAGTAGCTCTTGTTCATCATTTGACTCTCCTTGAAGAATGAGTTTGTGCTTTCCCTTCCCTTTTGCTGGACTATCATTCTTCTTCCATGATTAGGGTATTTCTTGAGCTATTTGTTGTAGATTTTTATTTGTCAAAGCATACTCAGGTTTGTCGAAATGTGTTTCTTCATCTGTCTGTTCACCCTCCTCCTCCTATTGTTTGGTTAGTACAAGGGCTTGTTGTTGAAATATTGTAACTTCGAAGAATATTCTATATGTATCTTTTGTGGTCCCCGATGGTCCTACCAGGAGAACCACTTGTATTATCTTGTACCCCGATGCTTCTAATCGGAAGAACTAATAAGAGTCATGAGGTTGTCCCCTCTAATTGTAAAGGTGGGTCATTAGCACCCCAGTGTGGTTACTTGAGCCTACATGTGTAACTCGAACCTACATGATTAACTCGAGCCTACATGTCGGATGAGTTAATTGAAGTGAACGGATGAATATAAATAGAGGTGTAGCTCTCCTCATTTGACACACACACACTCACTTGAGTAGCGCACTTGTGGAGGAGAGAAGTAGTTGGAGAAGGAGGAGGATCAAGTTTTTGATCTCCTTGTTGGTTTTATCTTTTACCTTTTTGGGGCATCTATATTGAGGAAGCTTTTGCTGGGTTTTTCCCTTTAGGGTTTTCCCAGGATAAATCTGTGTTGTTCTTGTGATGCTGTTTCTTTCAGTGATCCTGTTTATATGCTTTTGTTATGAAAATCAAATGAAATACTGATGTCTTATCTAAGCATATGAAAATTTAACATGGTATCAAAGCTAACCTGAACACGACAGCTTTCACAAGGAAAAATAGCCCTCTCTCTCTCCCCGGAAGAAATTAGGGCTTCTTGCAGAAGAAGAATTTTTGAGTGAGCCTAGCATAGGATTTCTATCCTCATGAAAATCGAAGTTTAGAGACCTGGATCAATTTTTTTGGTTGGGTGAAACTCCAGGAAAGTCAAACCCTAGTTTGACCCCGAGCCAGAAAAACCTTAAATACTAAAACTGCTAAGTTTTGGTACATTCACTATATCCCAAGATTGGCGAAGGTTCAGGAGCTAAAAATTGTAGAGACCGAAGATGAAATCCTGATGTACATTGTATCCAAAATTCAGCTTCAGATTCGCTATATTCTGGGAGATATGATCCCTCCAAATTATGGTTCCATCCTCTTCCAAAATTCATCCCTAAACAGGACACCTGGAGAAAATCGCTATAGCTTGGGCTACCTAGGTCCAAATGGAATTCCTGAAGATGTTCCAGAAATAGCACGGACTTTAATTTCTATGGTCTGAAGATTAGACTCAGAAGATGAACCAGTGACATGTGGAATGCCATACAACTTCACTATTCTGAACAGTCCTATAACAGGTCACCCTGGGAAAATGATCATAAATCCCAATTGGTGAAACCAATTCTGATGAAACCTATGGTGTTGGATCAGGAACATGTGAGGTTACCTTAGTGCAAAATTTCAGACATAAAGTAGCAGTAATTTCAGAGATATCACAGAAACAGTGACAGACATTTCTGCAGAAGAAATTGGAAAACTAAGGCTTCCTGTTCCGGGAGCTTTCCTCCACTGTTTTAAGAAAAAGAGTACATTGGACAGCTCCATTTGAAGAGATCTATCTTTATATCCAATCAGATCTGAAAGATTCCAAGTTTTAAAAATTAGGGTTTCTCTAACAAGCCCTAGATCAGCCAGCTCTAGAAGCAGGACAGACACCTCAAATCGGTAAGATCTAATCTTTTGCTATTTGCATTTGAGGTTCTCATTTCAAAGTGATATATCACATCATCCTAATGATAAGCTTGGTAAAGTTGACAGCTTCCAAGCATGGAAGTATTTGATCTCTCCGAAGAAAATGAATTGGACACCTACATGAGTAGAGAGGTTCCAGTTCCATACGAAGATGAGGCTCAAAGCCTTACATAAGAATAACTTGATCAAGGCCAAGAAGATCATTGTTGATTCAATCACGGATCAACTTATGCCACAAGTGTCTTCCCTAAAGACACCGAAGATGTTTGATTCCTTGATCAAGCTATTTGAAGATAAGAACTTAAATCAGAAGATGGCTTTGAGAAAACAG